>JAOSBK010000004.1:19557602-19592135 GCA_027568895.1 Erythroxylum shatona
CAGTACCACCAGGCCTTGCCAATTGAAGTGGGAAGACTTTTTGAGGGTCTTCAAAGACAACTATATGCCCAAGGTCTATCTAGACATGAAGATGCAAGAGTTCTTAGAATTGAAGCAGGGCAAGATGTCAGTGGCTGAGTATGCGGTTAGGTTCAATGAATTGATGGCTTATGCTATTGCTCTGATCCCTACTGAAGAAGACAAGTGCAGGAGGTTTGAGAATGGGCTTAATGTGGAGATCAAGACAAGGTTGGCGAGGTCAGATATGGGCACTTTCACTGAGTTGAGGGCTGCCTCAATCAGAATTGAACAGCTGATGAAGGAGAAACAAGTAGAGACCGGGGAAGGGTCCAGAGGAAAGAGGCCTAGTGAGAGTTAGGTCAGTTCTAGTAAGGGCTTCAGTAAGCGCCAGAATAGATCAATCAGATCATCAGGTAGATCCAGGAAATCAGGATCTAGGCAGAGGGGCAGGTTGTCACAAACTGGCAGTAGTAGAGGCTCAGCTTAGAACCTGTTTCCAGTTTGTGAGTATCGTGAGAGGAGGCATGATGGTGAGTGCTGGAGATCGACGGGAGCTTGTTTTAAATGCAGCTCCATGGATTACCAAATTAGAGATTGCCCAGAGATATTAGAAACTCAGTCTACTATCAGTGGGCAATCTGGGAGTAATACGACAGTTCAGCAGAGCAGAGGTGGTGGATCTGGACAGAGAGGCCAAGGTAGAGGCAGAGGGAGAGCTGGGAGTTCTTCCTTGAGGACTGAGGGACAGAGTAACTAACCGCAGACCCAGGCCAGGGTCTATGCTATGACTAGGCAAGAGGCCCAAGACTCGCCAGATGTAGTAGCAGGTGTGTCTTTTGTTTATGACTTTGAGGCATTTACACTGCTAAATCCAGGATCCACACACTCCTTTATCGTACCACATTTGGCATGTAGGTTACATTATGATAGGGAGTTACTGCAGTATGGATTAGAGGTGAGTACACCTCTAGGTAGTACTACTGTCTTAGGAGAGGTCTGCAAGTGGGTGGGCTGGGTTGTTACATTTGGTATCAGAGCCAATACCTAAACGATATGCCAGCGAGGACGTCTGGGCCCCTAAGGGGGGAGGATGAAGGATCATTGCCATCCCATATTGACTAGAAAGGAGAACGAAGCACTCTTTATAAGGGTGTGAAAATCTTTCCCTTGTGGATGCGTTTTCATCCTTTCCCTCCGGGTCAAAAGGGGAAAAGCAAAACTGTGCGGGTTAAGGCCCAAAGCGGACAATATCTGCAAGTGGGTGGACTGGGCTGATGAAGGATCATTGCCATCCCATATCGACTGGAAAGGAGAATGAAGAACTCTTTATAAGGGTATGGAAACCTTTCCCTTGTGGACGCGTTTTCATCCCTTCCCTCCGGATCAGAAGGGGAAAAGCAAAACCGTGCGGGCTAAGGCTCAAGGCGGACAATATCTGCAAGTGGGTGGACTAGGCTGTTACATTTGGTATTAAAGCCAGTACCTAAGCGATATGCCAACGAGGACATCTGGACCCCTAAGGGGGGAGGATGAAGGATCATTGCCATCCCATATCAACTGGAAAGGAGAACGAAGCACTCTTTATAAGGGTGTGGAAACCTTTCCCTTGTGGACGCGTTTTCATCCATTCCCTTCGGATCAGAAGGGGAAAAGCAAAACCATGCGGGCTAAGGCCTAAAGCGGACAATATCTGCAAGTGGGTGGACTGGGCTGTTACATTTGGTATCAGAGCCAGTACCCAAGCGATATGCCAGCGAGGACGTCTGGCCCCCTAAGGGGGGAGGATGAAGGATCATTGCCATCCCATATCGACTGGAAAGGAGAACGAAGCACTCTTTATAAGGGTGTGGAAACCTTTCCCTTGTGGACGCGTTTTCATCCCTTCCCTCCGGGTCAGAAGGGGAAAAGCAAAACCGTGCGGGCTGAGGCCCAAAGCGGACAATATCTGCAAGTAGGTGGACTGGGCTATTAGATATTGTGAGATTTTTGTTACAGTAGAGTTTGCTCTCTTGTATCGTACTTTGAATACAAAATTTTTGTAAGTAATAACTTGGAAGCTAAATATTAAAAGTTGTTCAGTCTTTGACTGCGACTAATATTTATAGCCTAAGTCTCCAACCGCTTCTTGTTTCTTAATAATTGCTTCTTGTTTCTTGTTTCTTGTTTCTTGTAGAAACCGTTATTCAGTTGAGTTCTGTAACTAAATCAATACTGCTTCTTCTATGTTCTCACTTCTTCTGTGTTTTTCGAACTTCTTCTGTGTTTTGGAACTTCTTCTGTGTTTTCAAACTTCTTATGTGTTTTCAAACTTCTTCTGTGTTTCCGAATTTCTTCTGTGTTTTTGAACTTCTTATGTGTTTTTGAACTTCTTCTGTGTTTTAGAACTTCTTATGTGTTTTCAAACTTTTTCTGTGTTTTAGAACTTCTTCTATGTTTTCGAACTTTTTCTGTGTTTTAGAACTTCTTGTGTGTTTTCGTCACTTCTTCTTTGTTTTCGCCACTTCTTTTGTGTTTCGCCACTTCTTCTGTGTTTCGTCACTTCTTCTGTGTTTCGCCACTTCTTCTGTGTTTTCGCCACTTCTTCTGTGTTTCCGCCACTTCTTATGTGTTTCGCCACTTTTTCTGTGTTTTTACTGCAGCTTAACACACTCATCAGAACAATTCATTTATTTCAAACATTATTATTATTTGATTATCAACAAAATTATTATTCGTAAAGTCTTTTTGACTTAACATTATTCTCTCCCCCAACTAGAGAAATAATGATTATCTTCACCAATTCATCATCAAAATCTGATTTGAGGAATCCATGTATCTACAATATTAACATTAAATGGTTCATAAAATACTTAGTTAAAAATTTTAATCAAATATAGACAAAATATTCGTACAAAACATAGACTTAACAGTCAATCAAACATTCATAAAACACAAACCTAAAATGTTCAAACTATTAAATATTTCTTAATATAAAAGTGTCAAATTAATAAGAATTCGATATGCAATAGCATGAAAATATAACTAAAGTGACATAATCCAATCCAGCTTCCTTGTATCTACCATCTTCATAAAAATATCCCTATAAGTGGAAAATCATGTAAAGCTTTCATGGCTTTTCCATATTGCACACCCTTAACAACCATTTCATCTAAGGAATTCAAACATACCATCATTATATTATTCTCTTAATTAATTGATGAAGCTCCAAATCCATTCTCTGTAGAGAATGATAATGTTGCAATCATTTTTTCTCAAGTAAATCATTCTTCCTTTTTCATTGTTCACCAAGTATAACCAAAACCTATTTTATAATGTAAGAATGTGTCTTCTTTGCCTTCTTATTCTAAGAAGATTTCTTTCTCTTAGATGGAGAACTTATAACTTGATCTCCTTTCATTATATGAGCGATCTTTAAAGACATCAATTCTATATTCCTTTTTTTGTACTATTCGATGGAGATTTAGTTTATGGATGTGCATGCAAACTAGTTATAGTAGTATCTCCAAAAATATGACACAAGTCTGAAAACTCCTTAAATCCTTTTTTCTTGAATTTATGAATCATTTTACGCACCTATAATAATGAAAAGGAAACTTGAGAACAAATATTATATAATATGATATATTAATACAACAAAGACATATTTTACCTTAATTTTTTCCAACATTCGTTTGTAGCATTAACTTCATCCGTAAATGAGTTGTAAACCATTCCTATTTCTTTGAGTTATTTCTTGAAATTCTTCAATCTAGCCCTTAATCCCCTATACTTATTCTTTAATTGAACATCAATATACTCCTTATTGAATTTTGTTTGAACACCTACCTAAATATGCTTCGGACTAGAATTGGAAAAGGTAGTAGTTATTCGATTTCCCTTCTTCACTTCTTCAACCGTCAATGAGATTAAATACATCTCCGTGATATCATTTCATAACCCATATATTTCATTTATTTCCACACAATCATTGTAATCATTCATATTGTTTAAAACTTCCATCACTAAATATAACTACATATAAGTGACATCAATTACAACAATTTCCACAAAGAATTAAATGCTAAACATGGTTCAAAAATAACAATGAGACAGCTATAGAAATGAGTAAAAAATTATCAAAAGTATGGAGGCTAATATAGTCCCCTTCTTAACAAAAACACCAGTCTTTGTTATGGGGCTAATAAATTTAAATCAAGTTTTGTGCCTATTAAATTTCCCTCACAGGGACCTTGGTTTGACAGATTTTAATAGTGTATGTTAATGGTTTTACAGGTTGTTGTACTACCCGGAGAAATATTTGGAAAATCAACCTTTGAATTAGTGGATGTGTAACATCCCATTTCCATACTAAGGTTTAGAACTCTAAAATACTGTACATGTGAGATATCAATGAGAGATTAGATAAGTGCATTTCATGCTCATTCATAATATAGCATACACATACACGTGAATATTAAGTTTAGCACATAAAATGATTGTACATGCATTCATTGACATTTTCTGGATATAATTGAATTATAAATGAGATTGTATTGAGAATTGTGGTTTATTTATATATGTTGGAAAATTGATTTGGAGAGTGTAGTTATTATTTGGAAATTTTGGTGAATTTAGGAAATTTTCAAAGTTATGGGTATTTATGGACTAGAAAAAATTAGTCAAGTGCCAAGTCAAGTGATAAATGGAAATAGAAATAAAATCAAATAATATTGAAGAATTTGTTATGGATGACTTGGGAATTTTTAAGAAAATGGTATTGAAAATTGGAGTAAATTTGGGAGACGATTGAACTAGTTTAATAAGAGAAACTAGTTTAAAGCCTTATGAATTGGACAAAGGGACAAGGGACATGTGTCACTTATCAAGCCAAGTCTTAAAGCCACGTTTCTTTTAAACTTGAAAGACCAAGTTACTATCTGTTCTTGTCTTAAAATATCTTTTTTGTGGCTTTCTTCTTGAAACTTCTTCTTCTTCACGGATTTCTCACCAAGCCTTCACCAAAGTTACATCTTACTTTGACTTTTACTATGTCCATTTTGTGCTCTTTTTCTTTTGCCACAAAAAAACCTAGCATAATCCACCTTCAAGATGATGTACATGGGTTGCATGAGAAATTAGGGCTTCATGATGTTTTGAAGAATTTGGAGTTTTAGCAAGTAAGTATTATACCAATCCTTATGAGTAGTATGAATATGAAATAAATTTGGTAATTTATTTGACATTATATGATTAGGAAAATAGTGGGCATTTTTAATGAACACTGTGAATATAATATGAAAATATTGATGTGTTTTTTTTTTTGTATTTGATTATCAAATTGTTATAAGATAGTGTTGAAATGATTTTTGGAGTTGAAAGTTCAATAAAAATATGTATAAATTAGTGCAAAAAATTATACTCTGTTTTGGTGATATACGTATATGCTTGTATTCACTATTATTGTATGAATTTTCGGATGTTCTAGAAATGAAATTAAAATAAGTTTGGAGTTAAGAAAAAAGGTGATGTCATGCTTTAAGAATGATAAAAATGAAAGTAAGAAGAAAATGAAGAATGTGTAGTGAATGAATATGCAGAAAAATGAAAGAAGAAATGCAGCAGTGAAGAAACACAAAAATGAAGAAGATGAGTAAATGACTTTTTTTCTATTTTTGATGTCTATGAGAAGTAATGGACTTTGGATTTGTTTGAAAATTATTTGAGTTAAATGACAGGCAAAATGGTGGTAGAAATAAGTTAGAAATTGTTGGTTTAAGAAAACAAAGGAGAAGAAGAAGAAAAAATTGCAGTTCGGTGAAGAAGAGGAGCCGCACTATCGTGCTTCTACATGATCATGACATTTGAAGGGGATCTGGAAAAGCATGAACATACTTCTACACGATCGTGACTTTTTAAAGGAATGTTGAAAAACATGATTGTGATTTCTATGGCTACCGAAGGAGAGATAGATGCGGATATCCTTCCTTTTTTTGACTATAACTTCTTCTCCTGACCTCCAAATGACATGATATTTGAACCAATAGACTCAAAACACATTGTTTTTCATCTCTAGCAAAAAATTATAGCAATCTGAGTTCATTCAGAAGAGATTGAGTGATAAAATTGGGACAAAATTGATGAGGAGTTCTGGAATTTCTGAATTGGAATGATTTTCATTGAACATGTTTCAGTATTTTGACTATATTTTGACCTATAGATTTCCAAATGGAATGATTCTTAATTTAGAGTAAACTATAAACATATGGTTACAAATGGTCTGAAGAAATCAAATTTCAATTACATCTCTCATCATTCTAGAATCTAAATTGAATTTGGGTACAGAGTATTATTTTAGTTTAAGAATAGTCCAAAGCAGTTGGAGTATAACTTTCGGAATACTAAATCAAAAAGGATGATTTTGGTGTCATTAGAAATTTAAGACAATGAAGAATAATTGTCTAGAAAAAAGTGTTTCCAAATTACTTTATTCACCTGGTCAAAATGATCATGAAAAGTTGACTTAAAATTCTATTTTTGGAAAAAATCTGAATTGAACAATTGGGTTATGAAATTAGATTCAAAGTACTTTATTGAGGTATAAACCCTAAGTACAAATGACACTTAAGTGAGTTTTAATATTTGAATGTTATTGTGATGTGATTAATGGAAAGATACTTGGGAATGTCATTGAACATGCATTGTGCATATTTTATATACTTATATGTGTATAAATGAATACTTATACAATTGTGCAAAATTGTGATTTGTGTAAATGCATATTGCATGATATAGGGGAGCACATTGAGCGCCATCATCTAGACGTTGCCAGAACTTTGAGACAATAGTTTCTAGAGTGATCTGTGAGTTGATCTAGATGGTCTCATTTTATTGTTTGTTGTGTTTTGAATTTTTTCATTGAATTGCTACTGATATGATTGATGTGAGTGTGATTATACTAATTTTCAGATATTGAATATCTGAGGCATTTGATGCATGCATAACAAATTGGATGTGCTTCTTATATGTGAATTTGATTGAAATAAGTGTACTCAACAATTTTTGTTAAATGTCGGATCAAGGTCTGATGATAAATGTGCTCTGAAAGTGAATATGAAATGATATGAGTGATAAAGAATATGAGAATGTGAAGCATTCCATCACATGAATGCATGAAATATAAAGGAAGTTTTGAATCGCTAGTATAAAGAGCTTAAAGCTCAAAACATGATGAGAGCCTCTGGCTCAGTGTGAATGTACCCGGTATCTATTAAGGGATATGAGACATTATCTGATACAACTTGGCATCCATGAGGGATATAGGCTAGTAAAAAGGCATTCAGTCACAACAACAATAATAATAAAAAATGAGTCTCATGAGCACTGCATATGCATAAGATAGGTATAATTTAAAATGTTGATTGATTTCTAAATATGATACATGTTGAATGTGTAACGTAAAATGAATGATCAAGTGATATGAGATGATAAATGATTATCAATGCAAGGATGTGAATTATGTGACTACATGAACTGCATATATTATGTGATTGAGTGGGCCACCAAGGATGGTCACTCATTGAGTTTGCAAAACTCGTCCAAAATTTGCAATATTTTCAAACTTAAAGAAGATCTCTAGTTAAACAAATTAGAGTCTAGCCACTGCATTCAAGTAAGAGGTAGAAGTCCGGATCAGGTCATGTCTGCATTTATATTTTCCTTATTTTTGTATCAGATTGAGTCTTTCGCAATTATTGTAACATGTGTATTTGAATATTTTTGTTTGTAATAACTTTCCAAATTGGAAATAATTGTAAATGTGATTAATCAATGAGTGTATTAATAATTGTGAATATGAAGTTTATGAAAGAACAAAATGGGCCCCACTTGATAGTGTTTTTTATATTACGTGTGATTTTTAAATAAAAGCTTGTAATGAATTTGATTGTTTGACTGTTCTAGCATGCCACCCTTACGAAATATGTACTCGGACATCACTCAAGATGTTGGGTATGTGTCCTATAAGAGTGGGATGCTATAATTTTGGTATAAGAGCTTAGATTTAGTATCTTACATAGGCGTTTTCTGAAATATATGTCAAGGTACATGCATTTTAGACATGTCTTAACATACAGTGGCAACTGATCCCTAGTCTGAGTCACATTTATATTAGTCCCATGCATGAGCATTTGTTAAATGTTTGAGCTAATAGAAATAGTGAGAAGACCGATGATCTATCATAATGTGAAAAATGAAAGTTTGTGGATATCTAGAAATGAGAAATAATATATGGTTAGATATGACAGATAAAGATTCAACATACTTGTCTTAGTGGATGTATTATTGAATATGACATCAATATTGTATTGTGGTGATATATCCTCAAATGTGAAATAGATGTGAATAGATTGTTATGGATTGATTAAGGAAGGTAGTGATATAAACATAAATGTCAAAAATGATTGCTTGATAAATGTGACAAGAGTTATGATCCATCATAAGAATATTTTAGTGGAATTGAAATCAAAATTTCAGGATGATTATGAATCTATAATTCTGAATTGATTGTGAGCATACATAAGTATGACAAAATAATGGTAATTAGAAGAGGGGATAAATGAGAATAAGTAAAAGCCCCCAAGGTTAAGTTGATTTGTTATTGTGAGTACATATCTATTAATGTGATCACCTTGACAAGTGATGTTATTAAGTGCTTGTGCATTATATACGTGAATATGAAATATGAAGTGATCCATGGCTTATTAAATGCTTTTGAGTTTTAATCCCTATAGTTAAAATATTACGATGAATTAGGCTAACACATGAAAGTGCTTATAGTGATCAATTAGGGATAGATTGAGATTGTTAATGATGTTACTATGTATAATGAATTTGAGGAAAAAGAAGAAATGCACGATCATGGCATAGTCCCCACGATTGAGGACAGGTGCAAAAGGAGAAATGTTGTCCATAATCAAAATGAGATTAAGGTATCCTTATCATAAGTTATTAATTAGTGAATTGTCATAAATACATCTCTAGATAAGATGTAATGATCTTGATGGCTAAGGTATATGAGTAAATGAACCTACTTAATACTTCACTAAGCCTTATTATAAAGGATATTCTGATCATATAAGTTATGATAGAAATCGATCTTATTGAGATATTATGAATAATTGAAATTGATCTTCTTGGGGTACTAAGAATGACTAATAAGCAATGATGAAAATAGTTGATTGATAAAGATTACATGAACAATATAGATGAAGAATAATTTCACCAAATTAGGTTAAGTAGATCAGATGGTTTACTTCTAAGAAGGAATGACGATGGAATAACTCGGAAGTAAATATTAGATTCTCGTTTCTAACAGAGACTTAGTTATAAGGGGTAGAATATTCTACTGAGAGTGTATACATTTTGTTTAATGTAAAGTATCCAACTACGAGAGTGGATTCTTGAATTTGAGGTAACACTCTTGCTAATCTGAGGAGAAATTAGGCCTACATTATATTTTATACAAATGTGTTTAGGAGATACAAATTTGATTTGATGAATGTGATACCAACTTAGGAAGTTAAAATAGGAAATAAATTGAAATGTGTGGAGAAACTAGTATGAATGAATAGACATTTGAATAAGTCAATGAGAAATTAGAGGAAATTGAATGAATGGAGAAAATCATTAAAGAAAAAAAGTCAACAGGAAAACCAAAAATAATATGAGATAATATTACCTCAATGAGGAATTAGTTACATAAGGAATTATGAGAACTAATTATGGGCACATAGAGTTTTGACAATATCTGTTTGAGTTAACAATGCTACAATTATATGCCAAGTTCAATAAGAATGAATCTTAGCTTGATCAAATAATATGTTAGGTCATATAGTATCCGAACATGGCATATTGGGTGACCCAAAGAAAATAGAAGTAATGATGAAGTGAGAAACTCAAAAGCATATATAAGAGATTCGAAGTTCTCTAGAACTAGCTGTATATTGGATACCACTAGAGGCTGTTAAGGAGTTTTTACTGATCTTATCCCTTTAACAAAAATGTTTGAGGAAAATTAAGAGAACTAATCATGGGTACATGGAGTTTTGACAATATCTGTTTGAGTTAACAATGCCCCTGATACAATTATGGTATTGAAGAATAAAGTGTCCCAATTTTGTTTAGATCAATTAGTGACTATGATCATTGATGATATATTCAATATATTCGAAAAGTTGAGAAGAATATTTGGAATACTTGAGGAAATCTTACATATCATGAAGGTAGAAACACTTATATGCCAAGTTCAATAAGAACAAATCTTAGCTTGATCAAATAATATGTTGGGTCATATAGTATCCGAACATGACCCAAAGAAAATAGAAGTAATGATGAAGTGAGAAACTCCAAAGCATATATAAGAGATCTAGAGTTCTCTAGAACTTGCTATGTATTGGATACCACTGGAGGCTATTAAGGAGTTTTTACTGATCTTAGCCCTTTAACAAAAATGTTTAAGGAAAAACATGTAACTTGCATGACTGAAAAATGTAAAAAGTGTTTTGAGGAATTATAACATCGATGTTAATCATATCGTTTGGATTTGGAGATTATGTAGAATACAATGATGTTTCACACCAGAGATTAGAATGAAATCTAATGCAACATAATAAAGTGATTTCATATGCAAAGAGACAATTAAATTCTCATGAGTTAATTAATTGATTCATGATTTGAAACTTGCTACAATAGTAATTGTTTTAAGAGCTTGGAGACATTATGGGTATAGTGAAACATTTCGAGTCTATATATAAATATACAGAACATTAAAGTTTGAGGTAATTATTAAGTTTAAAAGAATTGAGACAATGGATAAAAGTACTAAAGGACTATGATTGTACAAATGAGTAATATCATGGTAAAGCTAGTGTGTATATGATGTATTGAACAAAAACTTTAGTAGCAGTGTAGCACAAATTTAGATATTGAGGTTACCAAATATAGTGCAATAAAGAGCATAGAATGTTGAATTGAATTACGGGCAAATTAAAGTACTAGTAGCTATTGAATTTAAGATCAGTTCGTATGAAAGAATCAATAAAGCCCAAATTGAGGATTCAAAAATTATGAATCTTACTGAGAAATTGAAAATGAATCCAAATTTTGAATTTGAATGAGAAAAATGATACCTTGTGATTGAAGTAAAGAGTATGTGCACTTGAAGGAGATGATTGAGAAAAGAGATTTTTGGATAAAGCATAAATAACAACCTATGATATACATCCTAGTAGGAATACACTGAAACAACAGTTAACGACTAAGGTTATAGAAGCAAGTGACTGTATGTATAAGTTGCCCATAGTCATAATTGTTGGAGATATGTTTTAAGCTTATATTTTGGAGTTCATAGAAATATGAGGTCAATGCATAGTCTTAATTGACTTTAAGCATAACAATCATTATCATAGTGATATCATTCGAATACTGTATGGGGCGTTATATGACAAAAAGAGTCATTTGTCCTTACATTAAAATGAAGAAGGTCTAAAAATAGTTGAAGGCCATAATTAATTTGAGATACTATTGATAAGTGAAATGATCTGCATTAGAAATTACGTGACTCATGAAAGACGGATAGTTTTGGTGGTTCAACATCAAAGATATGGAATGCAGTGAGATAGATATATGAGTTAAGTGTATTAACACTAGAGATGTGAATTATTAAGTGAAAAATGAAATGTTTTTTAGAGTATCACCTTGGCAAGGTGTGCTCAAGTTAGGAAAAAAAAAGATAAGCTAAGCCTGATAAATTGGTCCATATAAAATTATTGTGAGAATAGGACCATTAACATATGAGTTTGTATTACCAACAAAGATGTCTCGGATTCATAATGAGTTATATATGAGTATGTTAAGAAATATCGTTATGATATGATATTGGTGTTATCGACTTAGGAAGTGAAAAATTGTGGGTAATGTGAGATATATTAAAAAACCAGTTAAGATAGTGAATGATTAAATAAGTGATTAAAAGACCTAATGAGTCTATGGATGATGGTCATTTGGAAGAAATTGTTCGATTGAGTGATGAAGTTAAATAGGAAACAGAGGAGTATATGAGGAAACAATATCACTGCCTTTTCTATTAATCAGATAAGAAATTTGAGAATGAAATTTATTAAGGAGGGAAGAAATATAACATCTCATTTCCATACTAAGGGTTAGAACCCTAAAATACGGTACATGTGAGATATCAATAAGAGATTAGATAAGTGCATTTCATGCTTATGCATAATATAGCATACACATACACATGAATATTGAGTTTTGCACATAAAATGATTGTATGTGCATTCATTGACATTTTTCAGGTATTATTGAATTATAAATGAGATCATATTGAGAATTATGGTTTATTTATATGTGTTGGAAAATTGAATTGGAGAGTGTACTTATTATTTAGAAATTTTGGTGAATTTAGGAAATTTCCAAAGTTATGGGTATTTATAGACTAGGTAAAATTTTCCAAGTGGCAAGTCAAGTGATAAATGGATATAGAAATAAGAATCAAATGATATTAAAGAATTTGTTATGGATGACTTGAGAATTTTGAGAAAATGGTATTGAAAATGTAAAGAAAATTGGAGGAGATGATTGGATTAGTTTAATAAGAGAAACTAGTTTAAAGCCCTAGGAATCACTTATCAAGCCAAGTCTTAAAGCCACGTTTCTTTTAAACTTGAAAGACCAAGTTACTATTTGTTCTTGTCTTAAAATATTTTCTTCAGGGCTTTCTTCTTGAAACTTCTTCTTCTTTATGGATTTCTCACCAAATCTTTTCCAAAGTTACACCTTACTTTCAACTATCTTTTATTACTCCCATTTTGTGGTCTTTTTCTTTTGCCACAAGAAAACCTAACCCATTCCACCTTTAAGATGATGTATGTTGGTTGCATGAGAAATTAGGGCTTCATGATGTTTTGAAGAATTTGGAGTTTTAGCAAGTAAGTATTATGCTAATCCTTATAAGTAGTATGAATATGAAATAAATTTGGTGATTTATTTGACATTACATGATCAGAAAAATAGTGGGCATTTTTCATTAACACCTTGAATATAAGATGAAAATATTGATGTGTTATTTTTTTGTATTTGAGGATCAAAATGCTATAAAATAGTGTTGAAATGATTTTTGGAATTGAAAGATCAATAAAAACGTATATAAATTAGTGCAAAAATTATACTCTATTTTGGTGATATACATATATGCTTATATTCACTGTTATTTTATGAATTTTCGGATGTTCTAGAAATGAACTGAAAATAAGTTTGGAGTTAAGGAAAAAGGTGATGTCACGCTTTACGAAAGATAAAAATGAAAGTAAGAAGAAAATGAAGAATGTGTAGTCAATGAATATGCAGAAAAATGAAAGAAGAAATGTAGCAGTGAAGAAACGCAGAAAATGAAGAAGATGAGTGAATGATTTTTGTTCTATTTTTGATGTCTATGAGAAGTAATGGAATTTGGATTTGTTTGAGAATTATTTGAGTTAAATGAGAGTCGAAATGGGGGTAGAAATAAGTTAGAAATTACTAGTTTAAGAAAATAAAGGAGAAGAAGAAGAAAAAAACTACAGTTCAGTGAAGAAGAGGAGTTGCACAATCGTGCTTCTGCACGATCGTGATATTTGAAGGGGCTCTGGAAAAACACCATCGTGACTTCTATGGCTACTGAAGTAGAGACAGATGCGAACATCCTTCCTTCTTTTGACTATAACTTCTTCTTTTGACCTTCAAATGACATGAGATTTGAACCACCTGACTTGAAACTCATTGTTCTTCATCTCCATCAAAAATTATAGCAATCTAAATTCATTTGGAACCACCTACCAAATTACTTCATTCTCTTGGTCAAAATGATCATGAAAAGTTGACCCGAAAGTCTATTTTTGGAAAAAATCTGAATTGAATAATTGGGTTATGAAATTAGATTCAACGTGCTTTATTAAGGTATAAACCTTAAATACAAATGAAACTTAAGTGAGTTTTGATATTTGAATGTTATTGTGACGTGATTAATGGAAAGATACCTAGGAATGTCATTGAACATACATTGTGCTCATTCAATATACTTATATGTGCATAAATGACTACTTATGCAATTGTGCAAATTTGTGATTTGTGTAAATCTATATTGCATGATATGGAGGAGCATATTGAGCGCCATCATCCAGACATTGCTGAAATTTCGAGACAATAGCTTCTGGAGCGATCTATAAGTTGACCTACATGGTCTTATTTTATTGTTTGTTATATTTTGAATTTCTGCATTGAATTACTATTGATATGATTGATGTGAATGTGATTATAATGATTTCCAGACATTGAATGTCCAAGGCATTTGATGTATGCATAACAAACTAGAAGTGCTCATTGTATGTGAATTTGACTGAAATAAATTTACTCAACAATTTTATTGAATGTCGGACTAAGGTCCGATGATAAATGTGCTCTGAATGTGAATATGAAATCATACGAGTGATAGAGATTATGAGAATGTGAAGCATTTCATCACATGAATGTCTGAAATATAAAGGAAGTTGTGACCAGAGTTGTCAGTATAAAGAGCTTAAAGCTTAGAATGTGATAAGAGCCTTTGGCTCAATGTGAATGTACCCGGTATCTACTAAGGGATATGAGACATTATTGATACAGCTCAGTATCCATGAGAGATATGGGCTATTAAAATGGCACTCGGTCACAACAACAATAATAATTGAAAGTGAGTCTTATGAGCACTATATAAGCATTAGATAGGTATGATTTAAAGTGTTGATTGATTTCTGAATATTACACGTGTTGAATGTGTAATGTGAAATGAATGATCAAGTGATATGTGATGATAAATGATTATCAATGAAAGGATGTGAATTATGTGACTATATGAACTGTATGTGTTATGTGATTCAGTGAGCCATCGAGGATGGTCACTCACTGAGTTTGCAAAACTCATCCAAAATTTGAAATATTTTCAGACTTAGAGAAGATCTCTAGTTAAACAAATTAGAGTCTAGCCACAGCATTCCATTAAGAGGTAGAAGTCGGGATCAATTCGCGTCTACATTTTTATTTTCCTTATTTTGGTATTGGATTGAGTCTTCCGCAATTATTGTAACATATGTATTTGAATATTTCTATTTGTAATAACTTTCCAAATTAGAAATAATTGTAAATGTGATTAATCAATAAGTGTATTAATAATTGTGATTATGATGTTTATGAAAGAACAAAATGGGCCCCACTTGATAGTGGTTTTCTGTATTACGTGTGATGTTTAAAAAAAACTTGTAGTGAATTTGATTGTTTGATTGTTTTAACATACCACCCTTATGGAGTACGTACTCAAACATCACTCAAGATGTCGGGTACGTGTCTTATGAAAGTGGGGTACTACAGGATGAACCTAAATACATTTAAATAAGAAATCATATTTTTTAAAGCAGAATTCATATTTTCATTCATCAAAAGAAAACAAATTGTTAGAGTTTAATCCAAATCAATAATTATATATTGTAAAAAGCACAACTTGTTTTTAATTGGAAAGAACATATTGAACTTTCATCAACCAGGCTTTCATTGGTCAACATCTACTTAACTAGAATATTTAATACAATCAAAGTATAAAACACTACCTAACAAAGTTATAGTGTTTGTGAGCCAAGCTTCACCTTCAGATTTTCTTGTAAAGATAAATGGATGAGAGAACATTAATCTAACTTTCAAATATAACCACTTAGGACTTGAATCATGAGCAAACCTATATACATATGTACTCATTATGACATTTAAGTTCCATTAAATTAATTCAAATATGAGTAATTATTCCAAGTGATGAAATACATAAAAAAAAGTTACGTAGCCCATAACTTATAAGCCAAGTTAACCAGAGCCTAATCCAAACTCAGAAGTGTCAAATCAGTTCAAGCATAAGCAAAACAAGATAATATAAACTTGCCACATATGGTAACCCTTGACACCCTAAAAAACCTATGCATTTTTACTACATATAGACAGCTTTCTTTTAAAAAAAATATACAACATAAGAATCAATTATCTAAAGAATTGTAAAAAAATTAGGATTAACAAATCTCCTACACATATTAGAACTACTAACAATGGCTGCAAACTAGACTTGTGCATACACATAGTAAAAGAACTTAGTGTATATAGTTGTGTAAGAAATAAAGCAAGAGATACAATCCCTAATCTAAGAAGCGACCTATACTACTATAAAATCGACCAATTTGGTAAGAAGTTTATATTGGTGAACTCATAATTGGAAGTATTGACACTTGTATTTGTTGAAGTAGTTAATTATCTAATGAAAAAGGTTTCATTGAATAATCAATTTTCAAAAGAGGAAAACCATGTGGTTATCCAAAGCAACAAATGTTTGAAGAAAATTGATTATAATAATGAAATATTAAAGGAGTTGTTTCGGCCATAATTTATAAAGGAATTTAAGGAGAAATTGAACAAGTTAAGATTCTTTAAAGGGACACATGATTTTCTTGTTGTCCGCTTATAGTGTTTATATGTTCATGTCTAAATATACAAGTGTCGGCTGGAAGGTATAATACTAATACTAGCCTGGAAACGCATTGATGTTAATGAAATGTTAGACTTGGACCAAACAAAACATTTTAAAACCCATTCTCTATAGAGTATTGTGGAACCATTAACCATTGACCTTGAAAGTGATATTCTACTCGGTGTGAATATTTTGTATGCTCTCACAATTTACACATGTACACTTCTAAATAGTATGAACCACTGTCCACCTCCATGTCAAGTTTAAATAATTAAAGAAAAGTCTAAAAGTGCTTTAGAAACCAACCTTTTCATTTATCAATATGATTATCATTAACAGCATATAACCCACTGAACCAAGTTTTTTAGAACAATAGTTATTTGCTCATCGGTTCAAAACTTTTGGGATAAAACAATCTATACTCATATTAATCAGGGCATAGTTTGTGATCTTAATAGCCTATATCTTGCATACTCACATTTGCTAGGTTCCAAAGAAATAGACAAGTATTTTCTTGTGTACCCACTTGTCTAGCTCACTTACCATGTAGAAATGAAAAAACCAAAAATCCAGAATCGTAGAAATGCAAAAGAAATAAACAAAAATGTAGAAAATGATAAATCAAGAAAACCAAAAACGTAGAAAAATCAGATGATGGAAAATGAGAACTAGAAAAACAAAAAATAACATAATTTAATGAAAACAACTTTCAATATAATTAAAAAAATCAAATCAGTTTCGAAAACTCACCTGGTAAAAAGCCCAAGCTTAATTTCAATTTCTACATGGATAAAAAAAAGGGGACAGTTAGAAAAATTTTCAAATTTGGAGAAGATAACAAACCTTGAAAAATATCTTAGATGGAGCAAAAACTCAAAAGGACAATGAAGCATAAGAGAGAGAAGAGATGAGTTTGGAACGAAAGAGAGAAGACAAGAACAGAAAAATAAGGGAGAGAGAGAACAGATGAGTGAGGGATCCAAGAGAGGAAAGATGTGAGTAGAAACTAGAGGAATTTTATAAAAGGAGGAAGTATAGAAAAAAAACTTGTTGTGAAATAAAAGAAAAATGTCTAATTTATGTTTTTATAATACTGTTGCATTTTTATTTTTAGAAATAGTAGATTGCAACACTAAGTAACCAAATGTGTTGTAACATGTTGTTTAATTTTTTTAATAAAAACCATAATAAGAAATAGAGAAATAAATAGGCCCATAGTACCTATATATCAATGGTGAAAGGAAAGCAAGGACTTACCCAATGCATAGACATATAAGCTTCCATAACTTTTACCCTTATTCAACTGGAGAGGTTCCTAAAAAGTATTTTAGAAGTATAAGCATCAACAAAAATAGGAAAATAAATTTTGAAAATATTAAAGTATAAGTTCATTAAAATAATAGCTAAATAATGACCACCTCGTACTTTACTTCTCATTTTATACCTTAACAGGAATGGATAATTATTGGATTTAGAGAAACTAAAGTAAACTTAAGATAATGTTAGAGGGTAGAGACAATGGTATAGAATTTCCTTTATTAGTCTCCATAAAATTATATAAGTATATGAAAGTTTAAACATACACATCTTCATTTGCAAAAAAAAAAAAGAAATCAAATCAATTAAATAAAAAAGTAAATAAAAAAGAAAAATCAATAGTATAAGAAATATGGTTATCTAATCACTATATTAAAGATTGCCAATAGCTCGCACCACTACATCTACATACAGAAAAATCATTATGTAAATTATACCTAATTATATAACAATTTTATTATATAGATGAATCACAAATATACCTTTATCATCAATTATTTCTTCAAGAAAACTTTCAGTTGAATGAATGGTCACCTACCACAGTATAAAAGAATAAAATATAAAATAATATGATAAATTATCATAAATTATAGAGTTTATCTTGAACATTTTCAACACCTAACTAACTTTAAACACACGTCAAGAATTTCATAATTTAAGAATGAAGTTGATTATGATAAGGACTCACTATCTGGCCACTAATACTAAAAATATACTTAGAAGCAACCATAGATACTAAAATTTCTAATAAATCTCACACAATTACTTGTATAATTGGATATTAAGTTCCATTCAACTTCTCTCATGATAATATGTCAAAATGCTCATTAATTATAGTCACAATAACTATGTACAAATATTTATTCATCTCCATCATATTGTAAGAAAGTGTAACACTTTTTTTTCTTTAATGAATTCATTAAAACAAAAACTCAAACTATCAATTATGCTTGATGATGATGTATAAAAAAATGATGAAACCAATATTAAACTACTATGATCTAGTTCATTGCCTATTCTTAATTGATAATCATTAAACAAATCATACTAGAAATGTTTGATGATATCAATCTATCCTTCAATAGGATTACCATACAATTGTCAATAAAAAATTAGAGTTCCCCCATTTTATACCTTATATTCAACATAGAAATGACTATTATAATATTAACTATCATAAACTAGAATTTTCTCTGCGATTTCCTAAATCCCTGGAATAAAAAACCCACTAAAAATTGTAGTTTAATATTGCACATATTAGCAAAACAAATGTGTGGAATTGGATATTTTGTTCTTGAAAACTCAGTAATAATATGAACTTTGCATAAATTGATTTAACCAACTCTCATTGCTTTTCTATCAGTAAACAAGTATATTGAAAGTCTCATTATGTTAACTTGATAAATATTTCAATATACTTAATTGCTAGTTGTAGCATCTTGAATGTTGAATTTCATCTTATTAGATGATCCAAGACCAACTTCTTTATACATGAAACACATAGTTGTCATGTAGGTTTTTCAAAATTTTTAACTAATTTAAGTGTACACTCTAATGTACTATGCTATTCTGAATTGCCTCTACTCCTTCCTTTAATATCTTCAATATATCTTTCACTATCAAATTCGCAATATGCACACAAATAATTCATATAAAATAATATCCCATCCATCGGTAAGCTTCCAACTTGCAAATTGATCTTCACTTTTTATCATAACATCATTTGCTCTATAATTATCCAAAGTTATGGCTAAGAGATTTCTATCTATGATCCAATCTATTAACCACTCATGTAATATAACTATCAACCTTTCACTTGAATGTGGCACTAGGAAATAAATAAATCTACTATTTAAAATAAGAGCAAATATCAATTATAACATGTTCAATGAACAAATGATAACAAAATTAAAGAATATTATTCACATTAGTATTCATTTGTATAAAGTTTAGTCATTGTCAATGTAATACATCCTGAAGTTTTGATTATTGATAATAGAGAGCATTATTCATTCTTTATCAATCATGTTTGCTAACAAACGTTTAGATTTGTGAAAATCATAAACTACAACAATTTTATCACTCTTCTATTTTATTAGAATAGAGGTTAAAAATGTTTGAGCTCCTAATATCATCTTTTGTATATCGTAAGAGTACATATGGCTCTTCAATTGAGATGCTCCACCTTTAAAACTCCCAAAAAACATTTATAAGAATACTTGAATTTAGTCTTATCTACTCCATCATTTTGTTTACTTTTGATGGGATGATTATGAATATCACTCCTTATCATCAAAAAACCAGTTCCTTTAATATAAACTATTTCTTTGCTTAGTATATTTTCAAGTAAGAAAATTGGAACTCTTTATTATGTTACATTGTTATATTAAAGAAATATACTCATCCATATAAAAAAATTATAAATAAGATAATCATGAAACCCATTTCAGCTAAAGAAATAAAATACAAATGAAATAAGAGATAAATTGCACAATTTAAGAAAGATCATCAATAGCCTCATTTGAAATTCCACAATTGACAATTTGAAATTGAGCTTAACCAATATATCAGTCATATGAGCAAGCATATTATAACAACATGTAATAAACAACCCAGAAACATCTCTAGAAAGCTTTTATGTTCTCATTGTTACTCTTTACATTTCATGTGTTAAATTGATGTGCATTTTCATTTTAAAGATAAGATCAACCTTTTCTTTTCCTTCGTTTACTAATGTTTCTTTATCTTAACGATTAGCTACACTACGAATGGTAAAATACTTAATCTATCGTAAAGGAAAACCAAGAAGTTTCATATCTTCTAATTCGCTTTCCATTGTTAATAAAAAGATGAGTAACTTAGAAGTATACAAAAGAAAGAAAAAAGCGGTAGATAACACATGCAAAAATGGATTCCTAAGAATGGTAAGGTAGTGATGAATTATGGTCTCACAAAAAAAATATTAAATAATTGAATTCACATTTCAAGGTTTAACCTTTAAATCAAAGTTAAAAAGACAAAACCCAATAAAACCTCTTATAGTCTTGCTCTCTCATAATTCCAAACATGAACAAAAGCTAATCTTTTTTTTGAGAAATTAAAAATTTTATTGATTAAAGGAATAATACATAAACAATCATCCACACCTTATTGAAGCTTACACATATATCTTATAATTCAATATAAGACAAACCTATTAAGAAACATGAGTAACATGTGGCCAACAGATAAATTCCAATCATATACATACACATTTTAATTAAACCTAAGCCATTCACCAAAATTAGGAAGAAGGGATAGCTACTAGTATAAGGCTCATGATCTCTAAAAGGAAGAGGATCCCAAAATATTGTATGCTCTTCCTCACCTCATCTATCAAGTAAGTCCTTTATTACTATGGGAGTTACAATTGATTTCTGCATATTTGTGTAGGAGATAATCCTAGTTTTTGAATTAGTTAACTCTTCATAAGGATGCTAGATTAGATCTACAATTCTTAACCTTTGAGAAGATAAGAGTTTTTCTCTAATTCCAAAAATTAGAGAGAGTAAAACTTCTTCTCTAGAACGAGTTAAGTTCTAGAAACACCTGAGGGTTCTAGAAACACCTGAGGTTCCTTTCTTACCTTAGCTCCTTCTCAATAGAGGCAAAGGAGATCATATAGATTACTCGATTAAGATTACGTATATTTCTCAGTTTTAATAGCCATCTAAGGGTCCTGATAATTGTAAATTGCATCATATTTTAGGACATAGTTTGATATGTATTTAACCGTTAATTCAATCACTTAGTATATGTTTAGGTTAGAATTGTGTTAGATTATTAATTATTTGTGTTTTAAGTGTTTTATGGATTAGTACAAGCTTTTAAGCTTAAATATTATATTTTGAGGTACCTTGACGTGTTTGCTGGTGTTTTATGGTCAATATCGAAGAACATAGGAGTTTTGGAGGGAACTCAGGCCATAACACAGGCCCATGATCGTGGCAGGCAGGCTATATTATGACAAAAGCACCAGGATTGAACCACGATCATGACTTGTATGCCATAATCATAATAAAGAGCTTACTCGGTGGCCAGCATTGGACAAACACAAGGACACTTTTAGACTCAAGTTTTTGAGGACTTTTTGATCTTTTCAGAACCTAAAAAAGACCCTAGGTTACCCTAAATAGAAAACCATATAAGAAGAATAGGTAGTGAGCAAAAAAAGGGAGTCTTCATTCAGCCACACTTGAAACCCTAAAGACAGAATACCGAGAGAGAGAGAAAGAATAAGAAGAAGGAAGAGGAAGAAGAAACAGTTTCGATGTGCTTCCTAGATCAAAAGGCTTTCCAACACTACTGCCTTCCCAAATCATCCATTCTAATTTTCTATTTCCTTTTCATTTCAATTTTATTCATGTATAAAGTTGGGATGAATTGTATGATGATACAATGATGATGATGTTTTAACTCCCCTTAGGAATTTTATTTTGATTTGATGTTATCTGTGTTAATTTTGTGTTATTTGAATTCGGTATTGTGATTTTTTGCTTTTCTTGCGTAATTCGATAATAAACTAAGAGGGTGAACCAAAAAAATGATTGGATCGAATTAATAAGAGTTAGGCAATTCAATAGAACCCGTAACTAATCATATTGGTAAATGTGCGGAAAGAGATCCCGTGTGAGACCTTATAATTGATTAGATTGCTTTAGATCTAATTAGGATTATAAGTTTTGTTAATTGAGAGATTACAAATTTCATAATCTAATTTGGGTTTAATGGTTATAACTCGAGAGAGAGTAATTAGCCCTAGGATCGTCTAAAACTAACACCCCATTAACAAATAATTAACTAGGTTAGCATTAATGATAAGTAAATTCCCCTTTCTCATAAGTTGGCAAATTCTTCGGTTGATTTTCATTGTGCTTTCTTGTTGCTTAATTGTTAACTCCTTAATGTTTAACTTCTGGTTTAATTGGTTGAATTAAATTCACGTATTTACTTTTCGTCGCATTGTTTATTTTCAGTTTCATATCTTTTTAACCTTAGATTTTTTGGATTATATTATTCTCTCTCCTCGCAGGATCGACACCTTTAATATTACACTACAAACCATGTGCTTGCGAAATACTGAGGGTTTATAAGATTAAAACTTACCCTGATCAAGTTTTTTGCTTCATTGTCTGAGAGGTGTAGAATTAGTTTAATTATTATAGCCTAAGGCATTTCACTATCTTTTGTGATTATGGTACCCAATCACAAAAAGGAAAAAAAGAGTAGAAAGTTTGGTCAAAAAGTCAAAAAAAAACATTGATTTAGACATCAAAATGCAGCGATGAAGAATCTAGAAAATTAGATATCAAGAAGAGATAAAAAGAATGTTCATGAAGGATATTTATATTATAAGGAGAAAAGAACTCTTGCAAATTTCGATGAGCATTAATTTAGTTGGGGAAATCATCATCCTTATATGAACATATACATTTCGAAGTGGCAAAACTACCCAGATTTCTATTGGTCTAATAATGTAAGTACTTATATGGGACGTCAAGACCTATTAGGATCTCAGCAAGATGAGTCCAGTTTATGAGATTCCAAATTGGACAAAATCATGGATAAGCTAATAGACATTAAAGAGGCTCAAAAGAGACTAGAAGAGCAATTTGATCAAGTAACAGAAAATCATGCCTCATCTATTCACAACCTGGAGATTTAAGTGAGACAGTTTTCCTGTAAATTTTGTAAGAGAACTGTGGAAGTCTCTCTAAACAATATGGAATTACATCAATGAGAGCAATATGAGGCTATCATACTTAGAAATGGGGAAGAGAAAGAAAAATTAGTGGGAAATCAAGTTGAACCCCATCTTGTAGAAGACCAAGAGATGAAGAAAGAGGATACAGAAAAGAATGATAACTCTCCCTATTATTCCCTAGATCTTGGTATATTATGCATTAACATCGAAAAAACTTAGGTAGATGCCCATAAAAAGAACCTCACCATTCAGAGTAGTGATGACTAAGTGACATTCAACATGATATATTAAAGAATCTAGAGGAGGGCAACTCATTTAGAAGATTGATGTGATTGACTCTTTGAAGGAACGAGAGGACGAAGAACAGTTGACAATGGACATTAAGTTTGAAGAAGCTATTGAAGTCTTTGTTCAAGAAGCTAAAGAAGAAGAAGAGACGAGGGCGAATGAAGAGATTTTTTTACCCAATGTTAAGGAAGAAGAAGTTTCAAGTAAAGTCTTAAAGAAAGGTAGAGGAAAGTGGGAATCTGGTAGCCTTGTAAGGTTCATTTTTGAAGATAAAGGAGTGAGTCCCCTTGACCCATTGAAAGATGTTCCAGAATGATAGCCACTCATAGAGTTTGGTGTGGTAGCTTGAGCAAAGAGAAAAAATCACTTGATCATCGGATCGGTGAGGGCTTAAGTAAAGAGAAGCGGTAGATCAAAGATGGGAATACCTTCTTTTAACAGCTAAAGGTGGATTGAATGAGAGGCCACTATTTTCTCACTTCTCTTGTTCGTTGTAGTTCACTTAGTTTATAATAGTTTGTTTGCTAGGTTTTAGACAAGGGCTAAGGGCAAGTCAAACCGCTTAGCAGCTCATTCTTAATTAATCAGCTTTTGTGCTCTCCACAAGGAAGAACCAAAAAGAGAAAATCTCACCATCTTACTGGGCAAACTGCTGGATTTCAAGGAAGATTCAAAGAGTTTTGTTATTTCTTATTTTATTAACAATTCCTCAAAAATAGGACATTACTAAGCTTAATTAGTTTTCATTATTTTATCAATATTGTCCTTTTAATCATTTTACAATTTTTAGCTTACTTACAGGCTACAAAATTGATGTTGAACGAAAAGGGTGGAAGTAAGCAGCGCACAATTGATCTTAACTGAGTTTCCAATAATTCAAAGTCAAGCTAATGACTATAAATTAGCACGTTCAGTAGTTAGATTTAAATTGTTGTGTTTAGGTACATTTGTTTTGAATTTTAAATAAAATTTTAATGATTTGAAATGATATGGAATTACTAATTCTCTTACTCTCTTTACGCAATTCTAAGATAAAACAACAATCTCGAGTGTAAAACAGATTTATTCCTAACACCTCACCATCATCACCTCCATCATTGTTAATTTTCTTTTAAATTTAGTCTTTATTTTTGTTTTATTTTATTTTACGTTATTTCCTTCCATGTGTGTTTGTTTGTCTCCTTCTCACATTGAGGACAATGAGTTATTCAAGTGTGGGGAGGATTTTGTGTTTTGCTTTGAGTTTGAATTTTACATATTATTATATTAGTGTGTTTAGGTTGCATATTGTGAATTTTGTGAATGTATCGATGGTTTAGATGGACCGAAATCGATATAATTTTGAATATAATCTATTAGGTTGTGGAGATTCATTAGCTTGTGAAATTAGTGATATGGGTTCTTTGGCTAAAATTTGCAAGTTAATTAGGATTCAGTGTTAGTTTATTACCTTATAAGTTGTCACATTCATTCATAATTTTAGGTCTTTCGACTAAGTATCTTTGTTAGTTTTTTTTTTCATAAAAATGAGTAGCTAAAACATTATGGTAGGCATTAATTAAAAAAAGTGTTTGTAAATTTTAAATAAATAACTATTCTGTTGGCCTTCAAGTTATGAATAGATCTAGTAGCCAGTAACCAGATTGACATGCATCACAAATGTGTGCTTTCACGTCAAAATCGAGTAACCAGATTGACATTCATCACCAATGTTTGCCTCCATGTAAAAAGATTAGGTCCATGTCTACAAAAAGTACAAAAAAAGAATGTTTTCTAATAAAAACCTACCAAACTTTGTAAGTAGCTTAACTTTTCATAAAAATGTACTTAAGATTAGTTATAAAGTTTGATTGACCAAATAACTATTATTGTGTGTGTACAATTAAAAAGGGTGAATAAACTTGACATTTAAGTTTTGATTAATATGTATATTTAATCCAGAGTTCCTATACACTAATTTTGTATGTTAATAATTTAGAACAACTTGAACGATTGTTTTTAGAGTGAATTTTGTTTCGTATAATTGAAGCCATTACCTTATTATTGGATTTTGTGTTCTGTTATTTTTTGTTGTTTGTTGTTTTTTTACCTTAGGACAAGCAAACGTTTAATTGTGGGAATGTTGATAAATGTAAATTGCATCATGTTTTGGGGCATAGTTTGATATGTGTTTAGTCATTAATTCGATCATTTAGTATGTTTTTAGGTTAGAATTATGTTGGTTTGTTAGTTATTTGTGTTTTAAGTGTTTTATAGGTTAGTAAAAGCTTTCGAGCTTAAATATTATATTTTTTAGGTACCTTAATGTGTTTGCTAGTGTTTCAGGGTCAATATCAAAGAACAAAGGAGTTTCGGAGGGAACCTAGACCATAACACACTACCATGATCTTGATAGAAGTACTAGGATTGGCCCACGATTGTGACCTACATGCCACAATCATGATAGAGAGCTTACTCAAAAGCCACGATCGTGTCATATAGACCACAATTGTGGCCAGTATTAGGAAAAACGTGGGGATACTTTCAGACTCAAGTTTTTGAGGGACTTTTCGATCTTTTCAAACTCCTAAAAAGACCCTAGTTTACCCTATAAGAAGAACATGTGGTGAGTAGAAAAAGGGAGTCTTCATTTTACCACACTTGAAACCTTATACAGAGAATATTGAGAGAGAGAAACAAGAAGAAGGAAGAGGAAAAAGGAGGAAGAAGAAGAGGTCTCGAGTGCTTCCCGAATTAGGAGGCTTTCCTATGCTGCTGCTTTCCGTAATCATCCATTGTAAGTTTCTATTTCCTTTTCATTTCAATTTTAGTCATGTATAAAGTTGGGATGAATTGTATGATGATAGATGGTAGAATGATGATGTTATAACTCTCCTTCGAGATTTTATTTTGATTTAATATTATCCAAGTTGCTTTGTATTATTTGAATCGGGTATTGTGATTTATTGCATTTCTTGCACAATTTAGTAATAAACTAAGAGGGTGAATCATATTAAAAAAGATTGAATCTGATTAATAAGAGTTAGGTGATTCAATAGAACCCATAACTAATCATATTGGTAATTGTGTGGAGGAGATCCCGTGCGAAACTCGATAGTTGATTAGAGTACTTTAGATCTAATTAGGGTTGTGAGTGTTTTGCTAATTGAGAGATTACAAATTTTATAATCCAATTAGGGTTTAATGGTTATAACTCGAGAGAAAGTAATCAATCCTAAGATCGTCTAGAACTGACACCTCATTAACACATGATCAACTAGGTTAGCATTAATTATAAGTAAAATCTTATTTCTCATAACTTGGTAAATTCTTTGGTTGATTTCCATTTTGCCTGATTGTTGCTCAATTGTTAATTCCTTTGTGTTTAACTTCTGATTTAATTGGTTGAATTCAATTTTTGTATTTACTTTCAGTGGCATTGTTTATTTTCAGTTTCATATCTTTTTAGCCTTAAATTTTTTATGATTAGATTATTCTCCCTCCTCGTAGGATCGAAATCTTTAATACTACGCTATGAATCGTGCGCTTGCAAAATATTGAGGATTTATAGGATTAAAACTTACCTTGATCAAGTCCCTATAAATTTATTCTCTAAACTTTACACAAGGCATGTATCTTGAAACACTAGCAAAGATGATCTATAGATTCCTTAACCCTTTTACAAAGAAAACATTTATTTTAGTAGAAAGTTAGGTCATCCTATCCAAGGTACTCAACTTATTCAACGTTGAAAGACATAATAAGAAGGAGCAACTAGGCATAAGAGACTTTTGCTAAAATATAGGGAACCAATATACCCTTTTCTTACCCTAATCTAACCATCAACTAAAGGCTCTAAAACTAAATTTTCTAGGAGTTTAGTTAAGACATAAAAAAACGCATTGTCTCTTGACATCAAGTTGATGGTTATGTATAATATGTTGTATATCCATATGGAAAGCATAACTGTGACCTTTTTGGATAATTGATTTGGCTTTAGCTTGAGTAAGGAATATACTCCAGTAATGCACAGCTTGAGGTATCTTAATTAGGGGACCCTTTCTTATCCAAAAGCTAATCTTAGTATATCTCTTAGAGCTTAATATTAAACTATCAATGAATGCTCATCTAAATTTTTAACTAGTAGCACTTTATCAAGAAAAGCATAAAGAAAATGGTTGCACAAAATTTTAATAAGGAAACAAAAATGAAGGTAGTAGTAGTTTGTTATAATTTTTATCATCAATTTTAATAAAGATGAACAAATGAACATTGAGACCAAAGTTATATAAATGGAATAAGGGGAAGAATGCCATCGCTCAAGTTAACTAACCCACAATAGTTTTTTTGTGATTATTATGACATTATCGCAAATTTTAATCATAAAGAACAAATCAAATAAATTCATATTAACAAAAATTATAAGTATTATGAAACTCATTTAACACATTCAATGACCTTAGCCAAAATAGATGAAACACCCATAAACACATTCTCCATCCATCTTAAATATGCATATTAAACTCCTAGAAGGATAAAAAATTGAAAACAATCAAATGATAGCCCACATATGTTATCTATCCTCATACCTCTATGTTTTAAGCCAATCAAAACCATCAATTTGCAATTGGAAAGCGGTAGGTGCAGTGTATAAGTAGACAAGAATTAATTACAAAATATTCACTAGAGAAATCAAAATGGATTTTCACTTCAATTGTCCAGTTACTTCAAAAAAGGAGGAAAAAAACCTCCATCAATTCATGTCTCAAATCTTTTAAGACATGAAAAGGACAATTACAGACAAAACCAAAATTAATTTAATGAATTGCAATAAAAACAAAAAAAATAGTGCACATTTTCTCTCAAAACCACTTTTTTTATCAAAAACTTGCAAAAAGGAAAGCTAAATAACAATGTCTTCTAATAAATATTTATGTGATATATATATAAACATGTATATGCATAAACATGACCTTAGACAGAATAAAATGGACCAATACAATGAGAAAAAGAGCAGATAAATAGCTGAAACAAAAATAAAAATTCATATTAAACAAATATAAAATTGAATTAGAATAGTAAGTAGTGAAATAAAAGATATAAAATCACATTACAATAAATAGAAGTTGAAACAAAAGTTATCAAGAGCCAACAATCAAGATTTAAACATGTCTTATTTCTTGTTGATGTATAAGGAGATTTCAATTATCTAAAATGGAGATAAAGAAGATAGAAAAATAACAATGATAAGCTGAAGGCAAAAGAAAAGGCAAAAGTAAAAGCTAAGCATCAAACTCTAGAGTCAAACTAATAAAATCCTAAATACTTTAATATTTACTATCAGTTCAAATTTCACTTAAAAATACCCCACACTACTTATTTGACAACTCTTTCTCCTTTTCTTGTCTATAAAGTAGAATGTAAACAAATAAGAAAAGTCTCAAGTTTTATTTACAATAAAATAAGAAAACACAAATCCCAAATTAAACAATTACCTAGAAAAGGAAAAATAAAAACTATTTAAAGAAGAAGATGGATAGTAAAGCGAGCAGCCACGAGTGACAAAGCAACCAGGGAAAGCAATAAAGTGAGCAATAGTGATGCAAGTAACAACAACCAATGGGCAATGACTAAGGCAAAGAGACAATCATATTTGGTAGTGAGAAATTATTTAAATCTATATTTGTTTAGTAACAAAATGACATCATTTTGTGATATAAACAAAACAATGTCATTTCATTTATGCATGAAATATGTATTCTTAGTTATGAAATATCATTATTTTGTTAGATAAATAAAATGGTGTCATCATTTTTATGCATAAGGTTCAAGTTTCAACTAGGTTCAGACCATGGAGCCCAAGCTCAACCTTTTTATGAAGCCTAAAAGTTAAGAAAAAAACTTGAACCTAGCCTAAAGTGAAGTCAACTCAAGCCAAAACCATTCACTTTAGTTTGGACCCATCTTGACTAGGCTAGACCCTTTTTGTTAAGTCTACTAACTATGTAATTTATTGAGATGTATATCTTAGGAAAAGATAGATTAGGATACATTAATAAGGACTTTAACAACCTCAACTATAAAATGACAAACTAAGAATGCAATTGTCAACTTTATAGAGAATAGATTTGGTTATGGTATAGGTATTAATGATTTAGCTAATGAAACACTTGTTTTCATGTTTATTTTCAAATTTACTAATTTTAAACTTTAAGAGTGAGACTTTCATTCTAGTAAAGAGTTACAAAGTTTCTTAATGCATTTGCTTTTTCCTTAATATTTTTATATGTGAGGGCACTCTCCTAATTCTTACTTTTTTTTACATTCTTTGATTTGTAATATTTATGGATGACTAAAACCGAATGAATTGGATAGATCCTTGTATAGTTCATTGTATTTGTTAGAGTATGCCTTAAATAAAAAATGTATCATAATTATGATCTCGTTATGAAACAAATATACATCATACTGGATGCCACTTTTTTAGAGTTGAAGATTTTCTTTTCATCATCAATATTCAATTCATCGCTTAAGGGGGAGATAAGAGATGAAGTGTAGTACCCTACTCCCGCAACACACGTACTTGACATCCTGCATGATATCTGAGTATGTGCCCCATGAGGGTGGCGTTCTAGAGCACTTAATCTGTCAAAACTCAGTATAAATTTTTTTTGAAACCACAAACATAGTATGCAGAAATCAATCATCAAATAGGCCCTACTTTATTCCATAAAAATTTTCCAAATCATCAAAATTTTGCTAATCATTAGGGCCCATTCTAGAAACAAAACACTCATAATCATAATGTCAATACAACATGATTACATTCGCATACACATTGTATAATAATTTTAGAATATTTTCCTTAATACAAAATTTGCAGAAAATACAATTCAGTACAAAAATATAGGAATACAATGCAGACGCGAACTGATCCTGACCACTATTTCTCACTTGCATGCAGTAGGTATACTCCTATTGCCTAACAGGGTATTCTTCTGATCCTGAAAATATTTGCAAAATTTGGATGAGTTTTGCGAACTCAATAAGTGACCTTCATCGATGGCTCACCTAGTCACATAACACATAATTCACATTTCACATTCAATGCACTTTAATCATTCATATTATGCATATGTAACACATATGAGACCCATTTTTCATTTATTACTTTGTTGTGATCAAGTGCCTAAACTGTGCCATAGAGGGCTCATTGATAACTGTCCCACATAGGGCTCATTAAATGTGAGCCTGAGGCTCTAAATTACTTTTGAGCTCGATGCTCTTTTTCACATGTTGAGATTTAAGCTCTGATCGGTGGCTACTCAGGTCACAACTGCCATTATAGTTCATGCATTCATGAAATGGAATGCATCAATCACATTTGCATGCTCCCATTCAATCACATTCCCATATCATCGGACCTTATTCTGGCATTCAACATTTTTTCACTTACATGCAAATCCACCCTAAAAACACATTTAACAATCAAATTATGTATACTTAGTTCATCTCATTCACATACAAGTAGCACTTCAATATCTCAACCAAACACCACAATCATCAGACCTCCTATCCGGAAACTAACACAATCAATCACTTTCATATAGACATTTAGTAGTTAATCAATACAAAATTTAAAACAAAACAAACAATGAAATGAGACCATCTAGGTCTACTCACAGTACGCTCCAGATTAGCATTAGCTTCCATGATCTAGAAACATCTAGATGGAAAGGTTCTATCTTGTATCATTATTATGCAAAACACATATTGCACACACGTTATTAATTGCACAATCACATAAATATTCAATTTTTCACACATGTATATGTGTAATGCATAATGCATGCTCAATGACAATCCCATATATATTTCCTTTAATTTCATCACAAAATCATTCTTATATCAAAACTCATCCAAGTATAATCTATACTTAGGTTTATGCCTCACGAAAACCATTAAAATCACATTTCAGACTCATTGAATCATTTCATATTTTTCCAAGACACCCCTTTCGGGTCTACTATTCATGTTCACTTAGAAGGTGAAACTGATATACTTTGTCATACTCTATTCTATAAAAGTGTTCCTATATGTCTTATGTTTTCATTGACACCAAAATCACTCAATTTGGTTCAGTAATTTGGAAGATATACTTCAAACATTATTAGGTTGTTCACATTCAAAAACAGTGTACTATCTACAACTTCCATCCAGAATTTCATTATCATAGAGAATGAATCAAAATTCTACTTCTTGAGAAAATTGGTAGGTTTATATCTCTAGTTTACTCCAAATCAAAAAACATCTCATTTGGAATCCTATATATCCATATATATTCAAAATACTGAAGTGTGTTTAACAAAATAATCCTATTTCACTATTCCAATAGATTCCACACTTTGATTTGATAAATCTTTCTCAATTCAATTTCTAATGCTACAAAATTTTAGGGAGCAATAGAAAAATGTGTTAAAAATCCATTGGTTGAGGTCCCATGTCATTTGGAGGTCGGGACAAGAAGTTATAGTCAAAAGAAGAAAGGTTGTTCAAGTGAGTCAACTATTTGGTCAAACCAGCAAAGCACGATGGTGCTTTCCAACCCGTTTCAGCAATGTCACCCTCGTGCTACTTCCCAACCTACCAAACAATGCCACCATCATGCTTAAGCATGACTATCACTTCTACTTAACTACAAATTGCATCTTCTTTCTCTCTTCCATTTTTCTCCAGCTCTTCCCAAAACAAAATTTCGTTTCACTTTTACCTGATCATTTTGATAATGAAAAAGAAGGATTTAGGCCTAGCTTTCTTCTAAACAATTATTCCTTTATGTCTTAACTTTCAAATTAAACCAGTTTCATGCAATTTGGTTCAATATTATTCAATTTATGCTAAAAAAAACTATAGACTATTCCAAACCACGATAGCATCCACAAACTCAACTTTGAGCTAAATTTTGAAACTCTTAGAGACAGAATTCAATTTCGATTCCTTCATGAAAATATATCCATACGTCGGTAGTTTAATATGAACTTAAAATTATCCCATTTGGATGTCTATAGACCAAGATATTGCAAAAATACAGATGCATATTTAGTAGCAACACTGCATTTGTAAATGTCCAACACACTTCAACAAGGTTCATCTCTACATCTTAAAACATCTCTTTTGCTTACTCTATCACTTCTAGCTTATTTCCTCACCATTCTGAGCTCATTACCATTCACAAACAAATCAAAACCCACTATTACTCATAAACATCAAAAACAAAACATTCATCTACGAATGTTAATCCAAAGTCGCTATCGTGCATAGGCACGATTGTGATATTCACTTAAAAACGTCCAATGTCACTATAGTGCATTTGCACGATAGTGACTTTTACTCTTTAAACAACCAAAGTTGCTATCGTGCATGTGCACAATGGTGACATCCACTCTTAAAAATCCAATGTCACATACCTAACTTCCAACTTCCATATCTTTTGATCCATAACTCCAAAAATTACAAACTTTATATCAATGGAAATATAAAAGAAAGATATACAACTTTCATGAAGAAAATTTTGTCAAAATCTATCTAGATCAGTACAATTTATTTATGGAAGTTTTAGACCAATATTAACTTTTGTAGCTTCTCTTCTTCATTCAACTTACATAAATTTTAATAAATCACCATCCAAAATCCACTTAATACTGTTGGAAACAATTTCCAATTCTGAAATCCACCATCTAAATTTATTTCATCACAGTAACCACAATTTTCCACATATCCCATTACAATTCAATTATACCTGGAATGTCACTGAGTGCATGTACAATTATTTTCATGTGTGCAACAATTCAAATTCACAAGCATGTATGCTAACATTATGCATGAGCATGAGATGCAAATTTTTCTCTAACTCTCACATTGCTATTTTCTCTATTATTGAAATCTAAATTCTAACCCTTAATATGTGGACGGGATGTTACAAATTGTGGACCCAGCCACTACCAGATGGCTTTCCATACTCCATGTGTCGAATGGTCTTCATGACCCATAAGTATGGAGTAGGTAGATGCAATGGTGAAGATACCATTGTCGGAAACCCCCCGCCCCCCAGATCAACTTGTCCTGACTAAGATATTGCTTAGGTGGAAATGTGCCAGTGATAAAATAGCAAATCGGTGTTGGGAGGTAAGATTGGAAAGTTTCCTGATTCCAATTACCCGTATCCTCCACTTGCTTCAGTATTCCGCTGAAACGTCAAAGTGTTAGCGGTCAAAGTTTGCAATATATCTTCTAAAGAAGACTTACCTTTGGCATTTGATGTTATCTTTGGATTTTGTCGAGGCATGTACGGTTGTCTAAACTATTAGAATTGAAGAGTGCTCGTCTCCAAACTCATTATGATCTCCTCCAAAGACATCTCATTAGCTTGTGGTAGTAATGGTAGAGGTGGAGATGGAGGTGGAGGTGGAGGTGGAGGCTCGAAGTAAGACTACTCTTCAAAGTAGCTCGGTGGAGAAGTGAATTCGTACTTTGTATCCTACCAAAAGGAACATGTACAAAAAGAATAACCCAAAAATGAGCAAACTTCACATACCTTAGCTTGTTGGTCATCCCTCGG
>JAOSBK010000004.1:19599939-19619562 GCA_027568895.1 Erythroxylum shatona
AAAAAAGGAAGTCGGGATCAGTTCACGTCTGCATTAGTGTCTGATAAAAATTGTATTTTCTGAATATTTGTACAAATGATTAGGTCATGTTGTAAAGTCAACAGACTTAATTAATTTGTATTTATAAAAAGGGCCCCCGTGGTCATTGTAGTTACCGATGATTGTTTATGTTAATTGTTTTCCGCATTGTGTATGTTTGTGTTTGAAAAAAAATTATACTAACTTTTGACTGAGTGATGTAGCATGCCACCCTCGCAGGGCACGGACTCGAATATCACCATCGATGTCGGGTTCGGGTCATGCGAGAGTGGGTGTTACATATTAAATGAATTTTCTCCTACTATTGAGTACGTGATCTAATTTTATTTTGCTACTTCAACGTTGTTTTTGTTTCCAAACATTAAAGTATAATGATTTGATTTGTTATGACAATATCAAAGAGAAAATATTTAGCATGTTGAAAACTCTGTAATAACATCAAGCACCTTTTGCTTTTCTATAGTTCTTAGGAAACTAAAGCAAACCATTCAGATATAACTATCATATATTTTCTTGTATTATTACAAGACAAACATTGGTTGTAAATATTTTTTGGTTCCATATTGTGGACTTCTCTTGTTATCTGCCCTTATATATATATAGATATGGTTGCTTGGTTACCTAGAGGTGTAATGGGTAAGGTCAACTTTGCTAAGTTAGTGTATTATATAGGAAATTGAGAACGTTTTGTTAATTCAAGGAGGGACACAAATTTAGCAATGTTTAGACAACTTTTCTGGCTAGGTACTTTTTTGTTCTTTCTTTTGAGTTATGAAACAAACTCTCATTTTAGCCTTTTATTCCCCTTCATTTCTCTTATTTAGGTTCTAGTCAATATATATTAGTTATGAGTACATATTAAATTATGGCTACATAATAGCAAATATGACTACAATATCACAATTGTTGGGGAAAAGTGGACGACATTTGTTACGATAATGAAATTCACATTTATAATCGTGGATTACGCCCACAATATAATAGTGTTGCATTTACAATGTTCTATTGCAATGTAATAAAAAATACCAATAGAAATATAAAAGAAGTAGAGAAATGAAGAGGAGGAAGACATAAACTCAGAAAACAAAGAGTAGAAAAAAATGAACAAAACCCATTATCAAAACAATCAACTTAATTACAAAAACCTTTGAACATAGAAAGAAAAAGAATCTAAAAATCAAAACTAGAAACTGAAAAAAGTGACAACATTATTATGAGTAAAGGTGAAAATTTAAAGGAAGAAAGAAGGAAAGTAAAGAAAGAGTGAGATGAGAGAAAGAATGTGAATGAAGAGAGAGAAAATAAAAGCAAAAAATGAAATAAAAATATGATATTCTAAAAGAAGAGTGAAAAATCCAGAATAATATAAACCTTTCCTTTTGTAAACATTGCTATATGTTAATATAGTTTTTCAAAATGTTGAAGATTAATAGTTTATTTCATTTTATGATATTACATTATATATATAGATATATATATTTCTAAAGTCTATATGATATTAATAATACAAATTATTAAACTATTACAACATAAAATATATAATTGTAGGACATATCAATTACTAAGTCATATAATAAAGTTAAACATTTCAATATTTCACGATTGTAACATTTATAATCTATAATTTAACTTATATTACTTATAATTGCAATGCAACCACCACGATCTTAATTTAAAACCTCAATAATACTAATATGTTGATTTTGTTTTTGTATCCCATAACTTTGATACATTTACATTTGAACTTATATATATATATTATACACACGCACAACCAATTTATGAATAATAATAGATTTAGAAATAAGTTGTTTCGAGAAGTCCAACAATAAGCGGCCTTATTTATAATTAATAGAAAGATTATTTTCGATAGACTTACATAATAAAAACGAATTTTGAAAATGGTTGAAACAAAACAATAGCCAAATAAATAAACAAATAACTATATAGATAAAAATAAAGATAAAAGTAAGTAAATAAATAAACAGACAAATGAGAAAACAAATAAGCAAATAAAGCAAAAATTATTTGAAAAATAAAATAACTAAAAAAACAAATGCTACAAACAAAAGCAAATGAAGAATTTCGTAAGGCCTATGAAAAGAGAATAATAATTTATGAAGATGTTCAATGATTAACATTTCTGATAACCATTATTAATTAATTGTTTACTAGTGTAGGACAAAAGAGAGTATTTTTGAATTGTACGATTGTGTAATCACTAAAATTATTTTGACCTTAAACAAGGTTTGTAAAAGTTGTTCTTAATTTGTGAGAACATAAGACAATATGAATGGTCCTTCTTTATTACTAAAAAAGATGACAGATGAAGAAGGTAATAAATTTTTTAAGATGGGAACGTGAGCAATAATTATTGAATAAATTAGTTTTATTTTTCATACTCTTTTATTATTATTAAATTGATTTATACAATTTTTATAACTATTTATTAAAATAAATAATTTATAAATAAAAATAAACACACAAAATTCACTCATCTCTTATATACCATCCAAAAATTAATAATAACTACAAAAGCTTTCGACATATTACATTCACCCATTTTTATCAATTAGTTCCTTAAAAATAAAAAAGCATTTTATATGCATACAAATTAAAAAAAGAAAGAGAAGATAGAAAAATAGATAATTGATAATATTCAATTGATATATGGTCTTCGTATTTTGTTATTCAGTCACCGTTAGTAGTTATCCATAAGACATCTCGCGTCTCGAAAATTAAGATAGAAAGTTAATAGAGCGAATCTTTTCGCTTGAAATAAAAATTTAAAATACTAAATATAAACATGTTTTTATAAATAGATTCGGCAGAGAGTTTGTCACAGTCGAAGCAAAATCGCGAGACCTCTAAGCATTGTGGATTTTAGGTTTTTGGACTCCGCAGAATTGAAACCCACTAGAGAGAGCCATGGACAATGCGTTTGCCAGTGCATCCGCTATTACCGATCAGAGGCAAAAGATCGAGCAGTATAAGCACATCCTCGCCTCCCTTATCTCATCCACCGATGTTGATAACGCTAAGAAGTTCATCGATCACGGTATTGTAATTTATTCTCACCTCCGTAAACTACTCATGCCTTTCTTCAATTTTGATCTTAAAAATTTGATGACTTGTAGTGTTGTCCGATGATGTACCACTGGTGGTGTCGAGGCAGTTGTTACAGAGTTTTTCTCAGGAGTTGGGGAGATTGGGACCGGAGAATCAAAAGGAAATTGCCCATTATACACTTAACCAGATTCAGCCTCGTGTAGTTTCATTCGAAGAACAGGTTTCTTTTTTCTTTTACTCTTTCTTCATTAAGTGAGCTTTTAGAAAGTAGGGCGAAAACTTAGTGTTCTGTGAAATGTAGGTGCTGGTAATTAGAGAGAAACTTGCGGAACAGTACGAATCTGAACAGCACTGGTCAAAGGCAGCTCAGATGCTTAGCGGTATTGACCTAGATTCTGGAATGAGGTTTGAGTATAGAACTCATTTTCTTTCTTGTTTTAATAATGAAACGTTGCTTTGCTTGTGGTGCATAGTTTTTAATTGCTATATTGATTGCGTATCTCTGGCTGTTTTTCTCCATTAGGGGTATTGATGATACATACAGGCTATCGAAGTGTGTCCAGATCGCTCGTCTATACCTAGAGGTATTGTTTTCTTATCAAACTGATAAATCAACATTCCTCTTATTTGAGCCTGGTAGTTATCAGCTAGTATTGCTGCGTGTGACTGAAGAAAGTTGCTAAAATCAAGCTAAAGGAAACATTAGCTGTTGACGTGATAGTAATAGTTTAGATGGTGGATGTGGTGGTATTTAGTGGATGTCTACTTGAAGCCAAATGTGAGCTATTAGCTGACCGCTGGTTCAGGGACCTTAGTTTAATAGTACAAGTCATTTGTGTTCTTTTGGGGAACAGCAGAACTTAAATTCCTATTTTGATAACTACCCTTTAGCTTTGCAGGATGATGATTCAGTTAATGCCGAAGCTTTCATCAATAAGGCTTCCTTTTTGGTCAGCAATAGCCAACATGAAGTATTGAATTTGCAGTACAAGGTTTGACGTTTTCCTGTATCAGTGCACATTGTGTACAAGGGTAGCAGCTTTAATATCGATGAAGTGGTTTGCTTTATTCTTGTTTTTTGTAAGGTCTGCTATGCAAGGATCTTGGATTTAAAGAGGAAATTCTTGGAAGCTGCACTGCGTTATTATGACATATCTCAAATTGAGAAGAGACAGATTGGAGATGAGTACGTAAAAGTTGAATATTTATCCCATTAATCTTTGATTTTTCATTACTATGGGGAATAGAATTCGTAACAATTTCTTAGATATGCTGTCATTTGGTTTTTTGCTATATAAAATTTTTTTCTGCGAAGTTGCAGCTTTTGCATCTGGAATTATCAGGATTTTGTGAGAATATTTTGATTTGTATTTTCCATTTGCAAATTTGATCTTTCATATTAAGGGTCTTCTGCTTTGGATTTTAACTAGTCCCAACTTCTAGCACCTCTTTTCCATTGAACTCATTTTTCTGCATCTATTTCAAGCTTCATCTATGGCCATTGTCTTCCGGAATCAAAATTTTCTTCTTGCACTAGATATTATGTACTTTTAACTGTCCATCCCACTTTATCGAGTTCATTGATCAATTGCTTTTATCTTTTATTTAGGACAATTGATGAGGAAGCATTGGAGCAAGCTTTATCTGCTGCTGTTACTTGTACAATCTTGGCTGCTGCAGGTCCTCAACGTTCTCGTGTTCTAGCCACATTATACAAGGTAAACATACTACAATTATTGAAGGTTTTGTGTGGGCAATGTCTTTATCTGTTACATTTGCAAGTATGCTGATCTATTAGGATGTGAAAAATGTGGTTCAGGATGAACGGTGCTCAAAGCTGAAAATTTATCCTATATTGCAGAAGGTTGGTCATTTCTCTCTCTCTCTCCCATGAGACAGGCATGGATTCATGTTTTCTAATCGAGCATGTTGAGCATATGAGAGGATAAATATGTTATGATTTTGTTTTCCCTTCTCCCTTTACAATTGCTTCAAGATCTTATAGAGGATCCTTATGTGAAATTTTAGGTGTATTTGGAGCGAATTTTGAGGAAACCAGAAATTGATGCATTTGCTCAAGAGTTAAAAGCACATCAGGTTATACAAATCTTTATACTTTTTGATGTTGCATTCATCCACAGGAAATAAGTAAAATGATCTGTTATCTTTCTGGTTTAACAGAAAGCTCTTCTTCCTGATAATTTTACTGTACTTGATTGGGCTATGATTGATTTATACAAATCTTTATACTTTTTGATGTTGCATTCATCCACAGGAAATAAGTAAACTGATCTGTTATCTTTCTGGTTTAACAGAAAGCTCTTCTTCCTGATAATTTTACTGTACTTGATCGGGCTATGATTGAACACAACCTTCTAAGTGCAAGCAAACTTTACACAAATATAAGGTTTGAGAGGAGTCTTTTTATATTTCTTTCGACTTTTTGTTTTCAAGTATGACTTTGTATTGATGTCATCTTGTTATTTTTGTTGGAATAATAGTTTTGATGAGTTGGGCACCTTGTTGGGAATTCCTCCGCATAAGGTACATTTCTATCCTGATCTTTGAAGAACATCGTGTTTGCTCATATTTCCAGTTAAGATAAAAATTGATTTCTATCCTTTAAAGTAAGCATATTCCTATTCTATCATTGCAGGCAGAGAAAATAGCATCAAGAATGATCTATGAGGATAGAATGAGGGGTTCGATTGATCAGGTGTGACATGCTAAATGCTGAGGGTTTCTAGATCTCTACCGTGCTCTTATGTAGATTGGTTTCTTGAGGTTTCATATGTGGCTATTTGCTAACCTTCATAATTTACATGGAATTGAGTGCTCATGGCCAGTCTGAAGCTTGTTTGCCTGTAGATTGCATTCTGATTTTCCTGTGTTTGTAATTGCAACAGTTTTCTGTGAATGTGGAAAATATTTTGTTTCATTTATTGCTTAATTGTTCATCACACACAGGTGGAAGCTGTCATACACTTTGAGGATGACACGGAGGAGTTGCAACAATGGGATCAACAGGTGTTTCTCCTTGCTGATTGAACAAACTGACGAAATATTTTTGAGAATGGGACTAAATCTAGGTCCAACTGGAACTGATTTCTCACATATTTTAATGATATTTTCTGTAAACATATTTGCGTTTCTTCACTGCAGATTGTTGGTTTGTGTCAAGCTCTGAATGATGTACTAGATAGTATGGCGAAGAAGGGCTTGTCTATTCCTGTCTAACCTGTTTGGAGTCTGGAGAAGGGTAACCTTTTTCTATATTGGTCGACTATGAAAGATGGACTTTGTAGTATGGTGACATCCTCCAGATTTTGTTGATGATACCTAAATGAGTGTGGATAATCGCTTATTTTGATACACACGATGGCCTTATAAATCCAATGTACGGAAATATTTTTCATATTTATATGATCTATTTCAATTTCATTGTTTTCGCATTTAATTTTGAAAGCCGTCGGGGCAAATGCTAGCTTGGGTGGTCTAATCGGCGGAGCCAACCTTTTCAAGAGCATTTCAATTCAGGTTAGGAAGTAGCCCCTGCAATCCACAATATCTTGAAGAGGCTAGTTAGCTATGTAAAAAGGTATATTTTTAATTCTAAGATTTTTATTAAAATTTATGTTGAATTTTGATATTTTGGAACACTTAAAACGGAGACTAATATTTGTAAAATATTGAAAATGAAGATTAAAGTTTGAATATTTGAGCTTTTATTCGCAATGTTTTATATTAATACTGACATGGTCTGTGTTTAATACTTGTTAATTGATAATGTAGGTTATTTGTAAAATAGTTAAAATGAAGTCTTAATTGATAATGTAGGTTTCACATTATCATGTCTGTGCCATGTGATATAATTGCATTTATTTTTTTAAAAAGAAAATAATTTAAATTCTTAAAAAAATTTGATTATAATTTAAAGGTATAATTAAATTAATCAATGTTTTTTTTGGCTACAAAAGGAAAAACTACACAACAAATAACCCCTAATTAGCATAGGGCTTTTCGGTATAAGGCTTCACGTTGGTTGCGTTGAATTTGCTCCTGGATGGTCACCAGGGGCTCCTCCAAAATATGCAAGCCTGGGTTGAAAGCCACTGTTAAGGAAATCATCCGATCTGCGTACTGATTCCCTTCGCGATATACATGCTGGAGATGCACCTCCTAGTCTTCCACGTGTACCTACTACCAAAAAGGGATCATTAGTTAAAACCGCCCTTGAAGAAGAGAGGATATTAATTATCTCAAGGGAATCCACTTCGACAATAACACGTCGGTAGTCCATCGCCCACTCCTAGAACAGCGAGTGGACGCCCCAAAGTTCTGCGGTGGTAGGTGATCCCCTTCCTATGTTGTGTAAGAAACCTCTACACCACTTTCTTTCCCAGTCTCTAAGTATTCCCCCAGTGGTAGCAATGTTAGTCCCTTGGGTCATAACCCCTTTTGAATTCAGTTTGACTCAATCTTGTGCCAGTTTGGTGCATCCCACAAAAGTGCCAGCAGGTAACCCCTGTTGTTGCATCACGCAGCTTTCCGCCATTCTCACTCTCTCGATCCACGCGACATAGTTCAACACCACTTGCGAACCGGTTTCTGGCCACACGAAGCTAGCTTAAAAAATACTTCGATTTCATCATTGCCAGAGAAACCAACATGCTACTCTAAAGAGCATATTCCACTCAACCTGAAAATCTTGACTGTGCCTCCTGAGATTGTGAGCCACCCATTCATCCACTTCTTGTTGGAAGAAAACCATGTCCCTTGCAAGCGAGGGAAATTGACCCCAGAAAGCTTTCACACATGGGCAATCCCTAATGACATGCAAGGTAGATTCGTCTTGCCCACAAGTGTGGCAGCTGTCATCCGTAGTAAGTTGGCGAGTCAATCGCTGCTGATTTGTCAGAAGTTTGCCTTTGGCTAGAAGTCACAGAAAAGTGCGAATCCGCTGAGGCCCAGGCCATTTCCAAATAGAGGTCCAAAGACTAGTGTGAGCTTCCGTAGTGCGACCTTCGATTAAATTGTAGGCTGAAACCATCGTAAATCGCCCATTACTAGTGGGCCCCCAAATTATCTTATCGTCCTCGATGTCCACAACTTGGGGCCGGATCTCTGCAATTTCCATACAAATCATGGAGGGTAAAAAGTGCTGGAATAAAATCCACCGCCAGTTACTGTCTTCATCAGCCAAATCGGCTACAGTGGCATAAAGGAGGCTATCTGGGAGAGGCATGGTAGCCGTTAAAAAGAGTGGCCCTCGTTCATTAAGCCAATTATCCAACCAGAAATGGATGGGCCTCCCATTGCCCAGCTGCCATCTCATACCTTGCCGAACATACTGCCAGGTAGCAAAGATTCCTTTCCAGATGCCTGAAGCTCCGTTCTGGTCGATAGTCGCGGGGAGGGGGTTAGGGCCTAAACGATATTTAGCCCTTGTGATTTTGATCCAGAGGGTTGTGGGTTGATTGATCAAGGCCCAGCCTAATTTTGTCAAGAGTGCATCGTTGGAGGATCGAATACGTTTTAGGCCCAGACCCCCTTCGATCTTTAGTTTACAAACTATTTCTCAATTAACCAGATGAATTTTCTTTTGGTCTCTCGTAGCTCCCCAGATAAAAGCCCGCATGATTCGCTCTAATTCATTGCACAGAAGCCTCGGGAGTCGCACCGTCTGCATCGTATAAATGGGAAGAGATGAAAGAACGGACTGAGTAACTCGCCTTGCCAGGGATAAGGTTTTGGCTTGCCATCCAACAAGCTTTTTCTGAACACTGTCAATTATGTATTGATGCGTATGTCTCGTTGAGGGTTGATGAAGTAAAGGGACCCCTAAGTATTTTCCAAAGTTGTTCGTGCTAGGGATGTGTAAGTTTTGACTTATGCGACAAGTGGTATGGGGTCCGATATTCCTGGAAAAATAAATCCTCGTTTTGTTCATATTCACTTTCTGCCCTGAGACCTGGCAAAACACTTCCAAAGTCCTAGCAACGACTTGCATCTGAGAGTCCTCCACTTCAACAAATAGGATAAGATCATCAGTGAAGAAAAGATGGGAAATAGGAGGCCTTGTAGAGCTCAGCTTGATCGGTTTCCATTGCCCTTGGCCTACTACTTGGGATATGAACTAACCTAGCCGTTCCATGCACAAAACAAATAGGTTAGGTGAGAGCGGATCCCCTTGCCGAAGTCTGCGGGAGGGATTGAAAGGGATCTGTCAGCTTACCTTGCCAATCTATTTGCATAGATACCGTCGTCACACACTGCATAACGATCGTGATGAGGGAAGCTGGAAAACCAATATCCTGAAGGGTATTTTGGATAAAGTCCCATCGTAGTCGATCATAGGCTTTCTCCAGGTCCACCTTGATAGCAAAATATCCAGTTTTACTAGTCTTTTTGCAAATGAAATGAATGACTTCCTTGGCAATGATAATGTTATCAGTAATTTGCCTGCCTGGAATAAAGCTACATTGGTTAGCCCCCACCAAGTAGTCTATATGGCCTTTCATTCTGTTCATTAGAATTTTCAAAATGATCTTGTAAAGAACAATGCAGAGGCTAATTGGTCGAAATTGAGTGATATTATGAGGGGAAGGGATTTTAGGGATCAAGACCAAAATAGTATGATTTAAATCCTTGTCCCAACGTTTTAAACTAAAGACCTCCTGTATGTACTCAATCACTTTGGGCCCTATCAGCCCCCATTGTTTCTGGAAAAATAACGCATTAAAACCATCGATGCCAGGGGCTTTATACGGATTCATGTCAAAGACCGTCGTTTTGATCTCTAATTCATGGATAGGCTGAGAGAGCATATGGAGTCGGGCTTCTAAAAGCTGTGGGAAAACTTTAGAGAGCGGAAAAGATGAATAGTCTTGTCTTCGTTAAGGTAAAGCTGGACAAAGAAAGACCTAGCTTCAAGCCCCAATTGCACTAGATCTGAGAGCAAGATACTCTCAGAGTTAACAAGGCCCTCTATCCTCAGTTTCTTAAAACGAGAGAGTGTGAGGGTATGGTAGTATTTTGTATTCCTATCCCTTTGGGAGATCCAGTCACACCGGGCTTTTTGATGCCAAAAAATCTCCCCCTCACAGAGGACCTGCATCAGTTCCTCGCTAAGCTAATCCTCCAAATGTAAAAGATCGTCCCGTTGGTCGGCCCCCAGGTTTTATTGTATACCCTCCAACCGAGCTAGTAACCTTTTTTTCCAAGAGAAGATATTACCAAAATCTGTGTGGTTCCAGCTAATGAGATGCTTTGAGAATTTAGCTAAAGCTTTCCGCATTGTCGCTTCCTCAGGGAGCCAATGCGCAGCTACCATTGCCGCAAAATCTGGGTGAGTTAACCACGCATTCTAGAATTTGAACATCGAGGGACCTCGGTTTCTAGGTGTCTGGGGCTCGAAGTGAATTAATAGCGGATGATGGTCGAAGCCTAAAAAAGGAAGGTGGTGAATCACCGTTGTCGAGAAAGCGTGCAACCACAACGTCGACCCCAATGCTCTATCTAGCCGAGCTTGGACTACTCCTCGCCTCCATGTAAATTTGGATCCCACATAACCCAGGTCGTGAAGGCCGCTCTCGTGCACCCAATCTTTAAACTTTGTATTCACTATCCTCGTGGATTGGGTGCCCCCTCGCTTGTCTGACAATTCCAGTTTAGCATTAAAATCGCCACCAATGAGCCAAGGGCAATGCGTAGAATAGCCTAGCCAAGTCAAGATGGGCCAGAGGATTTTTTGGTTCGAAGCTTGAGAACTAGCATAGACCGCTGTAAAATCGATCAAGCCTGAAGCATGCTTGATCGTAGTATGAAGGAATTGACAATGAGCTATTATGACTGAGATATCATAAATATCCTTCCATAATAGCCAAATCCCGCCCGAAAAGTTGTCGGCTTCAACTCGAAACGAGTAATCAAAACCAAACTTATTGACTACTGTAGTCGCCTGAGAACCACTGATTCTGGTTTCTAGTAAGACTAGGATACCAGGATTATAATGATGAAGGTAATTGTGCAGGATGATTTGGAAACAAGACCCCCTGCCCCTTGACAATTCCAAATGATAATAGACATAAAATTAAAAATTAAAAGATGAGCCTACTCTATACAGGAGTAGGGGGTACCTCCCAAAGGGTCGCCATTTGGATCCTCAACTATATGAATAGCTTCCATATCCGTTTCAGGCCTCGTGTGTGGCTTAACGACCTGCTCCCCTACCCCCACAGCGAGGTCTGGCCGGTCATTAGGATGGTGGCTTGTACTGTCCTCCATGACAGTTAGGGTCTCTGAGGCCTCAATACCGTCCATCGGTTGTAGGTTTTTTGCGACCCTCTGTTCTTGGAGCTCGAGTAACTGAGTATCACAAATCATTTTCGTATGGGAGGGAAGGTCGATAACTAGATGGTTTTTCTGGGTTGAGGGTTTTAACGGAATGGAGGACAAACTCGTGGACCCCAGCTCCGTGTGGACAGGACCCCAAGAGCTTTCACCCATGGGTTTCAGGAAGGGAATTTTTTTTTGACTTTTTTGACTCTTTGTGGGGATACGTCGGGGTCCAGTAGCAGAAAAGACGAGTCCTTTGTCTACCTGCTTACCCTTTGCCATGAAACTGGATAGTTGGAAAACTTGTCCAAAGCCAACTTGATTATTATTCCTTGGTCCCTGGTTAAACATCATCGTCCCTTCACTCCTATTTTCTGTCTCTGACAGAGGAGAAAACTTCGAGCTTCCTGTGGAGCCGTTGTCCTGGGAACGTCCCATCTTCGTCTGTCTACTTGTCTGGCGCTGCCTCCAGAGTTTGGGTTGGACTAACGTCCATGGACCGTATCCGTTAGGAGCGTCGTCCTCAGTGCTCCTCCCTAGTCCGTCTACAGTCATCTGCTCCCCTGTTTGCCTTCGCCCAGTATCAAAAGTGGTGGGCGTCTCGCCCACCGTAGCATTAGCATTACCTTCCTTCTGTATGGTGCTAACAGCAGGCGCTGGAGGACGTTTTGGACATGTTGCAACCGCATGGCCGACCATGTCACAGGTAAAACACATTTGTGGCAATCCTTCGTAGGCTACCATCAACGTCACCCCATCGAGCTCCACTGAATGGCGTAACGGTTGGCTCAGATCAACCTCAACTACTACCCTCGCATATTTACCTCGTTGAACTTGCAAAGTAGTTTCATCTATCTTCACAGTGTGGCCGACGATGTTGCCCAAAGCAGCGATTTGGGGATGATACCGGGCTAGAAATAGCTCGTGAAAATGGATCCATACCACCACCTTGTCAAGCTTCGCATGTGAGGGCCGAAACTCTAGAACCCATTGTTGCACTGCAATCGCTTGTTCGAAGACGGTCCAGGGTGCCTGTGTTAACACACGCATATAATCTTTGTCCTCTTTGAACCTAACCAATACAAAATCGTTTTCCAGGTCGATCATTTTCACGGCTCCGCGAGGTTTCCATTGAGCTTGGAGTCGTGTGCTGAACGTACGAAAGCCAATCCGACGACCGAGCGATTTTACCACGACGGTGTTGGTCCATCAGTTATCTAGCTTGGTGCGCAGCAACTGGATGAGTTGAAAGCCCCCAGTTAATTCCCCAGGAAGCTGGATAATATCTCCTTCCTCAATTTCGACTGGGTCCTCGTCTGTCCAACTGGAGGCATCTAGAAGAATATGTGTCGGCTGGGATCTTGCTACAGCTGCAATATAAGTCGATTTCGGATGTGGCTCGACTTCTTCGTCTCGCTTCCTGGTTCACACACACTTGGGAGTCTGTTCATCATGATCTGGGGGCTCCATGCATGCCCCAGTAGAGCTCGTGGAAGGTGCTGTAAAATCGGACAGAAGGATGCCTGAAAATGAACGGTCTGTGATCGGAGTGAAATGCCACCTTTTCTCTCTTTACGCAGTTTCTCTCTCAGTTATTTTAAACAAGTTAATCAATGTTAATTAACTTAAATAATGATACTTAATCATAATAATTTTACATTAAATTAAAATTAACCTTTGGAATAGAGTCTTAATTTTGGAAGCGATGATCATAAATTAGACCTTAGCGATGAAATATATTCTCTTTCAAGCTTGAAGAACTGCATGTAAACTCAATGTTTGAAAATTGTGCTAAAGGGTGAGGTCAGCTAACTCGTTAGTGTATTCTGGAAACTCTATCAAGCTTATTCAATAGCTTGTGTAAAACTCTTGAATGCATTTAAGGCTTAATTCATTACATTTTATCCTAAAAAAAAACATTATGGTAAATGATATAGGAGGAATGCATAGTTCATATTCTGCTTTCATCTAGAGTCAAGTCATCCATGCGCTTAGTGAGGACAAATTGGACCAAGTTATAAAAGAAACATTGAACTAGCTACTTGAAAGGATGCATTTTCTTTACATATTTTAAATGATGACTCTCAAATTTAAATTATATCCAGCAAACAAGTACCAATTCCAAGTTTTGAGGATGAGACGTGGAGCAAATTGGGTGAAAATGCATCGGGGGATATTAATAAAAATGCCCCTTGGATGATTCCTTTATACATTCAACTTTTGAGGCTTCGTGATTGAACGGTGTCTAAAATTGAGAGACTGTTGTTCTTCCTCTGTTTCATGGTTACTGTAACTAAGCAAATAAGATGCGAATTCCTTCATGATGAGGGAATGTAAATAATGGTAATGGTGAGAGAAGACTTGAAATATAGAAAACCATTGAACAAGATAAAGAGACAGAACCAAGGACGAACGGGAGGAGAAGTCGTCATTTTGATTATAGATTCGTGATAAGATGTTTTGGTTTTAAAATTACTAGGACATTTTTTAGGTTAGTTTTGATTATGAATTAAAAATATAACAACATTTTAAAAAAGAAATTAAAGTGAATTATTTTCTTAGAAGTTGGTTTCATTATACAACATGATATGCGCGTGGTCGCGTGAGATCCATATTACTAATTAAAAATATTAAACTTATGCCATTTCAATTTGAGGTTTCCAAAATGCTAGGATTCATCTTGTATTTAAGTCAAAGATGCACTTTTTTCCTGGTTAGTTAGAAGTGGACCTGTAAATGGTATCGATATTATCAGTTGGCTTTGATATCAAGTAAAGCATATGGTTTCTATGCTATCACATGTACTCAATAGTTTCTTCATAAACAAATAATTACAAGTTTCATCATTATAAAATAATTGCCCAATCTTAATTAATTTATTAAAAAAGGATTGATATTAGTTGCCAAGCTAATTTCAGTTATACTAATTTGTCTTATTAGCTTTATACAACATAATCATTACTTAAATATCAAGCAAATTTTGTCTTAAAACTGCACTTTACATCTTTACTATTTTTTCAAATTAATCTTTATATTTAAATAAACTTAAAATGTATAAATCATATGCTCCTCATTTTCTACGGGGCACAAGTCTAATATTTTTTTATGCATTTACCTCCTTATAATTATTTTTCTTTTTTTTTTACAGAAACTATATATCCTCTTCATCAACATCACTGCTTGCTTAGTGGACCACACTAAACAAAGATACATAACAATTTGTTACTAATATCTATTTTCTCTTATACCCTTTTTTTATTTCCCTAAACACTTTTCAAGTTTTATTATCACCAAGTTCTCTTTTTCATTGTATTAGATATATAAAATTTTAATCACTAAAAGGATGAAGTATATAACCCCCTATTCCCTTTTTAAAAAACACTATCATATGAGTGAAGAGTACATGCAAGTAGTATTAACTAAGAGCTTATTTGTTTCTGTTTTTAGTTTCTTCATTTTTGTTTCCAAATTTAGTAAAAAAAACCTGTTTGTTTAAAATTTTGATTTATGTTTCTTCCAGTTTACCAAAATTTATGAAAAACCACAAAAAATAGTTTTTGTTTTTTTTCATAATCTAGTTTAGTATCAACTAAATATATATTATTTAATTATTTGATACATTAATTATTAATAAGACTTATCAATAATTTAATTTAATATTATATATTTAATTAATTAAAATTGATTATTAATTAAAATTATTATAACATTATATTAAACTGATAACATAAGGTCGGGATTTACATGGTTTTATTAAGTTGATGACAAACAAATAATTTTGATAGACTCTCTTTCTTGTAAAATGTATTTGATGATAGGCCAGGATTTAGTGAAAAGCATTATATTAAAACGATAACATAAGGTTGGGATTTACTTGGTGTTATTAAGTTGATCACAAACAAATTATTTTGATAGCTCTCTTTCTTAAGTTAATTTTGTGTCTGATCAATATTTACTTGGTTTTACTTTATATCCTTATTATCTTATACCATGTGGTCTATTTGTAGAATAGTGAATCCTGATATGGGAAAATGGGTGGAAGCAAACCATTGATTATAGATCCAGGTTGTGGAAGGACTTGTTGGGAAGTCCAACCAAAAGACTAATAAAGAAGCGTCGATTGGGAGGTAACCTAATAGTTATAGGTGTTTTTGTTTTGATTGAGTAGTTTGTATGATTTTCATTATTAGATTAGTTATTTTCATATCTTAGTTTTAAGGTCCTAATTTTGTTATTTGAGATTTGATGGAATTCCATAGGCTATGAAGGTAACATCACCCCTTACATTAGACTAGAGAAGATTTCACCTTTGTTAGATGGATGTTAACAATATTGGAAGAGGCGGAAAACCTTTTACTACGAGGGAAGCACTAGTTATCTTCACCTTCTCCCATTAGTTTTCATATTTTTCATTGTTTTTGTATGTTTTGTACATTGAGGACAAGGTATAACTTAAGTAAAGGGGAGAGACTTAGTAGTCAAGTAGTCAATTTTGTTGTAATTACTTAATAATGAATCATTCGAGAATTTTTTTTAAAGAGGATGTTGATCAAGATGATTCATTATGAGTTTAGTTGTGATTGTGATTTGATTTATTTTATTAAATAATTATAAGTTTTGATGATTAAGTTTATTTCAATTTAGTTCATTAATTTTAAGAATGGATACTTAATTTGCATTACAATACTTTATGTATAATTTATACAAATTAGTTTATTAATTTTGAGAAGTTATTGGTATTAATGTTTGTGTTCACATTTTGAGCCCTTGTTCATTCTGAATTTGAGAGTTTAGTCATTTTTAATCAATATATCCATTAACAAGCTCGTGTTTGGTGGCTATGTACTACCCATAACCCTAATTTTTAAATTATAAAGGGCACAATTACGAGGAAAAGCAAATGAAAGGCTCAGAAAAAACAAATTGATGACCTAGAATGACATAAAGAACAAAGAACAAGTAAGAAACACATTCGGAGTTGATTTTCATTGATCTAAAGTGAATTTCACAAAGATTAAAAACAATTTCATTTTGTTTCTTTTGATTTTTTGGTTTTCCTTTAGCTTTGATGTTTTGCCTTCTATGATTAGGAACTGAATCTTTATTAGAACTTGGATTAGATGAACCTTAGGATAGACCTTGTAGTGATTAACTTTAATTTAATTTATTCTTTAGTTTCATTGATATTCAATTATATTTTATTTATTATTATTAATGGAGTATTAATTCATATTTGATTTCATGCAATTGAGATTGAGAAATTCAATGTATGAATAGATCTTAGCATAATTGAAGGGAGTCACGTCTAGAGATATATCAACATAAATCTTTCGGATTATGATCAAATCTAATAGTGAAATTCCCAAATAGATTAATGCAATTCAGGGGGTTTATATCAAAAAGAGATTTCAACTAATCAACTAATATTAGGTGTTGATAGTCTTAAGAATGATATTAGCATAATTGAGAAATTTTTATAGTTTAATAAACTCTAGATTAAATTGATGAGTGAAGCCATAAACTCCAAATTGCATGAGAAGTCCTAGGAGGATTCGAATTTCAAGTACCACTATCCTTTTTGGTTGTTTCTTAGTTTAATCTTCATTCTAGTTAATTAATTGCATTAATTTATTTTAGTTTATAGTTTATAGTTTGTAGTTTGTAGTTTATAGTTTATAGTTTATAATTTATAGTTTATAGTTTAAATTTTTATTTTTTATATTTTGATAAAATGTAATGAATTAAGCCTTAAAGGTAATCAAAAGTTTTACACAAGCTATATAAAAAGCGTTACATAGTTTCTAGAATAAACTAAGAGCCTAAAAAACCATAGTGCTAGTAAGTTAGTTTAACATGCTTAAACGTTCCATGCTCTAGACCAATAATCATGATTAGGGGAGTTGAGCATATGAAGACTAAAGTATTCTCTGATATGCAATTATAGACGGTTGAGGAATTGTTCCTTGGTTGAGCCTTTATTTTGAAAGATTTGAAGATTCCTCTCATCCCAAATAGCTTTCACAAGGAAGGGTAATGCTTTACAGAAACTCCATCTTTCAGGGTCGTCCTTGTATACAAATTAGTTACACCAAAAAGTAAACGAGCTCCAGTTGCTGGGCACATTCAATATACGACATTGATGTAGGATCATTTCCCAGCTAGTATTTACAAAATCACACTAGAAAAAGAGGTGCTCATGACTTTCCTCCTCCCTTCAACATAGTATGCATCGATTTGGTATATAGAGGAAAGTCTTTATCTTGTCAATTGTAGGTAGACGTAGTTGCATAGCTAACCATAAAATAAACGCAACCCTCAGATGAAAGTGTTTTACGCATATCACTTTAGTCTAAGGAAGAAATAGTGTTGTTTTTGAAGTAATTCATGATAGGCTTTACTAAAGAACCTCCTATTCCTAGATAGATGGCAGATAATTCTATCATCTCCTTTATATAGATTTGTTTGAATTAACGTTTAATAGATGGGGAAGGGAATAACTGCATGAATATATTCCTATCATCAAGAGCTTGAGCCACGGTTATCTCTAGATGCAAAATTGTTTTGAGTCTCTCCATTCCCAACATATTGTACAATGGGCCACAAGAAAGTCGACTATCGAACTAGAAATGAGTGGTGGTACCATCTCCAAGAAGGGTGAAAATTTCTTGCCTTATAAGTTCACGTGTGCTTAGAATGGTTCTTTATTTGGATCAGTAAGCGGGCTTGCTTTGAAGACTCCATATGCTTCTACCCTTTATAAAGATACTATACATACATTGACACCAAAGAGCTTGTTAATCCATCCTTAGCCTCCATATATAATCTTTTGGCCAACATCACTGTCTTTAGCAACTTCAATGAGATGACATCGAGCCCTCCCTTTTCTTTAAATAGACGTATATATTTCTATTGCATTCTAGCCCACTTGATAGAGTCTTCAACAGAGTTCCATAAAAATTTATTGAATAGCCTCTCGATGGTTTGATAATTTTCTTAGGATGACTAGATGTGCGGCAAAAAAACAAATTTATAAAGATTAATACAGAAGAGATTAGTCATAGCCTTCATGCTATTACTAGAGTTTTAGTGCTCTAATTATTAATTCGGCTCTTAATCTTTTTAACTAGCAACTGGAAATCAACAATAGTGTGGTTAAAGCTAATAACAGGGATTCCGAGGTACACCACTGGGAGGGATTGATGATTGAAACCAGTGATAGAATGTAGCTCTTGTGTACTCCCGAAAGCAGTTTTGGATAAGAAAAGGCTACTTTTTGTAGAATTATCGTCCAACCCTAAGAGACTATGAAAGATTTGAAATGCTTTCATGCAAGCAAGGACTAAAATTGGATCAGCTTTAAAAAGCAATACCAATTCATCTATAAAGCTGAGGTTGATAATCTTCTGGTGGGTGCATTTAAAATGATATCTAAAAGCTTTAGTGCAAGCAACTACAACCTTTATAGTTTTGTTAAACACTTTCATAATAAGAGCGAAAAGATCACCTTGTCGAAACCCTTTGGAGCTTTTAAAGTGCATGCTAGGCTATCCATTCACGAGGATTTTGAATGTAAGAGTAGTGATGCACTCAGCTATCCATTGAATGAAAGATTGAGAAAAATTCATAGCTTCTAGTATATTAGGGATGAAATGCCAATCAAAATTATTAAAGCTTTCCAAATGTCTACTTTGAGGAAACAATTCTTCTTCCCCTTCATGGAGACATAGGATTTACTAATTTCTTGTAGAAGGACTATGTTATCTCCCATAATATGACCAGGAACGAAGGCCTTCTATGATAAATCAATGTAATTGGCTAGAATAGTCTTCAACCTTTGCACTAACACCTTCATGATGATTTTGTATATGGTGTTGCAATAAGATATAGGCCTAAAATCAGAGAAGGTGACATACTCCCCAAGTTTAGGAACTAAAGTAATAAAGGTACTATTAAATTCTATCAAGAGCTTTCCTTTGTTGAAGAATTCATGTTGAACCCCGATCTTTTAGTAGAATTTGGAAATAGAAAATGAAGTTCAATGAGTGTTTTTGTATATGAACTTTGTTATAGATGTTATTGTGCTATGAGAAAAGAATTAATAGGTGTTGATGAATTTGAGATTTGAGTAGAATTGTTTGGGTTATGAAAGTTAAAGTGAATGAGATGATTGAAATGGAA
>JAOSBK010000004.1:19640876-19662606 GCA_027568895.1 Erythroxylum shatona
AGTAATCATAGAAGCTATACGCTGTGTGTTCATGCCGAGACCTAATGCAATACTTCTAACCCGTCCCAAATTACCAAAATACCTTTCCTATGGGAGATGGGATGTTACAGACTCTCTCAAGAATTTACAACCACATAGGACCATTATATTAGAAATGTGTAGTGCGTCATATTTTGGACTCACCCAAACCATTATGATGTTTTTGTGCTCATGTTATGTTAACAAGTTTGATGCATTCATGTGTTGCAACTCGTGAATTTTGGCTGAAAGCCTAAGAAACATGTATTTTATGAACCATATGAAATTTTTCTATGACAAGTGAACGTTTTTAATAGTTTTTGCTTATTTTTCCTTTATAAACTGTTACCCACGAGCTGTCAAGCTTACCCCCTCTCTATCCCCTCTTCAAGTGATAGTTAAGAGATCAAGTGAGCAAGAGCCTAAGGGAACTTTTGCAAATTTGCTATTTTTGTATTTTTGTAATAAGCCAATGGTGTGGCTTTTGATATGCAAATAAAGATTTTCAAACTCTGTCACTTTAGAAATGAAATGATAGATGGAAGTAGTTTTGGTTGTGTATGTATGTTTATATTGATTTTTTCGTTATATGGTTGAGTTGAAGTAATAAGTTGTTCTGAGGTTTGATTGTCTTAGGCATGCCACCCTTGTGGGATGATGCCTAATAAGGTTTCATAAAAAGAACTCTATAGGATAGTACGCTCAGGCTTCATGATTTCGCAAGAGTTAGGTTTTGAAAATCGGTGCCCCACACACGATCGATGTAGCTTCAGGAGGATCATTGATGAGGAAGACAGTTGATGACGTGGAAGAATTAACAGAGGAGATGGCGAGTGACATTGTTTATGGACGAATGAGCGGAGTAAACAAACAAAAAGGAATTGTGGTTGTTGATCAAATGATAGAAATGCAAGCGAGGATTGATAACTTGACTCAACTGCTTAACAACATGAAGGCTTCATCCTCAACTTCGGTGAACGCTGTACAAATTAAGTGTCAACTCTGTGGACAATTGGACTATGACACAGTGGACTGTTTCTTAATGAAGGAAGGTAATCCAGAGCAAGTGAATTACATAGGAGTCAATCTCATCCCCAGTCTTATCATACCCGTTACTTAAGCTCGTATCCTACTCAACATGAGTATCTTCATTTTGATCCACATCATTGAATTTCTTCATACAATTATAGTTATCTAAAAAATATGTTTAAAGTAACAATCCAAAGCCTTGCCCATAAGTAATGATTGTTTCATTGACTTAACCACCACTTGAGGTTCAAACGGAGGACACATAATCCCAACGGATGGATGAGATTTATCAAACCCATTTCGATTTTGTTTATTTCTTGGTGTGTTTTATAAAGCCACTGACAGAGAGGCCAAAGGAGATCAGATAGTAAGCATCATGGGAGGCGAGAACGAAAATGTGATACTCCCATAATTCTTAAACTACAATTAACCAAATAGTTTTCAAAGCATATCTTTAATCATCAAATTCTTCATTAGTTCTAAAAGAGAGGATTGTTTGTCAACTCCAAAATATTCTATACAACACAACTACTTTAATTGTCACGCTCGAAAGAATGCATATACATTCTAACAACTATACAAAAGTAATCTACTAGCCCCACCTAATCTTGACTTTGTCAATCACGTACACTGGCGTTATTAGCAATCATTGGAGCTCTTAAAGGAAATGGTAACAAGGGGTGAGTTGCCTACTCAATAAGGATAATCGACTATACCCTTAAAATCAAGTAACTTCATAAATAATTATAAGACTTATTCAACTGATTAAATAATACATTTAATACGTATATACACAATAGTACTCAGTCTAATCCCAACAGTTAACAAACATCTCAAAAATTTTGCCAAATTATGATTTAACACATATTAATTATATATGTCATTTTTGCTTTATTCCAATATTTAACTGAATTGCCTGAGCCCAACTTAACCTAGTAGGCATGCATACATTCAATTATCTACCAACTTATCTCATCATAAGCTCTCATCAGTGAAAATATAATTAAATGTATAAATATTAGCATAGGATACCTCAATTTCTCAATCTCTATTGGTACTCTGGTACTCCTCCAGTACCTAGCCATCAACACAAAATATCTCCTGGACTCAGGATATCCTAATATCACTCCGATACCTAGTCATTAGCACAGGACATCCCTAAGACTCAGGATGCCCCAGTACCTGCTCCACAGACAGATATCTAGCCACCACTCACTCATCTCTAAATAACCTATCAATCTAAGACCATCAAATGTAGCTGGTCTAGGCAACCGATTCTTAATTTTTACCAATTATTTTCAACCTATTATCAATCCGTCTCTATTTTAAAACGCAAATTTGCCAAATTAACAATCAATACATTTCAATATATATAGCAAAATATAAACATGAAACACCTTGTAATTCATGTATGAAACCATTGATAATTAATTTAATTAGTGACTAATTCAAAATATAATTTATTGATAGCAAAACAATACTTTATTTTAGGAGTAAAGTTCAAGGTTATTCTTATTTCAATTTCGGACTCAACTAATTGACAGTTCAAATTACTTCTTAGTCGAGCCTTCGGACCTAAAATTTACAAAATTCTATTAGACTAATTTATGAAAAATTTCTAACCCAATTACATTAAATAATCCAACATTATTCTCTCTTCCAATTTTTCTTAATTATACAAATAACCCTACTAACCTAACCCTCCATAATTACTAAAAACCGTAACTAATGAAAAGTCCCATTTTACCCTCATCCATTTCAATTAATACCAAAAACAAACAAAATGAGGAAACTTATGAGGTAGTTTGAGGTTGTCAACCTCCACAACTCCCTCAAATTTTTCTACAAAGCAAACAAAATGAGGAAACTTATGATGGAAGAGTTACATGCAGATAAAAAAGTGTATTTTGAGACACATTAGCTAGGAAGTAGAGAGAAAAGTGAAGAAGATGGTGGTTTCATATGAGCTAATCCAATTTCCAGATTCTGGTTATTTATAAAAGTTTAAAGGTTTTTATGGGTTGGGCTACTTTTATTATATAAATGGGCTTTACAGAAAATTAAGGATGATTGAACTCCGCAAGATGGAATGGGAGGAGGGAGGAGAGGGAAAGAATACGGGAACAAGCATTAGAGATAAATTCCCACCATGACTATAGGATTTAAGTAGCACTTAGTTCACATAGGATAATGGTAATAGGAATGAAAATAAATATAGCGAGGAATGAAAATAGATATAATCATTATAATTATAATAGTTGATTAGGATAAAGGAATGATTACTATTACCATTGGTAATTGTATGTTTGTTGAAAATCTTAAGAAATAAAATTTTTTAAATTTTTTACATCAAATTTTAATATATTCTAATTAATTATATTGTTTTGCTAAAAAAGGGGAAATCATCAATTTTTAATATATTCTAATTACTTTTATTTAATTTTAATATATTCTAATTAATTTTACTGTTTTACTAAAAAAGAAAAAAATAAAAATCTGTTAAATTTTTGTTTTACATCAAATTTTAATATATTTTAATTAATTATATTTAATTTTAATATATTCTAATTAATGATATTTAATTAATTATATTGTTTTACTTAAAAAGGAATAAAATAAAATTTGTTAAATTTTATCAAATTTTAATATACTCTAGTTAATTATATTTAATTTTAATATATTCTAATTAAATATATTGTTTTGCTAGAAAAAGTAAAAAAAAAAGATTAAAAAAGCAAAAATAATTGTCATGGGTGTGACACGCCCATGACACTCGTCACACTTCTCTCACAGGCGTGACAGCGGTTTGTCATGCCCATAACATTTGTTCATTACATAGGAATGGTTTTCATTGCTCCCATATTCGAAAAGTATCTAGTAATTCTCAAAATTCATATATCAAATACTGTTCACATATAATGCTATATAATCAACCGCCTGTCTTTTATTCCTTATTATTGATGCCTTTCTAAACCTATTATCCAAGCACCAGCTTAAAAGTTATTAAAGGTGGTGAGTTAAGTAGGTGGAGGACATAAGAAAAGAAGAGTTGTTAAGATGGCGGTAGCGGTGAGGTACATGAAAGACAGAGAGGTAAAAAAAAAAATTCTTTAAGGTTTTAGACTAAAAATTAAAAATATTATTATTTTATTAAATTAACAAAATATCAAAATTTTAATTTAAGAATGTAAGTCCTATACTGTCACCCAAGACCTGGCAAAATTTTAAATTTACATTGACGTGAATTTTTTGATTAATTTACAGTTAAATTTTAAAAGTTTTTAAAAATTAGGGTTTAATTAGTACTGTCCAAAATATTGAGATTTTAAAAACTATCCTTTTGCCTAAATTTAAAGTATAACATGTTGAAGCGGAGGGGATGAGATCGTCTGTACTAGCTTTCCTGTACCATCTCTATTCTAACCCCTCTCATCCACTTATTTCATGTTATCCCATTTATTTATTATGAAATATGTTGATGAGAAAGGTTGGCACAGGAAAGCCGGTATGGACGAACCCAAGCCGAAGCGGAGATATTTGGTTCAATGATTTGGTACAAATGGCATGCGTTCGCCCTGATATGGTCAGACACAGAAACAGAAATATCAACAGGACCCATAGGGAGAACAAGCTGACTAGAACAGCAATCATTGACTCATCCTCCGGTCCCTATCAACTTTTTGAACGTATCCTCGATGAAATGTATAAAACACAGATATTTTCCTTTAACAATTTAGAAACTTATTCTGGTTGTTATTTGCGCCGCCTTGCAGTCTTACCTACCTACTATTAGTTTTAGCTTCGTCAGAAAGAACTCGTACTAGCTGAAACGAGCTTATACGGGCTAGGCAATGCCAAATTCTACCTACCAATGTTCTGAAGAAAAGTAATACCAGTTTAGTAACAAATTCAGAAATATTTAAGACCGGAAAAGATTGGAAGCCGGCAGCAAGCAATCACAAATCTACTTCTGGCTTTGGAATTGTGAATGAATGGAATCTCTTCTTGTAACCACTTACGCCAACATCAAGATCAAGAGGCAAAAACAGACCTGCAACTTGCTTATCTGTACACGCTGTTAAAGTAACCTATATATAATAAAGTAACTGAGTATGTACAAACAGGACTCAGACCACATGCATGCTATTTTAATTAATACTTTTCTCTGGTGACTATTAGTTTTCTTGCAGCTTAAATACCGAACCCACACATCTTTCCGTGTCCCACAGAAACGAACCAAAGGCAATTGCCTCCAAAGCCAATCTCTTCATGCTCAAAAATGAGGTCAAGATCATCTCATCATTGTTCAATGGACCCGTCCTATCATCCCAAAACAGTGCGTGGCAATGCTTATTAATCAGGTGTATTCCTTCAATTGAATTTGGATTTGCAGACCTCCGAAATGCATTGATGTCAAAACCCATCAGATACCATCTGAAATCTTCAATTAGTCCCTCCTTCCAAACTGATCCCCGCCTTGATGGAGCAGATTGTACATTGCCCTTGAGACCTGAGACTATGTTTTTTAGCTCATTAGATGACAAGTTCTCACAATGGGCCTTCGTCTCATTATCATATTGGTTTTCTTTTGCTAGACACCTTTCCATATGATACCTTAAGAAGGCAGATTTCAATAAGTATCCATATAGGATTGAGCCTGCATATGATTGTGCAAGATGGAGCCGCGAGATTTCAGTTATTGCCCAATTATCTGCAACACTGGAATTCACTCTCAAGCCAATTAGTTCTGACACATATTCTTTTACCATCTTTAAAACCTCAATGTTATGGATGGATTCCAAGTCCCAGTTCTTCGATGGCCCTATCTCTAGTCTATTATTATAAATGCACCTCGACAGCTTTGGAACTAGAGGCACTCTGATCTCTGAGAATTTGGAAATTATTAGCATATACATGACCTCTTCAACATCATCATGACATTCTTGCAACTTCATTTGACCAATTTTCCTGCCATTTTTTTAGTATCAAGAAATCGTGTAAAACATGTATTCCTTGGAAATCAGAACATTTAAAATGCAGAAGATAAGCCTACCTAAGTGCACTAGAGTAAGTAGCAAGTTACATGGTAACCCACACGGTTAACTTTTTCCAAGAACTTCTTGGTTATGGATAGTTTCACATTATAGGCATGAAAGTCCTAAACTTGAACTGACCGTAGCATTACATATCAAAAAGCAAACTCTTCTATCATTTGTTTTTTGTTTTCCTTCAATTTTATTTTGTTTATCAAAACTTTACAAATCAATAACAAAACATAAGGTAACACAGATAGATTATATAATCAATTAAACCAAAGAGATTAAAAGATCAACTAGTAGAAACAGGAGGCATACTAAACAAAAAGATGTCCTCCTTATTAAAGAAAAAAGAAAAGTAGAACAACATTAGCATACGTTACCTGTAGAGGGTATCATCATCGGAACCAGAGTCACGCGACAAGAGAACGAGCGACGCATCCCTCTTGGCGGCCAGCAGCTCCAACTCCTTGGTAACCGCCTCGTGAAAAAACTGCTTCTGATTAAGAAAGAGACCACTCAAGTATTTGCCTACCTCGGAACGTGGCTCCAACGGCGTGTTCAAGCTACCACTGCTTGGCTCGCAGTGGCTGTGGCTGAACCCCGCTCGCGCAACCACCCTCAGAGCCGGCGGTGCTGATCCTACTTTCCGGGGTCTGACAAAGGTGAAATTGGGAACGTAATCCGAGGGTGAATTGCGGGAATTTACTGCTGATAGTAAGAATTGGAATTGGAGGGAACGGGCAGAGAAATTGCAGTGCATCATATAACCCTAGCCAAAGTGGTTATTGGTGAGAGAAGCGTTGGGAGTTGAGGGGAAGGGTTTAAGGGTTGCAACTTGAAGGAATCTCAATGATGTGTTTTGGATAAGGATTTAAGAATTAGGAGTGGGGGAGTGTCTGTGTCGATATACACGCGGATGACTATGATTGGAGGGCTTTGAGTACAAGTTGATTGATGTTGGGTAGTGTCCTCCAAGTGGCTTTATTCTTTCTTAAAAACAGGTGAATAAAATAATAGCATGTTTATCCACTCTTCCATTATATTGTCTTGTTTTGACTTTTTTTTCGAGAATAAGGGATCATGCGATTACAAGTGAAGATATTTTTCATTGATTAACTTTCCCTTTCAACCAGTCCATTAGTTAATACATTACTGACCCTTTGTCCAATTTGGCTAATTGTTTTGCTCCGATCTTAAGATAAAGCAACAAGAACTAAACACCTTCTTTTGGAAGCCACTCAATCATTTTTACACATTTATCTGCCGTCTGTTGGATTGGATTTCATTCCGTTGATTTCTAGTATGTCAATTATAATTACTTGAAATAAATAAAAATAAGACATAATGAATTTAAAATCAAAATTTTTAAGTAATAATTTTTCAAAATTTTTATAAATCAATTCAAAATATTATTTTTACAATAAATAATTAACACTTGGTGACAAGAACAATCTCTTATACAAATTTTAGATCATTAACTATTAAATTAATTTTAAACTAAAAAGATCTTACAAATTGCATACTATTCAATTTGTTATTTTAAAAAACAGTGTGGTGATATTCTTCAAGCAACCGAGTAACTCAAGCCTTGCAACCCCCAAATGTTAAAATCCCACATATAGAGTCAACTGCCTTCTAATCATCTGTTCAATAACCCAATTCCAACTTTGCGCATAATACGACGTGTATTGTACGCATAACATGATTAAAATAAGATTATTAAAACAGAGTATCTTTTCCTTGAGGTAACTATCGGTATCCACAACCGTAGGTAAAATCATTAATTTCCCAGACTTGGCCACACTCACTAAATCATTCGATACAATACAACTTACAAAGATCCAGAGATATAACTACAAGTTGACATGTCACGAAAAGAAATGTCGGAACTACAAGAAGATCATGCTTTACCTCGTAACTCAAAACTCACTCAACATGAAAATTCAAGTAGAATTTATCTTTTCTGATCGTTGACTATATAGGACCTTTTTTTATGATCTATCTTTGACAAAATAGTCACTTTTCATCCTAAATTTTGCCACAAATTTGACTTAAACGATTCAAAGCCAACAATTATAACTTTAACTTTTAAAAAATGTTAAAATTTAACTCTGCTTTAATACAAGGTTAAAACAATTATATTAACTGTCATATTAGTACTGACTTGATCCTTAAAAAATATTTTTTTATTAAAAAGAATAGCCTTTAAGCACCCACACTTAACAAAGTGACTCACTTTTTTAAAATGTTAAAATTTAAATTTATTTATAAATCTTTCTTCTCACTTCTTTTATCTCTACTCTCTCTCTCTCACACACACACGAAGCTCCATTGAACATGTCAAAGTTCTTGTTTTATCTTATAGTACGGTATCAACCTGTCCAAGTTCCTCGTTCAAATTAGATGTTCATGCATGCACAGACCTATCTCAGCTCTCTCACTTTCTCTCTTATTAACCATGTAGCCAAAAGCATCCTCAAACTAGCTACCCACACAAGCTTATAAAACTACACCTGAACTTCCACAATTCCAAAAATTGATGTAATAGTACTCAAAATCTACGAGACAACACCTCCGGCGAGTTCGAGCTCACAAGCATATAACACTACAAGAAATAAAGGCATTACCGACGGAAATTTGGCAACGGTTGAGAAACTGTAACAAAATTGCGACGAAAATTGCATGTCGAAAAACTAGTTAGAAAAATGTCGTTTAGCGACGGAATGAAAATCCATCGTTGAAGTAGGGAGGAAGTCGTGGTTTTCCGACAGAAAGCCTATAACTGTGGGTAAATGTGTGTGGAAAATTTTAGGTCAGCGACGGACTGAGAACCGTCGATGAACAAGGCAGGAGAAAATGGCAGCAAGTGGAAGAATTAACTTCACCAATGGTTTATTAGTGACGTCACTAATAAACCGTCGGTAAATATTAAAGCAATACGTCACCATCATTTTGGCAATTGAACGTTAAAACGTTAATGAAAACGAAGTCGTTTGGTACCAGAAATAGGGCGACGTCGTTTGGTGTGTTGATTGGTGTTGTGGTCGGCAACGACAGCTCCTCCTCTTTTCCCACGGCTGAAGGCATTGGTGAGGTATGTGAGGTAGTTTTCTGTTAACGTGCATGGGTATTGTGTTCATTTGATTTGTTTGATATGTTTGAGTGTTTTGTGAAGAATTAAGGTTTAAATGTTAGTGTTGGAAGGTTGTATGATGAAACTTTTTTGTGATATTGTAATGGTGGTTTGATACATGTTAGTTGTTTGTTGAAATGCCTATTATGAAATTGATGGTTAAAATCAATGATAGGATGGCTCTAACATTGTTTTTTAGATAGGTTAAAATCAACAGTGGGTAACATGATAAGAGCAAATTTGTTTTTATAAAATTATCATACCCTTTTTCAAGGAGTAGGTCTTAACTTAAAATATAATTTTTTTAACCTTTGCTTTCAATTTGTATCTTTAACAAGTCTATAAAGAATCATTGCCTCTCACCATCTTATAAAACACTACAAATTTGGCTTTGTATCCACATATGTGATCACTTGCATCGTTATCTAATTACCACATGTTATCAACATCATTTTCCTCTTACCTTTTTGTTAACAACAAAGTTGACTCTTTAACTTCTTGATTATTATCAATAAGATTAGCCTTTTCTTCAATACTACTAGTGGCAATACAATATTATCATTAATAATGGTCAATTTATGACAATTAAAACATTCAACTTTAGACTATTTGTATCTTCTTTTTTATATTTTAATAATAGTCTTGTCCTTTTTGTCTTATTCTTCCATGTATTCTTTATGATTTTTTATTTCTCTCTTTATTAACTGTGTTGTCTTTATTAGATCTTTTTTTCCAAATAGGCCACAATAAGGTCATCTTCCTTGTCCACAACCTATGAGTTGATTCTTTCTTCCTTGATCATTCTTTAACGTAGTCTTAAGTTTGAGAACTTGCTCTAATGACTCTTCTTATCTTCTCATGATCTTTTCTTCACGATCTTGTAAAGAACCCTCTAGTTTTTTTAATTTTCATTGATTCTAGATTTTTTAACTCTTTAATGACACACTACATAATCAAATGTGGGAGTTAAAGAACAAAGAATTTTTTCAATACATGAACATCTTTTATGTTGTCTTTATATCTCTTAAATTGATTTATTCTTGCCTTCACTCTTGTACAATAATCTAAAATTGACTCAATTTCCATCATCTTTAACACTTTAAAATTACCTATTAGTTTTTGAAGTCTCACTTTCTTTATTTCAGTAATACCTTGTAAAAACTTTTCTAAAATGTTTCATGCTTCCGTTGAACTAGTAACACTGGTTACTATCCTAAACATTGAATTATCCAAATATTGATGGATTAGAATGAGAACTTACAAATGCTTCTTTCTTATTTTGCACAAAGCTTCTTTATCATTTTGGGATAAGCTTGTTTCATTTTGAGGATTCTCATAGTTTTCTCTAAACCTTCCAAACATTTTAAAAGCTAAATAAAACTCTCATTCACAGATATAATTCTACTTTATGAGATGAGAAAATTGGAAGGAAATGAGTCCACTATTTGCCATACTTTACACTTCCCTCACAACACTCTTCTATACTTTAAGAAACATGGCTCTCATACCACTTTGTTAAGAAATAAGAGAATGGATAATGAAGAGTGAAAAGATCATAAATGGATTATAGTATTTACAAAAGTGTTCATCTTCTATTTGCAAAAAGATCATAAATAAAAACATAAATGACTCACTTATAATATTATAAGATTTTAGTGGTTATAATAAGACTTTTGAATTAATTCACATTATTTCCAACACTAAATTATCATAAGATTTCTATTCTAAAATTTTAAATTACTATTTTCAAAAACCATGGTGGATAATATTGATGTAGAGTTAGACATTTCTTTTACAAATAACGTATATTTCTTCGTATGTTCTAAAGTGATTCTAGTTCCATTTTTTTCCACACTTGAAACATAAAAATAGTATAACAATTTTCAAAACTTCTCCCTCTTACATATACATAGTATATGATCATTCTAAGCCTCTATAAATACTTTTATCCATACCAAGATCCAGTATTTTATATCTAACTAATTTTCAAAAATCACCAATGACACTCCGAATAATACATATATGTAGATACTGAAAAGTAATACAACTAGTCTAAATGTGTATGATATCTATACTTTCAAAAAGAGGCAATTGGCATAGTAGAGTTAGAAAACTCACTTAAAACATAAAAATACAAACTCTTTTAAAACTTATCCCCCCGTACATCGGTTAGGTACTAGTCCTTTTTCAACTATTGTGAACTTAATGACTTATTATTATTTCTTTTATAATCATTTACTTTTACAATTATGAATAAGCTCTTACTATTGTAAACATTGGTTTTTAATAAGACCAAATACAACAAAACATTCAACACCAGTCTCAGGAGGAACAATCTGTTAATGAGACTCAGACGTATTTTGATGTTGTCGTTGGTAGGGACCATCATGGATAGATATTCAAGCTAGGATCATTAGCAAATATTTGTTATTCGCAATCCTCCATGTCTAGTACAGCAATGTCTACTAGACAAGCACAATCGTCGAAAGTCAGTGAGCTTCGGGCCACATTGGATATCGTGATGGAGAAAATGACTCACATGCAAGAGAAAATAGACCAAATGGCTCACTTGTAAGAGCAGATGGCTCAACTGAGACAGGAGCTAGAGCAGCTGAAGGGGAAGGGTAACACCTCTGAGCACCCTCCATCACCAGGACATTAGGATTGTTGTAGTCATTTGCTTTGAATTACAAAGATATGTTATATAAACTTCAATGTTTTTATTATCACTTAACAAATTTTGAACTTTATATTACCAATTAATTTCTGTTTCAACAAATTTAATATATACACAAATTAAATTAATATGCACAGATAATTCGCAACTGCTTAGATTATGCATTTTTATAAGATCATTAAACAAATTTTAATGTCAGGATTTTTTAAAAAAATTCTAACTACCAATTATTGACGGATTTTAAAAATTCATCGGAAAACATGTTATCATATTACTGATGGAATAAGGACACCATTGGAAAACATGTTCACATATTACTGATAGAAATTCGTATACCGTCGGTAAGTTGTCCATTTTATTTACCGACCGATTCTATTAATCTGTTGGTATTCTATCGTTAAATTTACCTACACCCGTATTAACAATAACTTTATCGGTCGTTAAATTTTATCGATAAATATTAATACCTACAGAATATTAGGATTTTCTATCGGTAAATCCAAACATTCTTTTAGTGTTAGGTGAGGGTTCTGCAGATGTAGGTCTGGTGTGCCGAATTGTGTTCCAAAATTTCGATTATTGATTTACTTATTGGTTATTTGATTTTTTTGCTTACGTTATAATTCTGGAAAATTGACAGTTGCTAACACATATTAATCAACCATCAATTTCAGTTCAAAAGTAACTGTAACAGAGTGCATTTATTGCGGAATTATAACCTTTGGGTATTTTAATTAGTATCAAAGCAAGGTTCACCTCATCAAAATTTGGTATGTCAAGTTAGTGTTGATTCATATTCTACAATTATAGCTACCAAAGAGGGGGTGTCAATTACTAGGTCACCGATGTTTGATGGTTCTAATTACCCTATTTGAAAAGCAAGAATGAAAGTATTTATTCAAACACAAAGAACTAAAGAATGGACTTTGGTTGTGAATGGTTGGACACATCCATTGACGATTGAAGAAAAGGATGAAGAGATACTTAAAGACCCATCTGCATGAACAAGGGCTAAAAAGGGGAAACACTTTGTAACTCTCAAACAATGCATGCAATTTTCAATGTTATGGATGAAGGATGTTTCAGTATGATATCAACGTATGAATCATCAAAAGAGGCATAAGATACATTACAAATAATATATGAGGGATCAAAATCGGTGATAGCTTCAAAAGTTTAAATGTTGGCTACTACATTTGATGTCACGACCTGGAACCACATTGGACATATAACAACCGCAGTATATCCAGGCTAAGGATACGCACGATATACTTAACATGACTATGCGAGGGTAACTAAATAACTTTGGACAACAAAACGGTTGTATTTTGAAAATCCCAAAACTCAATTAAAATACCTATAAATCAGTTTTAAACGTACTTCTATATTGACATTTAAAACTCTACCACAACTTCTGGACTTTTAAGTCCACTCAAGAGCAATTTCAACAACAGTATAAAAGGTTCATACATAAGGTCATTTACAAACCAAAAGACGGTCAAAATTTAATTTAAAAAATTATAAAATATATCAATATAACCATCTTAATAAAAATAGTTCATGAGCCACTATACAACAAAAGTACAAAACAGAGACTACCCATATGCAGTGATGACCTAAAAATGTCAAAAGACTGCACGATACACTCAAAGCTTCAAACTAACCAAATTAACCTACATGGTTGGAAAGTGGAGGGGTGAGTACATTAAGTACCCAGTGAGTAGGAAAAACATATATCGCAAATAGAACTCGATATACATTAAGACGGTCTAGATAACCTAAGGACGGGTTTTTCATGCATCTAACATGCATATAACCACCTATGAAGTGAGCATACATGACATAGAAACACATAGTCCTAGCCTATGACTCAACATATACTAGTCAAGAAGCATATAGGCCTAGCCTATTAATTACTCATCTAGTGAACATAGGTTCTAGTTCCATTACACAAAAGCAGAAAAGTATCACATGTATAGACCAAATCTCGTCAGGAAAACAAATCTCATAATAGGACAAAATAATCATGTGTGTCACCACTAGTTAACTAAACTAGTGTACACACCCATTGATTCCTGGTGTTGGATCGACTTTCATCCATGGTGAGTTCAGATTATAGTCGACAAGAGCATCATGACCTTAGGTGATGACCTCGTCGGTGACCAGACCTCTCAGTGTGCAATCACCTGTAAGTCTTATAGAAAGGTTTCGATATGAGGACTATTATTTAATGTACTAGTGTCAAGGGTACAGGGGTTTCTTAATCTGTTGTGCCTAGCACACGATTGGCCAATCGTTATCTTACCAATCACAAAAATCATATACAAATATTAAGTACAAAAGTCAAGTAAGGCACCATGCCTTTATTTATCAGTCCAACCGATAGAATAGAAACTTGCCATGGCTTTAAGCTAAAAGAGAACACATACACGTAGCATACATAACTCGGTTATGCATGTGTAAGCTCCAAAACATTATTTCTTACAATAAAAGTCATCTTTTGCACCCCAAGTGCAAAGTTGTTCAAAAATGTAGTTTCAAAAAATAAAACATTATCCTTTGCATTCCAAGTACAGGTTTGTTGAAAATAATATCATTTCTCAAAAGACATAATAAAAAAATCAGTTGCACTCTAAGTGCAAAGAGTTATTCAAAACAATGCCATTTATTAAATGCTAAAGTATACAAGCATCTATTTGAGATGTAATTATACTATGTATTACCTAAGTTCAAAATTTACATACAAGTCATCATGAATGTCTTAGGACGTCCTAATCCCATTTAAGAGCTATGGCTTCCCCAACTCACCTCAAAAGAAGGTCTACACTCCCTTGACTATAATAATCCTTAGTATGAGCTCCTTGATCCATAGCTTCCGAGCCTTTATACATGCAAATATACAATGTATTTACTACTTAAACATGTGTCTCACATTTATAAATATCATCCCTAATCAATCATCATAAATTTTATTCTAACTTATGTCAATAGGTCAATGACTCACTTACTAATTTAGCTCAATGTCTCCTCAACCATCAAGCTAACCTAACCATATATGAAATGTTTGCATCATTTTCTTCCTAATGTTCCTTTATGAACAAGCTATCTTTTTTTAATCATAACTCTTTCTAAAAAATACCAATGTTATGATTCTTATATCCCTCGAAACTAGACTTCCATTAGTCTTAATATATCCAAAAATTACACAAATAGCATATCCTTTTAAAATATAATCTCCATCCAAATTATGTCATGTTTCTTGTAAGAAGCAGACTAACAACCAATACTTAACCCTTAATAAATCATTATCAATACATCTCCTAACAAAACTGTTTCACATAAACATTAATAAGACATCAATAATCATTTTTCATGTTTTATACTTTCATTAATTCAGACTTTAAGGTCCTCAAAAACCAGGAAATAATACAAGGTTTCTCTACAAGGGTCTATCACAAGCAATATTAGGAAAACAAGAATAGCTCGAACTCTAGTCACTATTTTGTCAAGTCAGTTTCACATAAGTTAATTTAAGACATATATCTACAACTTTCGTTCTTTGAGTTTCTTCAAATTCGTGCTCTTTGAATATGAAAGATAGATCTACAGACAAAGATGAAACTGAAACTAGAATTTCAACTAACCTTGATAACTTCTTTCCTTCTCCTCTTCTCTTCCCCTTTTTCTCTCCTTCTCTTCTCATTTTTGTTTTTCTCCGTCTTCTAACCTTATATGAAAAATCAAGGATATGAATGAGGTAGTGTAGACAAGACATTATTCTTAAAAAATTCATATTTGATTTGATGATTGCACAAATATATGTTGATGATATTATGTTTGGCTCTATTAATCCGAAGATGGTCGACGACTTTGACACAAGAGTTTGATGTGAGTATGGTGAGAGAATTTAAAATCTTCTTGGGATTACAAATCAAACAACTAAAAGACTGTATCTTTGTGTCACAAAACAAATATACAAAAAATTTGGTGAAGAAATTCAGTGTTAAGAATGCACGACATGTTAGAACACCAATGAGTCTATCAATAAAGTTGAATAAAGATGATCATTATAAAGGTGGTGATGTGAGTTTATATAGAAGCATTATTGGGATTTTGCTTTATCTAACCACAAGTCGAACTAATATTTGTTATAATGTGGGAGTATGTGCTCATTTTCAATCCAATCCTAAAAAGTATCACTTAACAGCAGTAAAGAGGATTATCAAGTACGTAAGTGGTACTTCAGAGTTTGGATTATCTTACTCATATGATTCTACTGCTTATCTAATTAGTTATAGTGATGCAGATTACACCAAAAATTTAAATAACATAAAAAGTATATTAAGGGGCTATTTTTTTCTTTGCAATAATCTAATCTCATGGTATAGCAATAAACAAAATTCTATCTAATTGTTAATAGCTGAAGAGGAATATATTGTAGCCGATAGTTGTTACTCTCAACTTTTATGGATGAAGCAAATGTTGGAAGATTATGGAATTGTTTAAGATGTATTGAATGTTATACATGATAACAAGAGCACTATAGACATTTCCAAAAACTCAGTTCAACATTCAAAAACCAAACATATTGACTTGACGTATCATTTTATTCAAGAGCTTGTGGAGACTAAAATCACAATTCTTCCCTATGAAACAACTGAGAAGCAACTGGTCAACATTCTTACGAAACCTCTTAATTTGATTTAGGTCAAATCTCTTCAAGGGGCTTTGGGTTTGTGTGTCTTAGAATTTTGATGTATTTTGTAGTTAAAAAATCAAAAAGGGTTAAAATTCATAATTTTCTGCTTACTATTTTTCACTTACCACAGCACACTATCTTCTCCCTCTCCTCAGTTTTAAAATTTTTGCCTCTATTGTTATCCACCTTATTTCTCTCACCACCACATATTCTTCTTGACTCTCTTAGTTCTCTCTCTCACCATCACACCTCACCATTATCTCCATCGGCTACTCTCTATTTAAAGCTTTTATAGGTAAATACAAATGAAAAACATATTCCCATCTCTTGGAGTAGCCATCCACGACATTTCCATCGTCCACCGTCAGCCCTCCTCAGTGTTTCAATCATCTTCAACAGAACCCACCTCATGGGACATCAACCATTATAGTTTGTTCCTCCTCAGTATCACCCAATCACATTCCCAGTCCTTCCTCCACTCAGGAATAGCAGATTATTGATGATGATGATCATTAGGTTTTGTCTCATATGATTAGGGAATTGTTTAACAAATCTTTCTCTACCTCGTAAGATACTTCTGTTGAGCCTCCTACTCCAACACGTTCAGTTGCCTCAAAACTGAAAGCTGGCACCCTCCTCCCTGACGCCTAGTGAAACACATTGCTCAAAAATCAGTTTGACCTCCTCCTTGATAGACACTTGCTTGAATTTTAGTGGACCATGCCCTGTCTAATAAATTTTACTCTTTGGTGACACAACAAAAATGGGACTCCATTACCAATATTGGGTTTGTTATTAATCATTCTATAAATTTGGTTGAATATCAAAATTTTAATTTAAATGCATTGTTTTACTGAGAGAAATCTACTAACTACTACATTACTTCCTAACCATTATGATGTTAACATGTTAAAGAATTTTATTGCAATTTGCATAAGGGTTTGTGGATGAGTCTATTATGTGGTTTCATTTGGTTTATATAAGGGGGACATTAGTTATTGATCCGAATATGTTTGATGAATTTTTGGGTTTTGATAATTTGATTGGTGATCAATTATATAAGGATGATTTTGTTGTGACAAATTATATGTTGGCTACTATTTTGATGGGTGGAAAATTGTCTACTTGATTGTCTACTACTACACTTCATGCATCTAATTTATCCCAAAAATATTTTGCAATCATAAGCTTTTATTAGCTAACTAGCTATCTATCTGCCTTAGGCAAAACTTGTTTATACAATTGGTATAAAGGTTAATTTTAATTTGGGGTGACTTATTATTAAGGCTATGATTGCAGCGGTTAGTGAAGACCTGTCATTATTATGTTTTTCATGCCTAATTACACAATTCCTTTATGCGTATAGTTCCTCATACTGATACTACTGTACTTGAGTCTATGTCTCTGGTAAATATCTCTCCTCAAATATTAATTGTCAATAAGCAAGCTCGGCTAATCGACTTGCCCTACTTCACTTCTAAGCCATCTGAACTATCTAATGCATCCACTGTTAATAGCAATGTCAAGCAGGTTTGGATGCTCTTTTCCAACTTAAGTAGCGGGTTCTTCACTTGACTTCCCATGGCTCTTAGGCTTGCTTTTGGCATTTTTTGTCCCAAGGGGAAGATTATGGATTATTTATTAATCAAGCTGATATTTTTTGCTTTTTTCCTACATTATTAATGACTGTCGCTTATGAGCCTGACATTTGTTATTAACTTTGACGCACTTCGAAACTTATTATTATAACTGCTTTAATTTAGAGGGAGTGTGCAATTATCGTATTTAAGGGAGTTTGTATATGTGAAAATAATGTCAAAAGTGGGCAGATTGCTAAGATATTTTGCTAAAATATCTAAGTAATTATTTTGGGCATTATTTGTAGTTGGATAGATCATATGTCATAAGAAGTTTGCTTGGGATACGATTTCATTATCTTGGATAAGATAGGATTTAATTGAATCCTACTTGAAATAGAATCCTAAAGAAGATGGATTTATTATTTATACATATGAACTATTTGATATGGATATGTAGTTGATTCATCAGTGATTTGTGTTATCCCTTTAGTAGTTGCATCTCTTTACATAATGTTATTCTTTTAGATGCCGACTATATCATTTTTGTGAGAGAAAAGTGTGCAAAAACCTAATCAATTATAGGTAATGTAACAAATGTTTATTTGAAGATTTTAATGGTTGTTGTGTGTGATATGCTTCAGTGATTATTTCAAAGGTTCAAAATAGAATTCTTATTAGACAACTTCCCATGATTTGGGGTTTATGAGGCTATACATATAGGGGAGTATCTTTCGACTTAAAGTGTTCCTTTGTTTATGTCATTATTGATTTAATCAGTAGGTTATTATTTAGATCTTTATTAATGTTAGTTTTTGTAGAAATCCTCTGTTAAGGTTATCATAAAGTGGTATGTTATTGGAAGTAAAATACTTTCACTGGGTGTGAGTACAAGTGGATAGTATTAGGGGTTGAGTGATGTTGGCTTAGTAAAGCCTTGTATAAAAATATTATATTTCCGTGAAAGTTGGTTAAGCTCAGTGGGGGCTCCGTAGAAGTAGGTCTGGTGTGCCAAACTGTGTTTCCAAATTTTGATTGTTGATTTACTTATTGTATATTTAATTTTTCTACTTACATTATAATTCTAGAAAATTGACAGTTGCTAACACAATTGCTTTCTTTTAAGCAACCATTAGGTTTAGTTCTAAGTAACTATGGTAGAATACATTTATTGCATAACTACAACCTTCAGGTGTTTTAACCTTTAATTACGTGCAACATAAAATGAAGCTAAACTTGGAAAAGATCCTATCTTTTCAAAGTTTCTCCATGTTAGGAATCTTAAGTGAAGTAGTAAAAACCAAAATTTTGATGGCATTTATATTTCTCTGATTATGATTTAATTTGTGTTTCTAAATTGTAAGATTTAAGCTAAGATGATAATTGACTTCAATTTTAAAATATATTTAAAGTACTTTGTCCATAACTTGTGATGCATGCTTGTTAGTCTGTAGCTCGTTATATATCTAATTGTCAATCTTCGAAATATCAAGATGGGTGTATTGGTGCATCAGGGCACTTAAGAAGGTTCTCCTTTACATTCTTTCCTCATCTTTCTCCATCAAAGCTTCTTGAATTGAGGATCTAACAGGAGTTTTGGTTGGTATGCTTCTTTGTACTTTTCATTTATGATTGATCACCTTGCACATTGATTATCCTCTGTGTAACTTGGGTCAGATACTTTTGAATGAGTTATCTCTATCTAATATTGATAGCCATTCAAAATCCTTATCCATATGATGTGATGCATGATCTGAATGAATATGCTTCTATATCACTCTATTGCCTTGCTTATTCTGCAAAACATGTAAAAGTCATTTGTTAAAAGATAGTTGCTGCTTGAGTTAATAAAATCACTATATAGAATTAGGAATTGAAGAGTTAGAAGCATCAAGAATTTGCCAGGAGAAGCTCAATTGTTTGACATAGATGGAATGCTTGTAGAGTTCATTAATGATTTGCAATTGATTGAGTTATCTTATCAATCTTTAGTCAAGGAATTTTCTGAAGTTTTTCAAGTTGAGATCCTTTCCACAAATGTATCAATGTTTGATTTTCCAAGTAAGAAACAGGAAAGCCCACTCAATCATCTCTAAAGAACAATAATTAATTTTAAGTTAAAAAGAGGTGTCCACTCATATATATCTCATTCTTGATTTTATTTACATAGTTTTATCACTTGGGGTTATGGTGATTTTTATTTTCTTATCAAAATATTCTTTAAGATGAGTAAGGTGCTGCACATGAAGTTTAGACCATAATGTACAAATTAGGATGAGTTATTTTAAATCACCTTCTATAGTGCCACCAACATTAGAAAAGTAAGCAATATTAACTACTTAAAACACAACCTTTGAATCACAAAATAAAGTCCGTGAAACACCAATTCCACCATATCATCATGGCTATCATTTAGATCATAATGTCATCTCTCAAAAGGAAAAGTTGAAACAATCACGAAATGGATACTGCTTTGTGAAAAATGTAAGTTTTTTCTCTAAGTTAATGATATTTTTCTAACTTTTAAAGGCACGAAACTTAAATCAGAACGTGCCAATCTTCGCAAAATAGGAATGAAGAATGGATTCATTGCCATTTCCAAAATAATACACAAATTGTGTTTGATCTTTTCTAAGAAACTTTTTGTATCATGAATTCCTATAATAAAATCATAAATTTCTATTAGCATCTCTCAAAACATCCACCGGTATGTTTCACCTTCTAGAATTAGGCTCCTTTAAGATGAGAAGTCGTTTAATAACTTTGATTGATCACTATTATATAAAGAAAAACACATCTAGGGAATTCATTCTAAGTAGATGGTAGATGCCATAAAACCACAGAGAGAGGACAACTAGGACATAATTAATCAATAGTTCTTTGCTACAGGTCTAGAAGGAAAAAGGTGTTAAGTCAAAATGACTTCACATATATGATTTTGATGAATAACAGACGAAGAAAGTAGAAAAACAGACGAAGAATGTAAAACAGACAGAGAATGTAGAAAAACAGACGGATAATGAAAAGCAGACGAAGTAGAAAAACAGACGAAGAATGAAAAGCAGACGAAGAAAGTAGAAAAACAGACGAAGAATGTAAAACAGACGGAGAATGTAGAAAAACATATGAAGAATGAAAAATAGACGGAGAATGTAGAAAAGCAGACGAAGAATGAAAAGCAGACGAAGTAGAAAAACAGACGAAGAATGAAAAGCAGACAAAAAATGAAAAGTAGACGAAGTAGAAAAACAGACGAAGAATGAAAAGCAGACGAAGTAGAAAAATAGACGAAGAATGAAAAGCAGACGAAGTAGAAAAACAGACGAAGAATGAAAAGCAGACGAAGTAGAAAAACAGACGAAGAATGAAAAACAGACGGAGAATGTAGAAAAGCAGACGAAGAATGAAAAGCAAACGGAAGCCAAAAGCAGACGGAAGTAAATCACGTCTGAATCAAGAATCAGTTTGAGTTAGTTACAGAACTCAACTGAATAACCGTTTCTTTCAAGATCAAGAAGCAAGAATCAAGAAGCAAGATTCAAGAAGCAGTTACAGACG
>JAOSBK010000004.1:19688000-19708605 GCA_027568895.1 Erythroxylum shatona
GTTAACTCAGTCGGTGATCTCCGCCCTCCCTATCTTTACAATGCAAACAGTTAGGCTGCCACACCGACTTTATGATGATTTGGAGCGCATCATGCGTAATTTTATATGGGGTTGCACAAAAGAGCACCATAAAATGTCTTTAGTTAACTAGGAATCTGTGTGTAAGCCCAAAAAAGCTAGAAGCCTAGGAATCCGGAAGCTCCGCGCTACCAACGATGCTCTCCTTACTAAGATGGGCTGGGCCTTACTTACAAAACTGGATGCGCTCTGGTTCCGTACCGTTAGGGCTAAATATCAACTGGCACCCTACCATATCCCTGATTCGATAGCTCGGCCAGGGAGCTTCGACCTTCTGGAGGGGAATTCCGGCAAATTGGCAATTTGTTCGACAAGGTATCCGATGGAGGCTAGGGAATGGCCGACATATATCCTTCTGGTTGGACAATTAGGTAAGCGAGTGGGGACCCCTCATAGTGGTAGCAACCTCTCCAATCCCTGAAACTGTCCTCTATGCCAAAGTGGTGGATCTCTGGATCGAGGATGGTGACTGGAAATGAGATACACTCCAACATTACCTCCCATACCCAATTTGCATGGCTGTTGCAGCTATCCCCGTCAATATCGAGGATCCTCCAGCTGATTCCCTCTGTTGGGCCCTGACTGATCATGGACGCTTTACAATGGCTTCCGCCTATGATCTCATTGAAGGTTAGTCTATGGATAGTTCTACGACCATCTGGGATTGCATTTGAAAATGGGCGGGACCCTAGCGGATCCGATCTTTCCTTTGGTTAATGACCAAAAATAAACTCCTGACCAATCAACAACGAGTGGCTCGACATATCGCTACAAACAGCAGTTGTCACTTCCGTGGTCAAGAGAAGTCTACTATCCACGTCGTTCCGGACTGTTCACGCGTGACTACCTTCTGGTGCAAATTCTCCCCGGAAGTGGTCAGTTGGGAATTTTTTCAACAGGACCCAGAAAGTTGGGTTCACTCCAGTCTCATGCAACACTCTGCGATGCTACAGGGGGATTAGGCTACCACTTTCGGAGTCGCTTGTTGGATGTTGTGGCTTTGGCGTAATAAAAGTATTTTTGAGACAGATTATATTTGGCCTGAGGAGGGTACGCGAGTCGTACAAGATTTTGTGGCCTGGATAGCAAAGCCGAGGGCGGTAGAAAGTTGTGTCTTCTCCACCAATGGATTACCAGCGGGTAGCCCAGTGAGGTGGACTAAACCGCTAGAGGACTAGATCAAACTCAACACTGACGGAACGGTTAAGCCCTCACCATCTGGAGCATCTGCGGGAGGTTTACTCTGCGATTGGCATGATCAATGGTGTGGCAGGTTTTTTCATCACCTTGGTAGTGAATCACCTCTCTCAGCAGAACTCTGGGGAGTCTACTCGGGCCTTACCCTAGCTTGGTCATTAGGGTACCGCCATATCATGCTTGAAGTGAATTTCATATAAGTCATTAATCTGTTATTCTCTTCATTTACTGATTTTGACATAAATAATTTTTTGTTGACAGGTACCCGCAACCTAAACCGACGAGACTGGGAGATGCAATTTCATCACGTACATCGGGAAGGGAACCAGTGCGCGGATACTTTGACTACTCTCACAAGCCTTGCTAATCCTGGCATTCATATCCTGCAAGAACCTCCTCTACCAGTTCTCCATCTGTTGCACCAAAACAAGCACGGAGCTGTGTACCGGCAAGAAATGCACTAGTCTAGCGTTTGTTGTTTGTTTATTTTCCTTGTAATAAAAAAAAAACCTCAATTCTTTATGCTCGCCTCTTTTGTCCGATGATGGCTTTGTCAAGGGCTTCCAATCTTAATTACCCTTTTTTTCCTGTACCCTCCGTGCCTTTGCCAAGTCTTACACATGACAAAGCGTCTCCATACAAGTGCCATATGTCAGTCGTTGTGGCCATCAGGTGTCCATGTCACCCAGCTCACTCAGCAACGTAATAAAATTTTGTTTTATCCTATAATTCATTAATTTGTAACGCCGTCTCGGGCCCCTCGTTGCTCATGAACGTTTGACTGGTCGTTGCCCTTTTAAATTAATTCTTTCCCTGTTTCTTACATTGCACTAAGGACAGTTCAAAAGACATGAAACTAAACAAAACCGGTAAAGTTATACAGACATAAATCAAAATTTCAATAACCTGATGGCTTGTACTTCTCACGACGTTGAAAGTTATCTAGGTTTTTCTTCATGCTACAAAGCGACACAATTAAGAAGTTGTTTACTTTATTATAATAAAAATAAGGGAGATGTTATAATATGTTGGGCAAATTGAGACCTTTAATGCAATTACTTATATAAGAGGAAAAGAAAAACATCTATAGCAGGCGGAGACTCAGGGATTGGACGAAGCTTCGACTATGATTTGAAGAACATTGTACCTCTTGGAGAGTTGCTGTTGTTGCTTACTAGTTTGTTCTGACTGAAGAGAATGTCTTCAACTTCATATCTTTTTGACAGGTTGTGTATGTTAACTCTTTGATTACTTTCTTGGCTCAATCCTTTTGCCATATTTTGTCAAAGCAATTTTCTTACATAGCATGTTATAATCTATAATCCAATTAGCCATCTTAAATCCCTAATAATATAAAATTAAAATCATATAAACTATCAAATTTGATGTTGTCAGATAAAATTTACTTCTCTTATTTTAATTATCTATTATATTATATATATATATATATAGTATATGTACATGCACAAAGTTTTCAGAAATTGTCCAGACACATGTACATTGTAGTCGTATAGTTGGGTTTATGTATAATTAATAGGTAAATATATTATATTAAGCTTTGTCTATAACATGACTTATCGAATGTAATCACAATTGCATAATCATACTAAATAATTGGCTAATGAAATTACATTATTCCAGCTGTATGTCGAATTATGTCTCTTAGTAACTTTATTAATCTCTGAGTTTGCGTTTTCTTTTATATTTCTCTCTTCCACATCTAGAAGCTGTAGATGTTAGATCCATTGCATCTTTGAAGTCTTTGTATAAAATTGCTTCAAGTACTTTTTCCAAGTTAATAATGTGAAAATCACTACCAGATTGATGTGTACTTGGCACTTAGCAACTTACCATTTTCTATATGTCCGGCCATGCCGGCCATGCCCGTTTAATTAATTGAGCAATCTTCAGAAATGTTGGTGTTATATCATTGACCATCATCCTTGCCTAAGCTTAATTTCTCCTTACCCTCGTTAAAGAAACTCCTCCCACCGTCATCACCACCCACATAACTCTCTTTGATTTCTTTGATCGGCATATAAGCATAAAGCTTATATGATATACTATGCTGGCTAGTTCAATGATGAAGGGAGGGCATGAAGTGGTTCATGGGGCTCTTGATATCATTCAACCCCATGAACCATGGGACTGTGCTTCTTTTGGATTTCCAGCTCAGGTTTCTGGTTCCTCGCCTAAGCCAGGAATTGAAAATCGGAATGTCAACTTGGAGAAGAACGAGCTCTCTGTGTGGGTAGAACATGTAACTAAGCAACTCATAAGTGACCTGCCTGACACGGCAAGTGAAAGCTTGCAAGGCGACAGTTCAATGGTCTACGAGGATAATAATGTCGTCCAATCGCTATTGGATGATCAATACAGACAAAGAAAAACCATCAGAAGAAGTTACTTTGATGGCAATGGGGAGGACTTTCAATGGTGCAATGAGCTTGGAAGCCAAGCAAATCTTTGTGAAAATCCAGAAACTGCAAGAGGTATATGTTTGACTAGAACAGAGGAGCGGAGTTTGAGCCTCATAACCCATCTCTTGGACTGTGCTGTTGCGATATCGGTTGATAATCTCGGCGAAGCCCATAAAATGTTGCTCGAGCTCTCTCAAATGGCATCTCCATATGGCCCTTCGGCTGAGAGAATTGTGGCTTATTTTGCTAAGGCCATGTCAAGTAGGGTCATCAACTCTTGGCTTGGTATTTGCTGTCCACTGATCAATCACAAAAACATTCACTATGCCTTTCAAGTCCTAAACAATGTCTCTCCTTTCATCAAATTCTCACATTTTACCTCGAACCAAGCAATCCTCGAAGCTTTCCAGCGGCGAGATAGAGTACATATCATCGACCTTGATATCATGCAAGGCTTGCAATGGCCAGCCTTATTTCACATCTTAGCAACCAGAATGGAAGGTCCTCCACATGTTAGAATGACAGGTTTGGGTAGTTCAATGGAGATCTTGACAGAAACAGGAAAACAACTTTCCAATTTCGCTAAAAGGCTTGGCATGCCATTTGAGTTCCACGCAGTTGCGAATAAATTTGGAGAAATCGATGTCTCAATGATACCGGTCAGGAGAGGAGAGACAATGGCGGTGCATTGGCTACAACACTCACTCTATGACGCCACAGGACCCGATTGGAAGACAATGAGACTGCTAGAAGCATTGGCACCAAGAGTAATCACCTTGGTTGAGCAAGACATCTCACATGGAGGCTCTTTCTTGGACCGTTTTGTTGGCTGTCTACATTACTACTCCTCATTATTCGATTCGCTAGGTGCATACTTACCCTATGACGACTCCAGCAGGCTTAAAGTAGAACATTGCCTTCTCTACAGGGAAATCAACAACATATTGGCCATAGGAGGACCTGCTAGGAGTGGAGAGGAGAAGTTTAGACATTGGAGGAGTGAGCTTGCTAGAAGCTCTTTTCTGCAAGTTCCCATGAGTGGTAATTCCATGGCACAAGCACAACTCATATTAAACATGTTCCCTCCTGCTCATGGTTATAGCCTTGTACAAGGCGATGGGACATTGAGGCTTGGATGGAAGGAAACTAGCTTGTTTAGTGCCTCTTCTTGGACCTCACAAGCTTCTAGATAGCTGCCAAAACTAACTGATTGCTTTAACTTCATGTCTTTCAAATTGTGAGTGGTTCAGCCTGATTCTGGCGAGGCTGCACGTTGTCGTTTGAATTCATGAACTCGACTGTCTCCAACAAGAGTTCCTGCAAAACAAAGCAAGGCACGCCGGGGGTTGATTTCCGGCAAGCCCCTCCGACGCTCAAGTTAGTCTTTTTGTGAGGGTGGGATCGACGTGAGTAGAGAAAACTAGTGCTATGATGTCGTACCTCAATCCAGGTAGAATAGTACCTTATATATGGGATAGACGCTAGGTTTAGGTTTTCTACGTAGGTCTTTGCGTTTGCATGGGAGTCTAACGTCTTGGAAGGAGTCGTTGATGCGTGGACTTGTGCTTGGGCCGTGGATATGTGGACTTAGGCCCTGGGCCTAGCACAGCCGACCTAACCACACTTCATTCTTGTTAAATGTTTAAAGTTCTTTAAAAGTTATGGAAACTTTTGATAATGTGAAGGGCTCGCTAGTAGAATAAGTCCTCCTCCCTTTGAGGAGCTTCATTTTACAAAAAAAAAAAAGTTCCGTCTAAAGGTAACATTTAAAAGAAAGGTGACATTACGAATGTTAGAATTCATGTAAATGATAAAATGATTAAAAAAAACTAGAACGGTACTAATGGGTCAAATAGAAATATGTCAATAGGAATAAGAAAAGATCAAATGATTCTAATGTTGAAGCTTTTGAACTTCAACTATTAGATGGCCTGGATGTAAAAAATCATAAAGTTAGTATAAAGAAAAAAAAATCTCCCAACTTATTTCACAATGAAGGTATAATGTCAAAGCATCAATAGTGCTCTATTAAGGATAACGAGGACATGGACCGACATGATAATGGGTTGTTTACATTGAAACAGTAAGGGCTAAACATCCTTTGTTTCACCAATCAACCTTTCTCAAGGAAAAAACAACTTACGATGTGATTTCATCCTTAAATAAGAAATTAAAAAAAGAACAATATGTATGTCTTACAGCTATGAGATGGTAAGGAAATGAACCACATGTTATCTCAACTATCACCTGCAAGTCTTTGACACCTTTCCTTGAACCTTTCAACGCTACATTTTCCAGCATTACGTCTCTTTCTAATGGATCATATATCCACAAAACTACATCTTTCTATTACAAATTGTTGAAAATTTAGAAACGAAACACTAAATCTTAATTTCTAAAAAAGTCATCTTTCTACTAAGGAAAGAATTGAGTGTTTAGATTAATCAAGTTTCAATAAAATGTTCACAGAAACAAAATCAATGACAACAGAAGAATTCAGAGTCAGAACTATTGATAATAAGATTCTAATTATGGTCAAATAAAAAATTAGAAAAATCGCTTAAAATTTTGTCATATAGGATATTTTGATAAGATAGACAACAATATTTAGGAAAATTCTAAAATGTTATTTTTTATTTATGGGAAGTTGATTATTTTTTAATTTTTTGAGTCTCACTTATCATGTATTATGCACAGCTAGCAAGGAGGGCCATAAAAAAATGAAAGGATTTTTTAATAGAGAATTTACTTAGATGTTAAGTTGTTGTTTACATTGAACATTTATAAAGCGTTGGAGCTATTTTTGAAATATTTAAAATATTTGAATTCAAATTAAATTTAGATAAAAATATTAGAGTCCAATTTAGTCCTTTTACTTAAGAAAAAAAGCTAGTTTTGATTTTTGAATTCTAAGTAAGTCATAAACTTTTTCATCATTGTAAGTCTCTTTCTACTTAAATTATCATGTCTCACAAGTATCAACTTAGCCAAAGCTAATAAAAAAAATTAAAATTTTTCCAATATACATAATTTTTTTATAAAATTTTTAAAATATAATTTTTAAAAAATTCTTGAAAATTAAAAAATGTTTGAGCTTTTTTACCCTTTTTTATTTCCATCAAAATATAGTATGATTTAAAAAGTTTTTGAAAAGTTCTTACACTTACCTAATCCTACTTTCTCCCTTATAAAATATTGATGGAATTCACATGTTAGATTAATTATGTAAATTGTAATAGTGACATTTTGACATGTTCCCAAATTTTATTCACTTTTTTATTTTTATCATATAAATATTAATATAATAAATTAATATCTATTTGCATTTTTAATAATAAATGAGATGATACATTTTTTGTACTCCGAACATTCAACATCAATGGACTATCATGTCATTTGAACTCAAGGTTACCCTCTCACTATTTCAATGCGCCATGATGAAGATTTATAAGCCCGTTCCCTATAGTTCATTGGTCTACAATGAAGACATCTTGTTATACTCTAAGACCCATGAAGAACATCAGAACCTCCTGTAATCCTTTTTGGATCTCACAAGGCAACATGGAATTATGCTCTCAGTAAAAAAGAGCTATATTGGAACAACCCAAATAACACTTTGGGTATGCATTTTCACAATGGATATTATCAGCCCAATTCACATATCGCCAGTGAACTACTGAACTTTCATGATGACAATCTCATTACTAAACAAATTCAATAGTGCCTTAGAATTGTCAACTATATTAGAGATTTCATCCCCTACGTAGTTGATTATACATCCTCCTTATCAATTTTGTTGAAAAAGAATCCAACATCATATAGTAAAGAGAAAACTAGAGCCATACATCACTTAAAGCATGTCTGTCAGAATCCATCAACTTTGAAGATTCCTGACAAAGGCCAATGCGTTTTACAACATTGGGATTCTATTCTCACAAAATGGATTTCACGTTATAAATTCACTATCTACCATATCAAAGGGCACCATAACATCTTGGCAGATTTCCTCTCTTGACCTAAAACACTGGTTTAGTTAATCTCTCCTTTTTTCTCTACCACAATCCCTATCCTCCTTCCAATTATGGAATTTCCTTAATATGAAAAAACTCATAATTCCTTTCCTCCTCTTTCTACAAATCCTCCAAATACCTTAGATGAGGTTTTCTCTCTTCTCCGTCAAAGTTTGTTCTACTATCTCCATCTAACCATCATCAATCTTCATGTTCCTTTTGATCCTTCCCATTTTGATTTTGTTACACCATACCATATTATGTATCATCTTTATGATATACTTTTCAAACTAGCATTGAGGCATCTATAAGCCTTATCTACCCAATATGCCTATCTAATATCTCTTTCTCCGCTTCATGTCTACAAACACCTCTCTGATCCTACAAATGCCAAGTCTCTCTTTGAAACCTTCCTTGAATGGTTTCAACTTTTGTGAAAATGACGTATCTAGATGTCTCAATAGCTTATGTCATTTTCATTATCCATCGTCCCTACTGTTTAACCACATCTTGTTATCTCTGCACTTTGAATCATGTTCAACATTATCGTACCTCTATTGATTGGCCTATCGAACACACTTAAATGATGATAGATTTGCATTCCTTCCTGGACTGTCTAAATCAGTATACTTGTACAATCTTATCTTTGAAATGCACCTCTCTAAGACTTTATCCTAGAAAATTTTCTCTTCCAGAACCCATATCTCCTTATAAAGGATATTGGACTTCAATGGACCGATTTTCCTTTACTAGGTTTAACATTATGCCTAAAGAATTACCATATCCTTTTGACAAAAATATTGCACAATCTAGACCTTCCTGTAAGCCCACTAGATTGGGAGTGTAAGATTCCTAAAAGACAAGCCTTGAGAGTTAATGCCTGCTGAGGAGAAAAGGCTTATGGCTCGGTCAACATATACGGAATTCACACTATAGTCTTGCTTTGTTTTCCCTGATCTCTAATGGATGATCTATTTATAAGCACGGGATCTAGTATTCACTGAGCCCTCTGACTAGGGATAGCCCGTGTAGTATCAGAGCCATAAGTGTTATTGACTATGACAACAATATTCTTAATGAGAGTTAGTAAAGAGTCTTCCCAAGCCATGAGGGAAAAATCTCTACCCAATGACCCTGTTCATCTTTCTTCTACCCTTTTTATTGCCAATCTCCCTTTTAGTATGAAACGTACCTTATCTAATCCTATAGAACACCTTGTAGAAACAATCCATCCTCCTGAAGAAAGTTGTATTTTAGATACTTCTTTACCTTTAATTAGTCCCTATAGTATATATTCTCGTGACCGTTCTTGGACAGAAAGTATAAGAACTATTCTCTCTACCATTCATCCAAAAGTTAAAGAAGTTTTTGTTTGGAATAATGTGGTCTAAAGTTATAACTGTAGAGCAGTATGTGAAGCCCAAGATTCCCAAAGGTCTCATCTCTCTTTGGAGAAAATAGAACCATACACATCTTCATGTTTTAGTTATTCATCTTATTCTTACCCTATATGGAAGAAAGGCAATACCTGCTACAACCAAGACATCTTTTCCATAAACTTCCTATAATATGTACTAAAATGCCTTAATTAGTACTCTGTTGATGACCATCAACAATGGAATTCAATATTAAGTTAGATGATCCCACTTTATCTGAATGACTACAAGTCCAGATCCAGATCACTAAAGCAGAACAAGATCCTACAACCATTATAGCCACTCTACACCATCAGATGATCTACCATTTGCGTAATCATGCCATAGATTTAAATTTTCCAAATTCTACTTCAGATGCCTTATACATGGTAATAGACAGAGCTCATGACTAGACTACCATCATTCAAATCCTAAAGCAACTACCACCAATGGAACTTGAGAAGCTAATGTCAGCTGAATGGATCACTAACTACCAGAAAGTGTTCCATACCCATTATAAGCATTCCTTCCACATCACAACCCCAATTCTTCAAACCCTTCGAGATAGCTCAATCAGATCAATTTACACCAGGCCTACAAAAGATCAACCTGGACCCTCGACAACCTCTAGTCCTATTATGATAATTCAATCAGTGTTCTCATATCAAGAAGGCAAAGATGGACATTTGATCCCTTATTTCAAATCAGATGAAGACCTGTATATATTAGTCATCTTCGTGGACATTTTGTCGTGTACATATGCATGATGGTTTATCCTTATGAACAAAATATTCCTCCACTAGAGAGACGTATAAATAATCAATAAAGGGTTCTCTTCCCTATATATTCATGCCTTTGAAATGAGTGCTCATGGAATAATTCTTTCAAATCCAGATGAAACCCTTAACTGGCAGACAGATAATGCTTTGGCTAAAAAAAATTCCTTCAATAGATTAATTATAAACTTGATGGTTTAACTCAACACATCCAGGCTATTTATCAACAACTAGATGATATATCAGTTGAAGTTTGATGAATATTTAAATCTTATAAAGCTCAACTAACCTAACTAGATGCATATCTTTACCGATACATTGGTACTTAGTATTTTGGCTCTGACTTCACAATCAAGAAGTAAGAAATGAGAAAGGTGAAAGAAATCCTCCAAAGAATGGAAGTTGATATACAAAAGGAACAATTCAAGACTATTTATGGAGCTTATCCTACATCTTTTCCTATACTCCAACCCCATTTATTCTCTACCAACATACCTTGAAGCAGCTGACTATGAAAAGGTATTCAAAATGAACTATCCTTTAATCAAATAACATATCCATCCTCAAGCAACTAAACCCAAATCTACCAAATCAAAATATTCAAAACCTAAACCTGATCAGTCTTCTGAACCATCACCATCATATACTAAACTTGTTGAACCTATTGGTTCATAGACAAATCCTTTGGAAATCAACACTTCATCTACTTCTCCACCAAAGCCTCAACCTTCCCCATCTACTGGAAAAGACAAAGCTCTTGATCAAGTGTTGATATGTGTATGTTTTCACAAATAATCATCGATAATCTGCAAGCACACGATTCATTAGCGTAGTATTTAAGGTGTCAATCCTAGAAGGAGGGATAATCTAATATAAAAATCTAAGGCCAGAAACAAATAATAGAAATTCAAAGTATACAAAACTAAAACAAGAATTCAATTTAATCAATCAAATTAACAATCAATCACAAATATATTAATAAGTCAATAGTTGTAACACACACCCAAGAATCAACTTAAGGGAATTACCAATTGAGAGAAAAGGAATTTTACCTATCCTTAATGCTAACCTAACTGATTATGAATTGCTAGATTGTTGGTTTTAGACGATTCTAGGGTTGATTACTCTCTCTCAAGTTATAACCATTAACCCTAAATCATAAACCTTAATTAGATTATAGAAGTTGCAATCTCTCAATTAACAATCTATCCAAAACCCTAATTAGTTCTGAAGTTGTCTAACAAACTATCGGAAACCTATGCAAGATCTTTCTTCGTACAATTTACTGATTTGATTTAATTATTGTTCTATTAAATTACCTAACTCCTGTTAGCCCAATTTAATTATTTTTCATTCGATTGACCCTCTTAGTTTATTATCGAATTATGCACTTACAAAATTAAACCACAACAAATCCAATAAATGCATAAACATTCAGATTTTATTAATTCAAAGATAAAACTCCGAAGGTGAGTTTAGAACATTTCAACATTAAAAATCCTATAATCAAACTGTTATTTCAATTCTATACAATAATAAAATTGAAAATAAATAGGAAATATGATCTAAACGGATAACGGGAGGCAGCAGCATCGGGAAACTCCTGACCCAGGAAGTACGTCGAGTTCTTCTCTGCTTCTCTCTTCCTTTTTCTCTTTCTCAATCTCTTGATGAATTCTCTCTAGGGTTTCTTAAAAGTGGTTGATGCAAAAGGTCTCCCTACCTCTTTGTCTTGACGAGCAAAATGTCCTAACTTTCCATAGAGAAAACAACGATCTGCCTTCTTGGCTTGAGGATGTCTTCTTTTGAAGAATATGACAAATCATCGTCGTTTATTTTTCTTGAAGGGTTTCTAGCCTTCCTTAAGAGACATGTAGGATCTGCCGAATTTCTTGTAAGATAACTTCTGGTGATGATGTTTCTTTTTTAGATGACATTCATAGTCTTTTTCCATCTTACACTTGATCATCAAACAAGGCTTTTTGCATGCTTTCGTAATAGAGAATTGCCTTTAATCATGTTTTTGAAAAAAACTATCAATCACATAGCTTGTCAAGAGAAGTTAAGGTGAGCTGATAGATTTCTCTAAGAGATATATCTTTTATATCTCTTTGAAGTACAATAATGGTCCTTTGTAACTCAGGCTGTAATTCTTCTAAAAGAGAGGAAATAAAAGTATAATGGACAGTAACATCGTTGAATCCATTGAGAAGATAATATTCCATCATATGCTGAAAATATTTTTATAGGTTTCTTTTATCCAAAGAACAACATTTCATCTCAAAATTCTCTTGTCTGACTTGTTTGTCAATGAGCTGAAAGTTACCAATGAATTCCTTATGAATTACACCAAGAAGTAAACCAAAAGATGTAACTTATATGTACTGACGACTATGATAATCATCAAAACTTTGCCACTATTCTCGTAATGTACTAGTAAAACGATAAGTAAATTCAGAAAAATATCCCTTAAAAGATTATTTGGTCAAGTCATTTATAAGTCAATCCATGCTCTGAATTCATTGAGGTATTCTCTCCATTTTTAGAAGGAAGATCATTGAATATAAACCAAGGACCTAAAGTAGGTTAGGCTAGTGGAGCTAGTGTTGGTGGTGGTGAAGGTCTGAACAGTTCAATTCTTGTGGACTCAGCTTCACTGATTTTTGGCTCAACTTCAGTAGGTTCAGGCATGATCATCATGATTTGAGTTAGATTAGCTAATTGCTCAGACTCATCAGAAGATGGTTCAGATAGTTAAGAAGATTGTTCATCAAAGGTCTGTTCAAAAATATCAAAATGCTCAAAGGGTTATTCTCCATTAGATATAGGAGGAACAAATGCGGGTGTAAGAGTTGCTATGAACTCTGTTTGAGGAGTTTTGTCCTTTTTGGTAGATGGGGAAGGTTAAGGCTTTGCTGGAGAAGCAGGTGGAGTGTTGATTTACAAAGGTTTGGTCCATAAATCAATAGGTTCAACAGGTTTAGTATATGATGGTGATGGTTTAGAAGACTAATCAAGTTTAGGGTTTGAAGGTTTGGATTTGATAGATGATATGTGCCTAAATGTTGATTCATTTGATTTACCAGACTTAGTGATAAGTGCCTTAGAAATGCTTAAGATACTCACTTTAGCTCATATTTGATTTTAGGCGCATTTTGAACGCGTAATAGCTATAGTGAGCCGAAAGCATTCTTGTTGAGCCATCTTCTTGAGATTCATACGCCATCGTCTTCATAGAAAAAGAAGGAGAAGATTAAAAGAATGGGAGACAACAAAAGAAAATTGTAAATGAAGAACAAGATTATTAACTGACGACTATTAATTTGGTATAGCTGTGAGTTAATATTGTTACAGTCTTGAGTCACCAAGCAACTCATTCACGTTGAACCATGCAAGCTATCCTATGCAAGATTATTAATTCACGTGAGACACTACACATACAATCTTCCATTACACTTTTAACCTAGCATTTAAGGTATAAAGATGACATGTTATGTGAGACAAAAGGGAGGTTAGAAATGAGAACCGAAAGAGACAAAAGAAGGTTGGATGCATCATAAGACAACTATCCATTTTATTCCATTTAACATAGCTTTAAAATGGAACAACCGAAGGTGAGTGGAGGGTTGCTCTAGGTGTATGTCTGCTAGAATGAAAAAAAGAGAGAAATGTGAGTACATTATTAGGGCTACAATTGGAGAACAATAAAAAGCAACCCAAGGACAACACCAAAATATTTTTTCCTCTTCTATTTTTAAATGAAACTTGTCCATTTTCTCTTTAAAACCTAGCTATTTCATGGGTTTTAGGGGAGCTACAAAATGAGAAAAAGGTGGTGGAAGTGTCGGTTGTGGGGAGCAAGTGGAGAATAAAAGAAGGGACAGCTGAAACAAGGTGAGAAAAATCGAAGGGAAAGGTAGCAACTGAATCATATTATCATATTCGGTTAAGCCATCTCTCCACCGATTTGAAGTTAATTTTTATCATAAAAAGAAAGTGGAAAGGTTGTTGCATTTTGGAGAAAAAAATGAGGAGTGTGGGGGCTGGAATTGTGAGAACCAAAGCTACCATGTTAGAGAGTGAATAAAACATAAGTGGAGGCTGCCTCATTATAGTTTTAACGTAGCTGTTGAAAGAAAGCATAAGGTGAGTGGGGCTGGCCAAGGTGAAAATCAAGGGGAGCTGAAGCAAGATGTTAGTGGGGGTTGGGAGTGGCTGAAGAAACTGAAGCCAAAGTGGAGCAGCTAGTCACCTAATTTCTCTTCGGTTAGGCCATATTGGGAAGGCTGGGAGAGAGTTTTTGTGGGCAAAAAAGATATACAATAGCTGATAAATTTTATCCTTTTCAGTTTGCAACAAAATGAGTGACGGTTAAATAAGAAAACAATAGTTGAACCTCCATTGACAAAGCGGCAAAGGAGGAACAACAAAGACAACAACTATTCTTCATCAAAATCTCTTCATTTTTCAACATAAATGGAGGCTACAAGGGTGATTCTTGGAGCTTGATGGAGAAGATGGAAGGCTAACATCCCAATGCTGGTTCAACGGGGATATTGACGCCAAGTCATGATTAAGCTACTTCATCTTGATTAATCTTGTTAATCTCTTTTCAGATTGTTATATGGTTTGTGTTGATTGAATTGATTTTTTATATGAATGATCTTAATATGATATTTGGATTGTTTTATTATGAACCTGTTGTTATAATGTTGAATGTAATCCGTAATTGTTACATTTGATGTTTGTTAGTAGCATCTAATAATCGTTAATTGTTAGTAACAACATAACTTAGGTTAGATAACCCGAACGTGTAAGGTCACTGCATATATTAATCGTTTTCCAATTTCTAATGAGGTTGAAAATTTGAATCTAGAGATCATATCCTAAGTTATTCAGTAGTTAAGTTTAATTAATAATCGTATCTTGATTAAACACATAGAGAGTTCTAAGTCTCAAATCAATAGTCTGAAGAGAGTTGTAAAGACGTTTGGAAGATAGAATATACTTGATCGTGTTTAGGTCGAGATTGACCCTAGAAGTAGACCTTACTTATATTCGATACTTTTCTCATTTTTGATTGCTTGTTTTACTTTGTTTTCAATAGTTTACTTTTACTTTAGTTTCTAAATTGCTTAAAATCCAAAACCAAATATTTTCGTTGCATCAATTAATTTCATTACAGAAATTAACCAAACATTTCCTATGGATTCGATCCCGACTCACCATAACTACAAATTTTAGTGTGCAGAGTTAGGTAAATTCTGCAGTGCACTCAACAAGCGCTGTCAGTAGATTTAGGTTTAGGCATTTGAGGATGAATATAATGTCTAATCAAAGGATAATTCATCTTGAATACCTTTTCATAGTCAGTTGCTTCAAGGTATATTGTTGGAGAATAAATGGGTTGGATTATAGGAAAAGATGTAGGATAGGCTCCATAAACAATCTTGGACTATTCCTTTTGCATATCAACTTCCATTCTTTGGAGGATTTATTTCACCTTTCTCATTTCTTGCTCATTAATGGCGAAGTCAGGGCCAAAATACTGAGTAGAAATGTATCGGTGAAGATCCACATCTAGTTGGGTCAGTTAAGCTCTATAAGATTTACATAAGCTTTGAACTTCAGTAGAGATGCCATCTATTTACTAGTGAGTAGTCCGCGTGTGTTGAGTTAAACCATCAAGTTTAGAATCAATATGTTGAAGGAATTTGTTTTAAACGAAAGCATTGTTAGTCTGCTAGTTGAGAGTTTCATCAATAGGATTTGAAAGCATTATTCCATGAGGAATCATGCTAGATGAGTTAAAGATAACCCATTATTGATCATTTATATGTCTCTCTAGTGGAGGAGAATCTTTCCATAGCGATTAACCATCATGCATAGTATTGGAGAGGGTGTAGGAACAAGAGATGGAATAACTAGAGGTCTATTGGAGATTAACCCTTTTGTGTTCCATCCAGGGTCAACAACTTTGAGTAATGCTCTAATACTTCTAGGTCTTGGTCTTAGATTCTCAATCCAAAGTTTAGAATCATCATCATGATCCTCATATTGATAGTGGAATTGTCAAGCAGGTTGACAATTATAGATCTCCTTTCTTTTGTTCTTCTTCTTCCTTCGTTATCGATTATAAAGCTCATCATCATTACTGTAGAAATTAGGATTCAGACATACTTCACAGTTTGGTTGGCACATAGAGGGATCTACATCCCAGACAAAATGTTCACGATGATGATTAACATAAATAGGTTCTCCATCTAATTTGAAATAATAGATCGGAGGTCCATCTTTGCTTTCTTTATGTGAGAATACTAGTTAAATCATCAGAATAGGATCAAAGGTTGTTGAGGGTCTAGGTTGATCTTCTGTAAGCTTGTGTAAATTGATTTGACTTAGAGATCTTAAAGGGTTTGAAGAATTGGAGGTGTTATGGTCTAAAAGGAATGCCTATAGTGAGCATGGAATACTTTTTGGTAATTAGTGTGAACAAGACGAATAGCTCCAACATGTAAATGTGTATGGTTCTGTTTTTGCCAAAGAGAGATGAGCTCCTTTACGTACTGTTCTACTGTAGTTGCTTTTAAACTACACTATTCTAAATGGAAACTTTAGATGATTTCTTTAACTTTTGGACGATGGGTAAAGAGAATAGTTCTTATGCTTCTTGTCTAAAAACAGTCACAAGAATATATACTGTAGGGATTAAGCAAAGGTAAAGAAGTATCTGAAATACGACTTTCTTTAAGATGATGGGTTATTTCTATAAGGTGTTCCATATGATTAGATAAAGTATGTTTCACCCTAGAAGGGAGATTGGCAATAGTAAGGGTAGACAAAAGATGAACAGGGTTATTTCTATAAGGTGTTCCATATGATTAGATAAAGTATGTTTCACCCTAGAAGGGAGATTGGCAATCATAAGGGTAGACAAAAGATGAACAGGGTCACTAGGTAGAGATTTTTCACTCATGGCTATAGATGAATCTTTACTCACTCTCATCAAGAATAGTATTGTCACGTGCTCGAGGATGAAGAAAATGAGTAAAGTGGAGTACATATGTTGTTTAAGTGACAAATCATGAACAAGGAATTAAGAATGGCCGTCAGACCCCCTTGCGTCAATCTCAATTAAGACTTAAGCAAATTATTATAATCATGTTTATAACCTTATCTCATTCATTTCAATGAATTAAGAACTCAATTATTGTATTATTATTTGCATATAATGCATAATATATAAATCGCTTTATAGTCAAGAAAAAGTTTGCTTTATTCATTAAAGAAAACTTGTTAATTTTAAACAAATTTTTTTAAAAAATTTGAAATGGTTTTGAATTAAGTTTTTATTAAAAGAATGCATTTTGAACTTTGAAAAAACATTAAATTTTTTTTAAATTTTTGTTTAACTAATATGGTGATTTGGGCAAACTAAGATATTTAATAGGTTGATCAACTAGTGTAACGACTGGTGTCTTTTGAAAACATATATCATGAGTTTGTAATCATATTGGTTAACCAATATGACACAATGTGACTAATATACTAAAATAGTGGATCAATGTTACTATTATTAGTGATTATACGATTAATTTTATATTATTTTGAATATTAGCGATTGTACGATTAATTTTTAGTTTTACTAATTATTTTATATTATTTTGAATATAAATAGGCCATATATGGATTGTAAGAGTAAGGTTAGACATATTAAAGAGTTTTTAAAAGTTTTGAGAAGTTAAAGAAAGAATGCCAGAATATTTCATAACATGTAATATGAAAAGGAGGAATTTTTTTAGTTGTATAATTATTATAATTGTAAAATTTGCTTGAGGTACATTTCTTGTAAACTTTGAACAAGATTTATAAATGATTGATTTTCGCTCTCTTGTGTATTATGTTTAGATAAATGAAGTGTTTCCTACGATTTTGGTACAAAGACGAACGGGAAGATCTAAGAAGCGTACCATATGCCCTAATTTTAAACACGAAGAAAGAAGGGAGGGCTTCGAGGAAAAGGAAAACGTCGCAGAAACGCTATTACTTTTGTTGGCATCGCAGAATCCAATCCTGGAACAGCGGGTGAGTGAGCTTTCTTGGAAAGTGAATAAAAACGGCGTGGTCCCCACCAAAAAGCAGGACATCAAAGACCGACAGTATTTTCAGAGGCCAGGTATCCTCAATCCTCGTTTGGCAGTACAAAAATTGCCGTTGCCCATTTATTTATAGAACTAACCCCAAAAAAAATGTCAAATTGTAGTACAGGAAACATACTCCCACTTTGTAATAAGAGAAACAAAGAATGCACTAACTTAAACGAAAAGTTTCACAAACACAGCCTCACATAAAGAAGAAAAAAAGTGAAGATGGATTGGATGCTCACCAATTCATCTCATTCTCAAACAAGCCTGACGCTTGGGAACTTGCAGTGTCCAAAACCTGAATAAGGAAAGGATTTTAAATGAAACAAAGACAATGTATGTAATCAGTCAGTCTCAATCAAATCCGAGAAGCACTTACTAGGATCCTTCGGCGTGGGCATAGCAACACCGTTAAAACTGCAGGTCCCACCGGTCTTCTGAAACTGGGCCCAATAAGAGCTGAACGCGTAACTCGCATGCCAAATCACTGAGTTCGGTTTGTAACACCGCTTTTCGGGTTTGATTGGGTCGCAGGTTTTGTTCCCCTGCGAGCATGCCCATGACAAAGCAGTAGCCACCAAGCTCGTATTGGCTCCCTTAGCCACCACACACCATAACTTCCCTTTGTACGGTTCATTGTTTGTGGGCGCCGGTAACGGCTTTTTGTATTCCCATACCGGTGTCTCTCCACTGAGATCAATCTCGTATATTTGTGATCCGTTCGGGTACAACAATCCGAAATGCCTCTCCGTACCCGGACCCGGTTTCTGGTTCTCGTTATAAAGAGCAAAAATAAAAGACTGAATCGGCCAACCGGGCCGGGCCGGAGTACCTATGATGGGTTTGGCCGTTAACCGTTTCACAACATTCCGGTTATAGATGGCAGCATTGTGAATATTGCATCCTATTTGGTCAACATCACCGCCATTTGGCCAACCCGTTTCGGCAATAAAGATCCGAATATCTGGATAACCAAGGCGTTTCATAGCAAAGACTATAGCGTCAATGGTCTGGTCAAAGAGGTTGGTGTAGGTTAAGCTGGTAACAGGGTCAGTGTAGGTTATGTTCTTGGACTCAAAGAGCGCGTAATCAAGATTGATGTTTTTGGGGTCTGCGGCCCATGAAAAATAAGGGTAGACATCTACGAAAAAGAAAGACTTGGTGCGGTTCAAGAATTGCAACATTGGCTTAATTATCGGAGCTGCAATGTCTGACCGGAAAGTCCCGTTCGACGGGGGAAAAGACGACTCCAGAACGTTGGTCGCCGACGGTGTGCCCACTTTGATTTTATGGAGTCTGTGAGCTTTTAATGAACTTTTGATTCGACGCATGGCAGGAACGAGATTAAACCATGTTCCGATATCTGGGTTGGTGAGGATCTCGTTTCCAACAAGCAGATAACGGATTTTAACATCTGGGTAGAAGGGAACAACATAGGTTTGGACCCAGTTGTCTGAGAGAGCTTGGCTTTTGGAGATGTTGGGGATGAGTTCGTTGGGGACCATGATGGACACTTGAATGTCGGTGTTTCTGAGGATCTTGAGGATTTTGGGATTGGCATCGTAGATTTTGACGCGCGCGGCTTTCAATGACTTGAGCAGCTCCACTGATCTTGACGGTACTGGGAGGTTGTTTCCAAGTGTGCCGTAGTTGACGCCCACCTTGCCTGCCATCTCGGCACCTGCAATTAAACAGCTGAGTTTAGAGAGGATAACCCATAAATACTCGTATCTCAGTTGCAGTGTAACTGAATACTTACTTGAAATAAAAAATAAGAGAGCAAACATGAACATAGCACCAACACGGGTCTCCATTAGAGAGCTCAGCCTCGGTCTCAGAGAAATGACCACAAATGTCTAGTGACTCTGGAGTCTGGGGAGAGACTGTAGTGTGGGTTAAATAATATCATGATTGAGGGCTGAGGGCTGAGGGAGTGGACATAGAGCCCTGATCCATAACATAACCCCAGTTGTAATCAAAGGTTAGGCTGATTTCGGACTCTTCATTCATTGCTAATACTAATTAATTGGGTTATTCATTGAAAATAAAAAGGTAAAAAAAGGAGTGAAAGAGAGGTAGGCTTTGCGTAGTTTCCAGGAGCCTGAATGAAAAGTGAGTTTGCACTTTGCAGTTGGGAGCAGAAAAGTACAATTAGCCGTTACACAAAGAAAACGAGGGATTCTCTTGTCCAGTTTGTTGAAAGCTTTAATAAATCCGTCGTCAGTCGTCAGTCGTCACCTACCAATTTGTTCCGGTTTTTATCTTAAAATGCAAGTTGTGGTTTTTTGCTTCTTTTCATTTATGTTAAGTCATCAGGCTTAACAAAATTAAAGGTTATTTCGTTTGCCCTTTTTAGTGGAAAATTATGAGGGTCCTTCAAATGACTTTGAGGAAAGTGATTTGCAGATAATATGTACAAATTGTAATAATAATAACTGGTTCAGCCTGATTCTAGCGAGGCTGCACGTTGCTGCTTGGATCCATGAAACTATTCAGTTCTAGCTCTGAAGCTCCTGCAAAACAAATAAGGCACGCCGGGGGTTGGTGTCCGGCAAGCCCCTCCGA
>JAOSBK010000004.1:19708705-19721061 GCA_027568895.1 Erythroxylum shatona
TTATGGGTCCTCTATGCTTATGTGTGTATGTATGGGTCCGAATGTTGAGCTTCGGGGACGGGGCCCAACATTGTTTGGTATCAGAGCATGACTTTATGCTCGTGTGCTTTTGAATGTTGGGCCTCGAAGACGGGGTCCAACATGGGAGGCTTCGTCCAGAATATTGGCGGCTGTTCTCCGCTGTCTGCCGAATTTTGGGGGGTGCATTCGGGCCTCAAGCTAGCATGGACTCTGGGTTACCGCCATGTAGTCCTCGAAGTGGATTCGTGCGAAGCGACCGATCGGCTCTCTTCTCCGCAGGCGAGGGCATCATCTTTAAACCCTTTAGTGTTGAGCATTCATGAACTCCTTTCCCGTAACTGAGTTGTTATCATTAGGCATAGTTACCGCGAAGGTAACCAATGTGCAGACTGGCTTGTAAATTTTGCAAAACAGTTCTCCTTAGGGATCACTTCTTTTGAGCACCCACCTAGGGGATGCATACCTCTCCTTATTGAGGATGAATCGGGGGTCTGTCACCCGAGAATTATCATGTAATTTTTTATGTTTTTCTTCCATTAAAAAAAAAGAATGTGATAGAAGTGGAGGGTTTTATGTTACGTTTCATTCCATCCTTAACAGTAAAAATAAGAAACCTTCGATTCGAGGAGTTTAGGATGGAACGTAAAGTAATAAATATATACTACTTAATATACCCTCAATAATTTTTCATAATAATAATTATTTCTTACCTTACCTTAATAACAACCAACACAATACAATAATATTTTTATATAATTAACAATAAATTGTATATAATTAATAATAAAATTTTTATTAATAAAATAGAAAATATATATAAAAACTTATTCTTTAATTATTTGTCAGAATGTCGTGGCATGTTTTTAAAGTCACAAATATATTTCTATATAAATAAAAATATAAATAAATTATTTTTAAATATAAATCAAACAGAATAGAATAATCTTTAATATAATAAAATTTATTAAATAATTCATAATAATATTTTTATATAATTAATAATAAAATGTATATAATTAGTAATAAAATAATGAAAAATAGAAAATATATTTAAAAAAATCATTGTTCAAGTCACAACTGTGACTTTAATTTTTTGTTAGTAAGTCACAGGTTTTTGCTATTTTAAAACCATAGTATTCGAGTGTTTGTGCATTTTCGGTTCTAGGTTGTGTAAGAATGTTATATAAGGGTATATAGTCATTTATTATACATTACATTCTATTCCATCCATCTTCCAAACAACATTTCATTATAATACATTATGAACCCATCCATCCCTCCCAAATAACTTTTTACTATATCACATTTTGTTTCATTATAAATCATTTCATTCTATTATATTCCGCTCTATTATATTCTATTAATTAACATCCAACCAAACAGGCCCTAAAGCTTTATTGAATTGGCGTAGGTGTTATTAATGAAGTTGTTTGTATCTCCACCTCATCTGTTTACATCAACTTTCTTTTTATTCTTATTTGGGCCAGTGGTTGCCCTCATTGAACCCGTACTCGTTGACTCGTAAACATATATTGTATTTTTATCACTCTACTACTAGCCTAGCCCGCACCAGCTAGCTTCTCATTCCTCTTATAAAAGTCTTAAATATCAAATGAACATGTAAGGAAAATAATAGTACAAAAAAGAGATAATAATAAAACTTATCTAATGATTATGCTATAGAATAGCCATTACTAAAAGTAAATTTTGGTAAGACTGTAGTGTAGTTAACAATACCTTATGCTCTCTAAGGTTAACAAAACTAGTTTTTGAACTCATGCACTCAAAGTTGAAAACTTAGAACTTGCAAAAATATTGTTGCAAAAAAACAATATTATTAAGCTTAACAAAAGTCTCTACCTGTATGAAAAGAATCACTGAAAAACTAATATACAAAACTAAATCAAACACTATAGAAGAATTTATAGGTGAGGCCAAATATGGAAACTTTTGAAACAACTGAGAAGAAATAAAAATGTGCGAAGACTTAGTCAAAAAATAACTCTTTAGTGGAAAAATAAATAAATTAGGCTAAAAAGTATAGGAAATAACTCAACCAACTTGAAACAAACCAACAGGTTGGTGGCACCTGTGCAGAGTTAACATAAGTCTAACCTCTTACCACAGTATTGAGGATAAGCTACTTAAACATTATCAAATACTTTCCTTAATATAAAGACTAAAAAAAAGTTTATACTCGCTAATGTGCGACAATAATATAACAAAAAAGGTGAAAATTTCTTTGGCTAAACAAGTAAAGGAGGGCGCTTAAACAATCATTTATCCAACAATCCCCCACTAAAGGGCTCGTTAACTTTGAATTTTACAGGCAAAGGAACATTTATATACTTAAGCATCAATATCTTTCGATTGAATTGACAAACAGAGATATGAGGCAACAAGTTAGTTAATAAAGTGATTTCTCTTGAATTTCACAAACTTAGGATGAGACTTTCACAACATACATTATACTTTTAATTTAAGCAATTTTTTCGATAAAAAAAATCACAAGAAGCGCTTATTATGATCATATGCACACCATAAGTACTTATAAGTGCTTTAAAAAGACAGCATATGTATTTTATAAAGGGTAGCCCAACCTTTATACTCAAGTAGGTGGTTTCTTCAAATTTATCACCCTATAGACTGCCATTAAGGGTTATGAGACCATTAAGAGTCAATATGGATCAACCTGTATAAAATCGTATCCATTAAGTCTATCACATTAAGACCTCTACAATGGTGGATCTTATAAAAATCAGGCGGTGAATTCATCAAGTTCGTCTATCTAGGACCACCCATATAACAAAGTTATGGATTCAGTAAGAGCTTGAGGATCAAGCTCACATCAAGACAACTACATACTATAGGGACTCATATGGCTTTGTTTGACCACAATATGGTATCCACCATACTTCCTTAATCCATAGGCTTAAGCCCCATCCCCCTTAACGATTTAAGAACTACTTTCCATTTAATCCTTCAGTGAGAGGGTCTGCTAAGTTCCTCTTAGATCTTATATATTCCAAAAAAAATTACTCGATTTTTATGAGCTATTTAACTACACTATTTCTAATGCAAATGTGTCTGTGCTTGCCATTGTACACACTATTTTTTGCTATCCTAATGGTTGCTTGTGAATCACAATGTAACGAAACTAGTACATGTGATTTCCCTCATAATGATATATATGCCAACAATTTCTTTAACCATTCAGCTTCTTAACCTACAAAATCAAGAGCGATGAATTTAGATTTCATATTAGAGTGTTTTACACATTTGTTTCACAATTATCTATGGTATATCACCTTTACCTAAGGTAAAGACATAACCACTAGTAGAGCTAACTTCATTGTTGTCAAACACCCAATTTGCATCATAAAATATTTCCAACACAATAGAAAATTTATTAAAATGCAAACACCAATACATAGTTCCTTTAAGATATTTTAATAAGAGATCAAGTGCATTCCAATATTGATTACTTGGGTTTTGAGTATAATGATTCAATCTACTAACAACTTAATTCATGAGGAACATAACATTTTTTATAATTTTAGCATACTAGACTTATGAAATACTATAACCTTTTGCTTTTTGAGAGATATACTAGAATCACAGAGAGTTCTCACAGTCACAATATTAAAGCAATCAAACTTTTTAAACATTTTTTCAATATGATGGTATTAACATAAAGAGAAGTCATTTTAAGGTTTTTCTTCATTAATGCTAAGAATCACATCAGCTTCTCTTAGTTCTTTCATATCAAATTGAGAAGATAAAAATATTTTGATCTTATTGACCACAACCACATTAGTACCAAATATTTTGATCTTATTGACCACATCCACATTAGTACCAAAAATGAGCATATCATCAATATAAAAGTATATAGTCCACAGTTTGATCCAATCATTTTTTGATATACACAGGAATCAGATGCATTCACAACATAGCCATTGCTTACTAAGGTTCGATCAAACTTCTTGTACAATTGTTTATCAACTTGTTTAAGACCATAGAGGGACTTTCTAAGCTTACACACCTTATTCTCCTAACCTAGAACCATTTGATCCTCATGTTGTTCCATATATATTTCTTCCTCTAAGTCACAGATAAGAAATGTAGTTTTCACATCCATTTGATGTATTACTAGGACAAAAATGGTAGTAAGCAAAACTGGAGTTATAATAATAACAATTTTTGTAACATCCTGTTTTCTCCATGTTAAGGGTAAGAACCCTAGAATACTGAATAAGAGAGATAATATTGAGAAACTAGGAAACACGTTTCATGCTCATGCATAATATTAGCATACACATACGTGAATTTGATTTTTCTGTATACATTATGATGACTATACATGCACTCATTTGACATTTATCCTGTATAGTTGATCTTAATTGATTTATAAATGTGATTATAATGTGAATAGTGAATATTTCATCTTGAAAATTGATTTGGTGAGTATAAATATCGATTTAGAATTTTTAGTGAAAATATGGAAAATTTTCTAAAATTATTAGTATTTTTGGACTAAAAAATGCCAAATGGCAAGACAATTGATAAATGATTGTAGAATTTAAAGTAAAATGGTGGTAGAAATTGTTGATAAATGACATTTGGATTTAATGATGAATATCAATGAAAATTAGATGGCAACTGGATTAGAAAATTGGAGACAAATAGACTAGATTTTAAAAGACATTAGTTAGCATAAGAAGATGACTTGTTAATTTAATTTTTAAGTGGTAAGTGTCATGACACATGTCATGACACCCTCCAAGCAATTTTTACCTTGGTTTTAACCCACCCATGACATTTTCTTCTTGAAAGGCCATCTTTGCCTTTGTCTTTCATGTTGGCCAAATGCTTTCTTCATTTTCATTTTCATTTTCTTCACTCATGACTATACCCTCATCACGTTGAGTTCTTGCTATTCTTCACTTTGTTTCTTTAAGATCCTTATTAGCTCTCCACCTTGCAACTAAAAACCTAACCTATTCCTACCAGAAGAGTTGATGATCGTATAAGCTTGGAGGTTAGGGTTTCATGGTGATTTTGAAGAAGCTTGGAGTTTTATCAAGTAAGTATCATATTGTTCTTCATGATTTGTTGAATGAAACATGTATGATGATAGTTAGAGCTTAAATGATTATTAAATGGTGTTTTATATATGTTGGAACGTGGGTAAAGAAATGAACACATTGATGTCTTGTTTTTGTGTTTATGATGATCAATATTTCATAAGTTATTGTAGAGATGAGTTTGAAATATAAAGATCATTAAAAATGGAGTAGGAAAAAGTGTAGAAAACTTTGATAGATGAATGGATGTTTTATGTTCTGTTTTCAATGTTTATTAACATGGATCTCTTTAGGTGTTTTGGAGATGAACTAAAATAAATCTAGAGCTAAAAAAAAGAAAGTAATGTAATGTCCTGAAATGGGAAGAATTAAGGTGATAGTTAGAAGTGAAGTGAAGGTGAGATTAGAGTTAAGCATATGTAGAAAGTTAGTGATGGAATATATATATATATATATATATATATAATAAACATAGAATATGATTTGTCTGTGATTGAAATTGAGCTGAAATGGAAGTAGGAATAAAGAGGAAATAATGATGACATAAGGTAGAAATGATAGACTAAGAAAAAGAGATGAACTAGGATGAAAATGATGATAAAGTGTGTTGGAATATGTTAGATAGAGTGTTTTCACTAAACAAAAATTTGTATTTTGGCCATATCTTGATCTGTGGACATCCATAGGATGATCTTAATTTTACACTAAACTATAGACATAATTCTATAATGTTCGTGAAGGAATCTAATTTGAATTATGTCTTTAAGGGTTTCAAAATTAGGCTAGAAGTTGAGTATAGTGTGTTATTGCGGTCTATAGTAATTTAGGTATAACTCATAGAATACTGAACCAAATTACATGAAATTTAAGTCGTTAGAAACTTAAGACATACAAAAACATTTTTTTAGAAGAATGTATTGCCTAAATACCTCATTTTCTTTTTCAAAATGGCCATGAAAAATTAATCTGAAAATCTGTTTTGAGAAAAGCTAGAATGATGCTTGAATAAGGGATCATCAGGTAGCTGTATGATTATGATAGAGAAATAGTTTCATGATCGTTCACAAGCTCGACGATGACAGAGAGGGATCGTTAACTGGTTGCATGATCATGCACTGTTATCTTCTTACCTTACTTTGGTGTTTTTGGATTTAATTGAGGTTTGAAATAAACCTAGATGGTTGCTAAAGTAAGTGGGTAAGTGATTGATAAGTTTAGGAGGTTGATTGACGTTAGAATTGAAGAATGGATTGACTTGATATAAATGTATCTCAATTTGGAAGTTATGAATTGTTAATGATGTAAAAGTGTTCTTATGAATAATATGAATTAGATATGAATGAATGAATGAGAACTGGGAAACTGTGCATATTTATAATGCTAGGAAAGGATTGGTAAATGTATACTTGATGAATATATGGTTGATAAACTAAGGATAATCAAGTTTCACATGATATGATATATGGATGATCATAAGATGTGAATTAAGGAAATATACTCGAGATTGTCATTGAGCATGCATTATATATATATATCACATATACATATGTATATGATTGAGAATTCATGAAAATTTGCAAATTAGTAATGTGTAAATGTGTATGTATTGCATGATATAGAAGAGTAATTCAAGCGACAACATCCAGACGTTGTCGGGACATCAAGGCAATAGCTATCTAGAGCATACTATGAGTAACCTAGATGGTCTCACATTGATTTATTATTTTGTTTAAATTCTAAATTGAATTATTATGTGATGTAAATGTCTTGATTTTGGACATTGAATGTTTGAGGCATTTGATGCATGAATAATATATTGGAAGTGCTCATTATATGTAAATTTCACAGAATACTTGATACTCAACTTAATTGTTGAATGCTAGCCTAAGGTCCGATTGTGAATGTGAATGTGAATATGAAAGAAAATTTAGCACAAGCAAATGATTGAATACATATGATGAATTCCACTACATGAGTACAAGATAATATAAAGGCAAATGTGATCAAGGTTGCCTGTGAAAAAGAGCTTAAGCTCAAAATGTGGTAAAAGCCTCTAGTTCACTTTATATAATGAGTCATGTATCCCCAACAGATAATGTACAATTATTAATGAGCCCGATATCTATAATAGATATGAGACAATGAAAAAGACACTCGGTTGAATTCAACATATGAATGATTGAATTGAATTGTATGAACCGTTATGAATGTAAAAGTGAATAAGTGAATAAGTGAATAAGGTGTTATATGGTGCTTTGTGATAATTGGTGAAAGATGTGCATTATATGATGACATGAATTGTTTGTGAACTTGAAACATAAACTGTATGTGTTATGTGTTATAAGTGAGCCATCGATGATGGATAGCTCATTTAGTTTGCAAAACTCATCAAAATTGTAATGTTGATTTTTTTAGGTACAAGAGAGCGAACTTAGTTTCTAAGACAACTTAGAAGAGATCTGGTACTACTTTTGGATATAAGAAATGATTCAAAGGTCAGTCAGCTGAGACTAAAAGGGTTAGATAGAATTTTGTATAGTTCATCATTCATGTAGCATGTAGCATATTTTTGTAATAGAGTAGTAGAATCTAATAGCTTTTCGATGTTATATATAAGGACAAAGTATGTAATGCAACTGTTGGACACCAATTCTGGAACCCAACTCATGCTCTGATACCATAACTGTTGGGCACCGGTTCTAGGGTCCAACACTCAGAGTCATAAAACATGTACTTGTGCTTGTTACCATTTATGGTTATTCTAATTAACCCTCATTAGTCATCCTCTATTCATCTTCATTCCTGATACTGTAAGTGTCGAGCCCTACTTTTCGAATCATTCTTATACTAAAGCAAATATTCTATGCTCAACTTCCATCCAGATATTGAACATCTTAGAAGTTGAATCAGAATTCAACCTCTGTAGATAATTTGTAAACCTACATCTCTAGTTTACTCCATATTCAAAATCATCTCAGTTGGAACCCTACAGATCCAGATATATTCAAAATGCTGAAGTATGTTCAGTAAAATAACACCAGTTCATACTATTCTAACAGATTCCTTCACTTTCCTTTAATCAAAACCTTTTTTCAATCAATTCGGAATGCTGCCAATTTTTTGTGGAGAGATAGCACAATGTGTGAGGAATCTATTGTCTCTAAGGTCAGTTCGTTTGGAGGTTAGATAACAAAGATTGGTCGGATAACAATTTCCATCCAAAAGTTATAAGTTTTAGGGACTGGGTTAAAATTCTATTCCTTCAGATCGTTTGTAGCTCTATGTCTCTAGTTTGTTTAGACACAAGATTCATCCCATTTGGAGGTCAGATAACAAAGTTATGGCCGAAGGAAATCAAACAAGGTTTTGTCCTCAACCATATTGAACCTATTTCGGGACAAAAGGCATAACTTACTTTAGAGATATCATATCAAGGTCATTCTTTAGATGGTTTAAAAGAGGACTTCAAGATTTACAACCTTCATGAAGACCTTGAAAACAAATTCTATCATCTGCAGGGTCAAAAGTGGACCAGACAATAGGATCAGATGAATAGTTGCCAGACGATTTGACATCACCAGACGATACATCATCACCATAAGTACTCAGACTCGCCCACACAAGTCTAAGTACTTATGGTGTGCATTGAGAAACCCAGTTGAGAGTTCTCAAACTATTGGGAGTTGTACCTTAACCTCACACTGGTTTTCATTTTTAGACACTAATTACTCTCAATATTCAACCAGGCCAACCCAAAATCCGCAATCCTCGTCGAGAAACATTGATCCAATAGAACATTACTAGGCTTTATATCACCATTAACAACGGGAGGCACCAAGCTATGAAGATATTCAATCCCTCACGCAATCTCCACTGCAAGATCTAACCTTTTCTTTCACAAAGCCAATTCCAGACATTTGTGGAGAAGAAGCGCGTCCTTCCTCTTCCCAGAACTTGCTTGCTCAATCTGCTTCTGTTTGCCAAAAGCAATAAGAATTCGATCCCTAAATTGCCTGTGACCATCCTCTTTACCTAATGTCAGAGTTTTCAAACCCCGTCCGAGCTCAACTAATCTGTTTGCAATTCCAAGTTCTTCATACAGTTTCTTTGTTTTCCAGACGAGCCCCATTTTGGTATTCATCTTACTTTAGGGAGTTTTAAGCAAGTACTCATCAATGCCTCCAGCCTTGTCTATACAACGGAGGGCATGCATCATAGCCTTGACTAGAATGTGTCTTATATAATTAGATAAAGAAAGTGTTACAAAAAAACATTTAATTTGTTCAGAGACTTTAACAAACTAATTGGATCTAAGCCCTAACACAAGAAACAAATTCTAAAAAAGAAATTAAATGAATCAAAACAAAGGAAAACGGATGAAAACAAAATTTTGGTTTATGGAAATAAATGCATGAGTTGTAAACTTACTAATAATAGAAAAATAAATTAAATATTCCAAAATAACTCCTAAACATTCATTGTAGAAATAAGCAAAACATTGGTGAATGCATTATAAGGGAACGATATGAGAATAATATACACGAAGGCTAAGTATCGGTGATCTTGACCACCCTAAATAGTATATATATTTTTGGAATAGCATATATTATGATCTTAAGGGAAACTAAGCCAGAATTTTTATAAAAAGAATCAATCAAAACATGAAAATAATGAATTGTTCTTAAAATTAGAGACCAAGTTAAAAGAGACTATCATGTAAAAATAAAGAACACGTAAGCAAAATCTTGATAAACAAACTATAGTACTGTTAAAATAACTAATTTGTAAAATTAGTCGACTAGAAAGGTAGTTATTAGAGTAGCATAAAAGTATAAAATATACAAATTATAAATGTAAAACCCAAAGAAGAAAAAGAGGAATCAATGTTTAGTTAACTTTAGAAAATAAATCATAAATCATAGAAATGATGATAAGAAATGTTAAAACCTTAAGAAATATGTTAGTTTTTATTTTTTTAAAGAGAGATGAAAGCAATATATTTATGGTATTTGGATAGAGCTAAGCATGTAAGAGCTAGCCAATAAAAATAGGCACCAAAAAAGGTGATAAGAGCTTAACAAAGATGGTGAAGATGATGTTGAATAGCTTCAGCGACTGGTGAAATGATAGTAAGAATTAAGAAAATGAAAGGTCTTTGAATGAAAACAAAGAATAAACAAAATAAAGAGGGAATGAATGGCTATTAGTGGAGTGACTTCACCTTTAGATGCCAAGAATCAATCGAGTGAAGAGAGGAAATGTGTTCGATTGGATGGCTATCAGTGGAGTGACTTCACCTTTAGATGTCAAGAATCAATCGAGTGAAGAGCGAAAATGTGTTGGATTGGAACTAACTAAAAGATGATATTAGGGTTGCGATCACGAAGAGAAGCGAGTCTCCTTTGGTTTTGCATAAGCAAAATCTTTGTAAACCTAGCTTGAAACTATACAGCTTAGAGTTCGTTTTTCTGAATGTCACGTGTGTTGTCTATCGTTTATGGATATAACGGTCAGTGCCTCAATTTTGATTCATGACATTTTATTCTCTAAGGAAGATCATTTCGACTTTTCTTAGCTTACTTTCTCTTCGGGTTTACATTCTAAAATGGAAGCTTTAGAGAATTGAAGTCATATAGAGACATCTAGAGTTTAATTGAAAAAATGAGAGGGGAAAAATAGTAAGGTGTCTAGGCATTTACCCTTGAACTTATATATGAAGTTTGGCTAAGACAACCACAGAGGTTTTCAAGTATTTAGACTGAAAACTTGGATTAGAGATCTAAACGAGTTTTTAAAATAGAAGCTTAAGATAAATATTTAAGAGATGAATCCATGACATGATCGATAAATTTCCTTTTCAAGAAACACAAATACTAATGGAGGAGACTAAAGTCCTATGAGCCTAAAATAGATTAAAAGGAAATGATTAAAAACTAATAAGATTTAAAAAATGGATGAATTAGGAAAGAAGAATTTACAAAATCTAAAATGGGCTTCTAATGACCAAAAGATAGATCTTTGGATAAAAGGGCAGTGAGTAAATATATTTTTAAAAACTTTAAGAAAACCAACAAGTTGTATGCCTAAAAAAAATTTAATAAACAAAAAATTTCATTAGGCTCGAGAGCCCAAGAAACAAAATGTCTTAAAAGGTTTAAAGATTCAAATTGCTTTTAGGTCGTGTTCTTATTCTTTACTTGACTAACCTTTTATCCTTTGGAAGAAATATTTTTGACTTAATTCTCTCACATATTTATATAAGCAAACAAACATCATGAAGAAATAAACTAAAAATAGTAAAATCATTTTTCATTGATTTTAGGACTTCAATCCAAGGAATGAGCAAATTCATATTGAGCCTAATATCAATTTGAACTTTGAAAATAATCACATGGGATTGGGTTAGGATTATTCAATCTAAAGACGAAGTTATTTTTTTCTATCTCTTATAATTTTTAAAGAAAGCTAGTGATAATTTGTCAACTAAAGAAAGAAAAAAAACAAATAAGATATAAGCACAAGATACATCACAAATAAACACATAAAAGTGGGCTTGGGGCCTGATATAAACCTACTAACTTTGGACTAGGCTCAAATTTGACTGATAATGGACCATATTAGGCCCCCTAATTAATCCCTCTAAGCCTAACTTTAGACAATTCTACATAAGAAGACCAACTATCAAGTCCACAATCATTTAATAAGTATACCAAGTAATTTTGGGCCCTAAAAGCCTAGTCAAAAATAAATTTCATCTCGATTCTTAACTCAAGTTTATATTGAATAGGCCCATTTGAAAAACACTTAAACATGAAATTAGTGATAAACCTAAAGAAAATTTGAGGAATTCTAACGCTGCGTTTGGTTACTATCTCCAATATGCAGACATGGAACGAGACGAAAATTTATAGACGGAACAAAACAAAAATTGGAGACAGTGAAGTATTTGGTTGTGATGGACAGAACAGAAAAAACTGTCTTCGTCTCGAGGACAGAAATGTGTTTGATTGCAGTGGACAGAACATAAAAACAATGTCAATAACAAAAATGCCCATGCAGTATAATATGATTGGAAAGATGTAATTCATTGATTGTTTTAAGACGAATGATTTGTATGAGTAAAAAAATTAACAAATAATAATAATAACAATAATAATAAGAAATTAATTTCGTATAAATAATAATAATAATAATAATAATAATAATAATAATAATAATAATAATAATAATAATAATAATAATAATAAT
>JAOSBK010000004.1:19736969-19748677 GCA_027568895.1 Erythroxylum shatona
AGGTTTCCAACGCAAGCATTTTTGTTACCGAATGTCGGTCCTTTGTTTCGATTCGATTGAACCGCTTCTTTGATTTAATAATACAATTCGTTTTTCGCTCATGATTCTCTGCGATTCATTTTTGTATTCGATTTTGATGTGTATTTTCTTTGATATCCGATTTGCTTTCGGTTTCGTGTTTGCTTCCGCATGTTGTGATTCTATTTATTCGATTTGAATCCGCTTTGTTTCCTTCGCTTTCGTTCTGTCTTCCGGTTGGGATCCGGTTTCCGAATCGGGTCCCAACACTAAGGATGAGTCTAAAGGTTTGGTTAAAGAAGGGGGGATGGAGAGATAGGCGAAGATGAGGAAGCCTTGGAAGGCAAAGGAGGGAAATCGATGTTTTAGGTGGGGAAAATGTCAATCATTGTGGAGGAAGAAGCCAAGTATGGCAAAAGAAACAGAAAAAGGGCAGCATTTCAGATGAAAGTACAAAGTCCGCTCAATAACAATAAAAAGGAGGGCTAGTGGGAAAAGGTGTAGAAAAGGGAAATGTGGAAAGACATAGGTACCCTTAGTGGGGAGGCCTCAAAGTAGAGTTAGGAAGGAGGTTCGAATTTGGGAGACAAAGATAGGAGGGAGGTGATAGGAAGTAATGGATCTGATGAGCAGGCAGACCGGATGTTGGGTTAAAAGGAGGCCAAAATCTGGAGGAGAGAAAGGAAACTGTTAGTGGCAAGGTGATGGTTGTTAGGGAGAGGGAGGAGTTTCTCGCTCTATATGGTGGGTATCGTGAACTTGCAATGCGTGCATTAAAATGTACAAAGCATATTATAAGTAGACTTAAGCTCTAAAGGAATTAATACTCCTTGCCTAATCCTCTATACAATAATTATAGTGTTCTCTCAAGTGTAGATACCATTAGATACCTGATACTTATACGATTATGTTAGTTAAGATGATCTAGTTTTAAAAATAGTTTGAAGAATATGATAAAAAAAAATCAAGCTTTAAATTAAGATACGAATTAAGATTTATGCTTTGTTATGATTTATATATTAATCATTTTATAGAATTTAAGTGATCTTAGTTTTTGAAAAATTAAAACGAAAAAATTTAATAATTATTCTGTTGCATGCGTAACAAATCCAAGTCTAATTTCCTTACAAGAAGAAACTTAACTTCACGTAATAAAAACCCCACTTACGTTGGCTTCTTATAGATGATCCATTTTTGCTTTATAAATAAGTTTTATATCCCATAAATCACCTTAATGCTAAATATTGAAATTAATTTAGGAATTTAGTAGTTGTGATGACATGATATGGAATTAATTTCGGAATTTAGTAGTTGGTCATGCAATTCATATCATATCTAAACGTATTTGTCTGACTTTGTTAACATTCCTGTAAACCAACAGAACGAATTCATTCACACGTGGAACTTTCTCCTTCCACGACGAAACGACGTCCGTCCCTCGTTGGAACATCTGCACCCTACGGCGTCAACTGCACTGGCGAGTTGTTCCGACTGCAACTAGATGATTCTATTATGCAACTTTCCTCACCCGAATATCTGCTCAGACTTCTCAAGCATTTGATCAACCACCAAAACGAAGTCCGACAGATCCACTCCATCTTACTAACCAAAGGCCACCTCCTCTTCAACCCCAATTCTCCACCACTCTCAATATGGAAACCCACTCTCCTTTACAATACTCTGATCAGAGCCCACCTCAATTTTGGGCAAAACCACAAGACCCTTCACCTCTTCACTCGCATGCTTGCCCACGACGCCCCACCCAATGCTCACACCTTTCCTTCTGTTATAAAAGCAGCCACGTTTTCCTTGCCCCCCTCTGGCACTTCCCTTCATGGCCAAGTTGTCCGGCGCGGGGTTTTCTGTGACTCCTTTATTCAAACTTCATTGTTGTCCATGTACTCGCAACTTGGTGACTTGCTGAACGCGCGCAAAGTGTTTGACGAAATTTCCCGTCCTCGTGTTGTCGAGTACAATGCAATGCTTGATGCTTTTTCAAGAAATGGGGACTTGGGTTCTGCTGTTTTATTCATTAATCGCATGATCAACCGAGATGTTGTTTCTTGGACGAGTGTTATCAGTGGGTTTTCGAGGAGTGGGCTTTTTCGTGAGGCAATACAGTTTTTCAGGGAGATGATCGTGGATGCCGATGTGACCACTGGACTAGTGAAACCCAACGAAGCAACTTACGTTAGCGTACTATCGTCCTGTGCTAATTTAAATGAAGGAGGAGCTTTTGGTCTGGGGAAGCAAATACACGGTTATATCATTAGGAATGAGGAAGCTCTGACTGTTTCCACGGGAACTGCATTGGTAGATTTGTACGGGAAAAAGGGTTATTTGAAAGATGCTATGAAACTTTTTGACCAAATGGTGGTTAGAGGGGTTTGCACTTGGAATGCTATGATATTTTCATTTGCTGATAACGGTAGGGAGATACAAGCTTTAGACATGTTTGAGAAGATGAGAAGGGAAGGTTTTCTCCCTAATGGGATCACTCTTCTTGCTGTACTATCTGCTTGCGCCCGAGCAAAGCTTGTACAGATTGGTTTGGAGTTGTTTCAAGCGATGTGGAGTGAGTTTCAGGTTTTGCCAATTATGGAACATTACGGTTGCGTGGTTGATCTTTTGGGCAAAGCGGGGTTGTTGGGAGAAGCAGTTGAATTTATAAAGAGTATGCCTTTTGATCCAGATGCGTCTATTTGGGGAGCTCTTTTAGGTGCTTGCAAGATTCAAGGAGCAATTGAGCTGGGGAATGAAGTAGGATTCAAATTATTTAATTTCCAGCCACAGACTTGTGGCCAATATGTGACGTTGTCGCACATTAATGCCGGTTTACAGAGATGGGGTCCTGCGGCTGATGTTAGAAAAGCACTTAAAATTTCTGGAATCAGAAAAGTGCCAGCATCCAGCTGGATTGATCCCATGTGAGAATGCCTAATTTTTTAATTTGCAACTCGGATTTTGATCTTGATAGAATATACTACTAGTAGCATGATTGGGGCTCACATATCAAAGATGAAAATGCTCGACTGTTGAGCGGGGATTTGAGTTACTTACCATGCACCTGATGGATGCACGATCTCAAACTGTGATATGCCTACACATTTTTCTCTTTTGAACGTATAAGCTAAGCGATAAGATAGTTGAAAATCAGTATGTGTTCATATCAGATGAGCTCTGTTGCATATATGTTTTTATCGCATTGTTGGGAAGTATGATACCTTAAAAGAAAATGATATGAACGAAACAAAGAAGATATAAGAAAGTCTTGAAAAATGCAGAGACAGTTGTTTACCCATATTGCTACTTTTACAATTTGCAAATTTGTGTTGTATTTATATACTAACTTAGCACTATTAAATTCTCTCACTAATAATATTAATAATTTGTAAATTTCTGTTGTGTATATATGGTAAGTACAATTAAGCTTTGTTACTAAAAGTATTAAGAATGATATACATAATTACCCATTTTTATAGGTCATTGTATGAATGTTACAAAATTAAGGCCTGTTTCTTTTCAATTATGTTTTTTTTTTCAAATTTAATAAAAAATTGTTTGTATTCGTTTTTCATTCTTCGTTTTGGTTTTCTGCATCTAGCTTTCTCTACGTATTTCAGTTCCGTACTTTCCTATATAAAATAAATATTTCCTTTCTGCGGATATAATTCACAATTTTCATCTTAAACCTTATTCTTCTCCTATATCTTTAATAAATGCCTTAAATTAGTAAATGAATTAAGGTTAAGTTGAATCTTGCTAAATGAACGTCAAAGGTAGTTGCTTTACTCTAAGATTGAAGTTGGAATGTTCATTAAAAGTCTCGATGAAAATCTAATAAAGCTACGGTCAAAAGGTTAAGATAAAGGTACGTAAATTTAATGGACCGCTTAATTTTAAAATTTTGAAAATGTTCTGCATATGATTATATTATGACTTCTTATTTTTGAAAAAAAAATATAAGGATTATTTGAAGTAGATTTAGATTCTTTAGAATATATAAATGAGATAATTGCATCCCTCTTTCAAAAATCACTAATGTTATACCCAGTAGTGACAAATTAGACAATAGAAATTTGCATCAAATCTTTTTAATTTTTTGATATTATTAGGAGCTTAGATATAATAAAAGCTTTCATTTCCTCTCATGATCAAACTTTTTGATATGCCTCAAAAAATTGTTATCAAAAGTCATGCCTATTTGGTGTACAACTTGTGAAGATATGCATAGCAGATTCAGGAGAAAAGATACTTGATATCTGTCAACAATAGATACATAAGAAAAATAAAAAAACTGTTATTTATAGCTGATAACTTGCATCATAGTTACATTATATACTTTACTCGATTTTAAAGCAAGAATTTTTGAATATAAAATTAGCGATATAAAGATGAGCATAAAGAGTTACGTCTTAGATTCTTTGAGCATTATGGATTACATCTAGATAGAGGTTATTAGAGATTATTTCTCCTATGTTGTTAACTATGAGTGATCGACCTTATTGTGATCATTGATCAGATTGAGTTAGATGGTCATAAAATTAGATCTAATTATATATTATTTACAAGTTGTCATAAAAAAGCTATAAAAGTAGTTAAATTAATTATGAAAGAATTGGATAGACTATATCAAAGATGTAAAAACATTGTAGATAGAACCTCATCTATAAATTACTACACATTATAGAAATTATCGTCTAAATGGTGAAGAATAAGTATTTAAAATTAAATCCTAGATAATTAAAAACAGTTATTGATATGGTAGAAATTCAAAAACTAATACAATATTATGGAAACAACATTCTTTTTCATATAGAAAATTTTCATAAACAAATCATGGATATACAAGATATGATAAAAATAAATAAATTTGATATAAAAAATAAACTCAGTAAAAAAACCTATAGATAATAGATATTTGATGTTTTGATTCAAAAATTGAAGAGTTAATGAGTAGATAGAAAATTTAAACGTAGAAACTTAGCACATATAAAACCAAATTTAATTAAACAAGAAATTCACTAGATTCCCAACATTAATAATATACTTAATACTACCAAAATTCCAAGTCCTATATATCCTTCACAAAGTTTTAATAGACCTAATTGACAAGATGTTGGAACTCATATGATAACTAAAGATAAAGATGGCTTCACACCTATAGACAAAATGAGAACAAAAGTTATAAATCCTTTCTGAATATATTTAGATATAGATTGCATCTAAATATAGAAGAGGCTATAGATTAATGGAAAACCACTCTAAGAGTAAACGTCGTTATTAATAAAATGGATTATGAAATGACTAAACAATTTTTAGAAAAAAATTTAGTAAACAATTCTCTAAAATGTTGGAAAAATTTAGATAAAAATAAAAAAAAGAATCTATAAATAACTTAGATAATGATATAGCAAATCTAATAGTTAGAGCTGCTACAACATTTAGATTGGAATTTATTGGATAAGGAAATATTTTAAATAATACAACTACTATAGGAAAACATATTATGACCTTACAAAGATTGCAATTATGTAATATGTGTGAAATCAATAGATATATTTATATTTTCCTAGATTATTATTACCATATTTATAATTAAGTCAATAATACACAAATTTATTTAAAGATGTTTTTATCCAAAGATCCTTGATCCCTAGGGTAGTAAATTGGAGGAAACTTACAATCCTGGTCTTGTAAGTAGCTTAGGAAAAAGAATTTCCTTTTTAAAAAATAAATTAAGTGAATAGTGTGTGACACTATATTACCAAAAAAAGTAAAGGAATAAAGAAAAAATCTTCATTATGTTGTTATGATTTAAAAATGCATATTATGATATGATGTGATAGTCTTTATTATTACAATAAGATAATAAATTTGAAAAGAAGAAATATTTTAGGAAAAGATATTTCAAGAAACATAAAGCAAAATATTATGAGAAAATAGAAGGATAAAAACCAAAAAAAAGATGTGTTTAGAATAAATAAGAAAAGAAATAAAAAGATAACTGAATGTCAATGCTATTATTATAAAGAAAAAGGATACCATGCTAATAAATTTCCTAAAAGATTGAATTAAAAAATAGAAATAGATGATGAAATAAATAAAATGATAGAAAATGACGATTTTATTAGAATTGATACTATTGATGAATGTTCTCTTGAAGAAAGTATTTTTATAACAACACAAGCCGCTTGCCCACAGATATTGTTCGCTTTTGGTTGCCTATCGGGTTAAGGTTCTCATTTTCTGCACTCAGAAAAATGCGTCTATAGGGAAGAGTTATTTGTACCCTTATAAGACATACTTTATTCTCCTCTGCAGCTAATGTGGGATCTCACAATCTACCTCCTTAGGGCCCAGCATCCTCGCTGGCACAACGAGTCGGGAATCGACTCTAATACCATTTATAACAGCCCAGACTACTTGCCCACAGATATTTTCCACTTTGGGTTGCCCATCGGGCCAAGCCCCTCACAATTTTGTTCTTCTTGCACCTAGAAAAACACATCTATGAGGAAGAGGTATCCGTACCCTTATAGGGCATACTTCGTTCTCCTCTTTAACTGATGTGAAATCTCATAATTTTTATAATAACAAATAAAAATATGAAGAAACTTCAAGTTCAAAAATACATAAGTGAAATTAGATAATCTTTTAACACTCAAATTGATAATCAAATAATAGATACTACAGTAGGTCATCTTAACAATGTGGAGATTACAGTCAAGAAATTCTTATTAATAGAAAAATGCTTAAAAAGACTCAAAATACTGTGTATTCTATAAATTCTTATGGTGGATTTAATATCACATTATTAGAAAAAAATAGCATTAAAACCCAGAAATCATCATATTTTATAGTATTAATCTTAATGATATTAGTTTAACTTCTAATAAAATAATGATTCCTCTGTTATCTAAAAAATATATTTTTCAAAAACTTGAACACATCCCCTAAAGAAATTAGAGACAAAATAGGATGAGTGCATATAAGACCCATACAAATGATAGTTAGATATACTTTTAGAGAAGGAAAAGATGGTCCTATAAATTTAGCAATAGTAGATGAGCAATTCGTAATAGAAAAGAAGCCTATATGGGACTTTTGAAAGGCAATCTTTGATATTAAAAACTTTTGTTTAATATCTATCCTAAGATGACTTATAATATACAAGATAAAGATTTTTATAGAGCACTCTCTTTAATCCAAGGCTTTAAATGACAAGATTTAACATATTTTATTATCTAAATGTATCTTATGCTTTATTTAATACTTATCTTACATGATGTTTTAGAGATAAAAATATTTTTGACTTTCTAAAATTATTTTCTGAAGTTGAACGAATATATCCTGCTTATATTACAAATATAAAAGAGATAGAAGATGATTTTCCATTAGATTTACAATAAAAACCTTTAGTAGATTCTCATAATAAATTATTGCCTAGACTATCTTATTCCGAAATTGGTGTTTTGAGTAATCAATGATATTTTAATACTTTGATTAAAGCCAATAGAAAGATAAGTTCTAATTATAAAATTAAATGATAATATTTTGATGGTACAAATTATGTTCCTTGTGATATCTTAATTTATACAGAATCTAGTGGAAGTTATATTAATCATAATCTAACATAATTTGATAAGTTTTAAACTAAATGAACCTTATCAATATATAAATTTCAACGGTGACATTCATTAAATAGATACCTCCATAGAAACTATTATTAAGATAGGAGACAATAAAATACCTATGAGATTATTAGTTGAAAATGGAGGATTCAATAATGCTAGGAACTAGTTTTCTCGAGCTAGTCCAACCTTATAAGATAACTCAATATGAAATACAAATATTCTATAATAAAAATACAATATATGTTCCAAGATAATGACTAGTCCTACTAGTATTTATACTCCAATCGGTATAACTTATAAAGATTATAGAGTAGAATACTTTGCTGACTATATAAACAGTGAAGCTAGATCTTGTTTATGTAAAGCAAGTTGTTTTCCTTCATAATATCATGAAATCTTAATAAGTATAATTGGATTAGATATTTCTAATAAGAAGATACATTTATCAAAAGGTATAAATCAACCTCAAATACTATTAGGATCATTTAAAATGTCCACCATATTGCGTTTATGATGTTGAAACTGATATTCTTCTAGAAAATAACTTTATCCAATTATTTCATAAAATACTAGTTGATATTATTAAACAAAAAATACATTTTAAAACTCCTTGTGATCATTGGATCACAGTTAATAGAATTAAACATGCATATGTTAGAATACACCGATCACATTTAAACCTCATACAACCTAGTGTAGTGTAGGGTATAAAGAAAATTAGATTCTTCAAAAAAGAAAAACCTTTTACTAAAAATATAAAAATTATAAAGAATAAATATCAACCGATCAAAATCTTTAAAGATGGACTAGAATTAGTAAAAATAAAAGAAAAATTACTATGATAATCTATTACAATTTTAGGATAAAACGGAGAAGAAGCATAGAAATGATAGATAAACAAAAAATTATTAAAGTTATTATTATTATATGTAATTTAGAAGATCAAGAAAACAACTTCCTGAACTAGAAAATCTAAAGATAATTAGGTATAGTAAATCCCCTCATTCTTTCATAGCTTTTATGGTTAGAAACCATGCAAAGACAATTAGAAATAAAGCTAGAATAGTCGTAAATTATAAAAAAATTAAATGATAATATAGTACTTGATGGATACTTCACTAAAAAAACATTAATAAACTTAACAAGAGGAAAATAAATCGTCTCTAAATTTGACTATAAGAGTGGACTTTGGCAGATAAAAATAAATAAAACAATATTCCATATACTGCTTTCTCCACTCCACAAGGTGATTTTGAATGGTTAATAATGCCTTTTGGTTTAAAAAATATCCCATGAATATTTCAAAGGAAAATGAATAATATCTTTAAGGATTATCATTTTATACATGTTTATATAGATGATAATATAATAGCTAGTGATAATATTGCCAACATGTTAGACATTTCAATAAATTTGCAAATTTATATGAAGAACATGGTTTAGTTCTGTATAAAAAATAAACTAAGATATGTCAAACTGAAATAGAATTCCTTAGCATGGAGATAGATGGTAGGAGAGTTCAACTTCATATTCTCTAAAAAATCTCACAATTTCTTGTTTAGTTAATAGATAAAAAATTTCCTTATAAGCTAATCAACAAAAAACAAGTTCAAAGTTTTTTAGGAGTATTAAATTATGGTTTAGATTTTATTCAAAATTTTGTCGAGATAAGAAAATTTTCAAATGCTTTCAAAGAAAGATCAGATATTTGAATTTTCACCCTATTTAATTGAACATGTAAAGCAAAATAAGATTTTGTGTATTACATTGCCAAAACTTTCTTTACTATCTAATGATGATGATTTAATTCTTAAAATTGACACTTCTGATCATGTATGGAGTGGAGTATTAAAAAAGATAGATTATGATGATTTTGATATTAAGATTAATGAGTTTCTTTCCAAGTATACTTCGAGAACCTTTATAGATACTTAATAAAGATATCATATAAATGAAAAGAATTATTGGAAGTAGTAAAAATCTATCAAAATTTTTATTATTTTTATTGCCTAAAACATTTTTATTAGGAACTAATAACACTCAAGTTAAGGGTTTATTTAAAATAATTTACCCTCTAAATTTCAATATAAAAGATATATTAAATGTAAAACTTTATAGTAGAGTATATCTTCAATATTAAGATTAGCAAATCAAATAATAGTGTTCTTGTAGATTTTTTAACTAGAGATGGTCAAACTCAAAGAACAAATATTTGACTTATTGGAATAGATGTCCGAAGATATTGATACTTATCAAGCCCAAATCAAAGATTTATTAGATATTACTAACTTTAACTCAATACCTAAAGGGCTTGCAGAGATGCTTCTTTTATTTTATCATATATGACAAGTTAAGATAAAACATTATAATTATTCAAAGCAAAAACTTTATAGCCTAGTCAACAAGGCTAAGATAGTTAAAGATCCATCAGCTATAAGATCTTCTTCCCCTATAAAGGGATCTATTAATCAACAGATTAAGCTAGGTAAAGTTACTCTTAATAATATTTCTCTATGGACTGATACTATGTGTAAATTGATTGTACAAAGAAATATAATGATTGATAATCTTCCAAGGAATTATCCTAGTGTTCATGCACATTATGAAATAATAAGAAACTTGTACGCTTTATAAAATAATGGTACTTTGCTATATTAATTTTTGTGGGATATATCCTATATTAAACTTTTTTATAAGGAGCTCATCCTTAAGCCATTATAGATTGGTATGATTTTGGAACAGTAAATGCTATATACTTAACCAATTCAAAGTTTACTAAGATATCATTACTTTCTAGATGGATTCAATAAGGGTTTAATGATTATTATCTAAATAACCCTATAATGACCCATAAAGATACCTTGATACTAAATATATTGTCTTTTGCTTCATATTTTCATATAAACGATATAATACCTATCATTTCATTACTTTAAGAAAGGCAAAACAATGTGTTATTATTGTGGATACTAATTAAAAAAAATTTTAAATACACTGAAAATTATACATTATAAAAGGGGAATTGACATGAGAATTGTTATTTTTGGCATAGAGGCGACATTAAGAAAGTATTTCAAACCTATGTCGAAAAAAGCAAATTTTCTTCTTTAATAATAGCTCCAGTCAAAAAGTGTTGGGACCCGATTTCGGAACCGGATCCCAACCGAAAAAATGGAAAACAAATCGAAAAATAAAGTGACGGAAAGCAAAAGAACGGATCTCAAAGCTAAAGTGGGCCAAAACATAAGGCGAAACCCAAATCGAATCGGAAGTCATAAAGCGGAAGTCGGATCAAAACGAAAGAACGGATTACAAAGCGAAACGAATCGAAAGTAAATCGAAAACGAATCGAATGGCTCAGAATCGAAGAAAACAAATCGCTTAAGAACAAAAACTTAACTCCGACATCCGAAAGCAAATATTATAAAAAAACATCACGTTGGAAACCATACGACACACTCGGTCTAAACTAATCCGAAATGGTATAATTTTTTTTCATTCTATTCAATCTCATACAAAGCAATTTAATTTCCCATTTGGAAATTTATCCTCAATAAAAATCTCAATTCATAAGATTCTTCTTAAACAATCATATCTCATCAATTTAAACTCTTACTTTTCATTTGCGATAAAAACTCACACATGTCAATATACCCACAATACATATACAATAAGCACTTCAATATTTCAATCTATCAACAAAATCATCGGACCTCCTGTCCGGAATTTAAATGCAAATCAAACTCATACATCACCAAAGCACTTCAATAATTCTCAAACATCAGTATCATCGGACCTCCTGTCCGGAACCTATATCACATTCAATCACATTCATCCATATCCAAGTCACATTCATTTCTCAATTCAATACACAAATTCCTAATTCATACACATCATGAAAATAAATGCTTACAAAATATTCATGGCATTTTCAAGCCATAAACATCACTGATATCAATAATCCGAAATACAAAACATACAACTCTTGAATACACTAGATACAAAAGTCACAAAAATCTCCACCATACTCAACATAAGCCTAAAATCTTATTT
>JAOSBK010000004.1:19748777-19759635 GCA_027568895.1 Erythroxylum shatona
CACAATACATATACAAAAACACTCATTTCATTTCATTTAATAATTTCTAATTTCCAAGAAAAGTTCGGGGTCCAACAAAAAGACACCATTGGCTATCAAAAATTTTGTAAAAATGAAGTAAGCATGATTGAAAGATGAAAGATAAAAGATAAAATCGAGTCCTAGGGAACAAAAAAGATTCTGTCATATTCGAAAACATACATAAATATCTATCCTTCTTCTACAAGTGGTTAGAGAACCTTTAAAGGAAAAGATAAAGTTGAAGCATCAGGAGTATCTACATAGAGTGATGATTCTAAATAAAAGATATCTTCTACTTAATAAAGAAGAGTCTAAAGAAGATAAAAAGATGACTTAGAGAGATTAACCACTCAGATAAAAAGAAAATTCACTAGTAGTAAAGATAGAATCTTATTTCTTAAAAGTTGGTATGATGTAATTTTTGTTAAGTTAAAATTTGAACTTCAAGTCCTCTCATATAAATAAAACCCTATGCTTTCTATATGTATCTTGTCTCTTTAATTTTCTCTATTAAAAATAATTTTCCATTTTGCATATACAGTTCAAAGTTTTTATTTTAAACCTTATTCTTCTCATAAATCTATGGTATATGCCTTAAAGTAGGAAACAAATTAAGGCTAGGTTGGACTTTGTTAAAGGAGCATCAATGGTGGTTATCTTACTTTATTGTTAGAGATGGAATGCTCATTGAATGACTAAATGAAAACTCGGTAAAGCTATAGTTAAAAAGCTAAAGATGAAGGTACGGAATCGTAATATACCCATTAATTTGAAACTTTCAAAATTGTTCTACATATGGTTATATCATGACTTCTTATTTTATGAAAATTAATATATGGATTATCTGGAATAAGTTTAGATTTTTTAGAATCTATAAATGAGATAACTATATCACTCTTTCAAGAAGTAACTAATATTATAAAAAATAATGATAAATTAAAGTATTTGCTTTAGATCTCTTTAATTCTTGATATTATTAGTAGTTTGGATATAACAGAAGCTTTTACTTCTTTTCGTGGTCAAAATTTTTGATCTGCCTCTAAAATTTAGTATAAAAAATAAAAATTTTGAAATTGTTCTATAAATGACTATATGATGACTTCTTATTTTCTTGAAAAATTTGTACATGGATTATATGGAATATAATTAAATTCTTTAAAATCTATAATTGAGATAATTATAACCCTCTTTTAAGAAGATTAATATTAATAATAATAAATTAAAGGATGGAGATTTGCTTTGGACCTCATTAATTTTAGTATTATTAGTAGCTTGAATATAATAAAAGCTTTTATTTCCTCTCATGATCAAATTTTTTGATCTACCTTTAAAAAGTTTCTTTTTTATCTTATTATAATAATAAGGATTATCACATCCTATCATAATAGGCATTTTTTTAATCATAACAATATATTGAAGATTTTTTCTTTATTTCTTTAATTTTCTTTAGTAATATATTAACATTACATCATTGACTTAATTTATCTTTTAAAAAGGAATTTCAATTTTTATACCAACTTTTAGACACAGATCAAAAAATTTGATCATAAGAAGAAATAAAAACCTTTATTATATCCAAGCTAATAATAATATCATAAATTAAGAGATTTAAAGTAAATTTTCATCCTATAATTTATCATTATTTGCTATAATATTAGTGACTTCTTGAAAGAGGGATGTAATTATCTCATTTACAGATTCTAAAGAATATAAATCTATTTTAGATCATCCATATATAAATCCTTTAAAAAAAAAAAGAAGTCATGATATAACCATATGCAAAATAGCTTTAAGATTTTGAAATTAAAGGGTCCATTATGCTTTTATACCTTTACTTTTATCTTTTTAACTGTAGCTTTAATAGGCTTTCGTCGAGTCTTTTAATGAGCATTTCAACTCCAATCTTAGAGCAAGGTAACTACCCTTGACACTCCTTCAACAAAGTCCAGCACAACCTTAATTTGTTTCCTCCTTTAAGGCATATACTAAAGATTTAGGAGAAGAATAAGGTTTAAGATGGAAATTGTGAATTGTATCTACAGGAAGGAAAATTTTATTTTATAGAGAAAATTATAGAGATTAGATACATAGAGAAAGGTAGATGCCCCTTATATTTTCCTAGAGATTTTATGTATACAAGTAGGCTTAAAAGTTTGAATTTTAACTTAACAAAAATTACATCATATCAAATTTTCATACAGTAGATTATATCTTTATTGCTAGTGAATTTTCTTTTATCTGAGTGGTTAGAAATATTTTCACATTTTTTTCTTATCTTTATAAGATTCTTCTTTATTGAGTAGAATATATCTTTTACTGAGAATCATCACTGTGTGTATATACTCTTGATGCTTTAGCTTTATGTTTTCCTTTAAAGATTGTCCAGCTACTTGTCCAAGAAGGACATAAATTGTCCGTGTGCTTTTGGAGATTACATAACCTTTTTTGTGCCTGAGGACTAGATCTTATCTTTCCTCTTTCAATCATGTTTATCTTCATTTTTGTAAAATTTTCACTAGCTAATAATATCTTCTTGGCTAGCGTTATCATTAAAGAAGAAAAGTTTTTTTTTTGTTATAGGTTTGAAATAATTTCTTAAATGTTGCCTCCATGCCAAAAATAATAGTTATCGTGTTGATTCCTCTTTTATAATGGATATCATTTTCAGTTAATTTAGAAAATTATTTTCTTAAGTTAGGATCTACAGTAATGACAAAGTGTTCTACCTTTTTTAAAGTAATAAAATGATAGGCATCATATTGTTCATCTTTGTGACAACTAGTACCAACAGATAATCTTTATTACCAAGTTATCTTTAGCATTCATTGTCAGGTTATTTAGATAACAATCCTTAACTCCTTCTTGAATGGATCTGGGAAGTAATAATATCTCAGGAAACTCTGGATTGATCAAGTATATATCATTTATTATTCTAAAATCATACTAATACCTAATATCTTGAGGATGAGCTCCTTGTAAAAAGTTCAATTTAGGATATATCTTAGAAAAATCAATATAGCCCATATCACAATTTTGTAGAGTGTATAGATCTCTCATTATCTTATAATGTGCATGAACAACAAGATGACTCCTTGGAAGATTATCAATCATGATATTTTTCTATATTGTTAATTTGCAGGTCGTACTAGGCCTTAGAGAAGTATTATCAAGAGTAAATCTATTTGGTTTAATCTACTTACTAGTAGATTCTTTTATCGAGGAAAGGGTCTTGTAGATGATGAATCTTCAATGATCTTAGTCTTGTTTACAAGGCTATAAAGTTTTTGTTTTGGATAATTATAATAGTTTATCTTGGCTTGCCATACATGGAAAAATGAAAGAAGTATTTTTGAAACCTTTTAAGGTATTGAGTTGAAGCTAGTAATATCTAATAAATCTTTGATTTAGGCTCGACAAGTATCAATATCTTCAGACATTTGTGTCAATAAGTCAAATATATGTTCTTTAAAGTTAACCATCTCTAGTTAAAAAATCTACAAGAATATTATTATTAAATTTAATAATCTCAATATTAAGGTATATTTTGCTAATAAAGTTTGTCATTTAATATATCTTGTATATTCAAGTTTAGAGGGTGAATTGTTTTGAATAAAAGCCCTAACTTGAGTATTACTATTTCTTACTAAAAAATCTTTTAGGTAATAAAAATTTTAACAACTTTTTACTATCACCAATAATTCATTTTCATTTATGTGATATCTTTGTTGAATACTTGTAAAGTTTTTTGAAGTATACCTGCAAAGAAACTCATTAATCTTAATATCATAATCATCATAGTCCTTTTTTTTAATACTTCACTTTATGATCAAAAGCATCCATTTTAATAATTAAATAATCATCATTATATGGAAAAGAAAGTTTTGGCAATGTAGTACATAAAATCTTAATTTTATTTACCTGCTTAATCAAATAGGTAAAAATTCAAATCTTTGATCTTTATTTAGGAGTATTTGAAAATATTTTCTTATCTCAACTAAATTTTGAATAAAATCTTAAGCATAATTTAATCCTCTTAGAAAACTTTGAACTTGATTTTTATCTATCAAGTTATCATGAAATTATGAGATTTTTTTCAAGAATATTTATAGGGCATCATAACTATTCGTAATGACATTGTAGAGTAGAGGAAGTAGTATATGGAATACTATCTTTATTCATTTTTATCTACCAAAATCCACTTATACAATCAAATTTAGAAAACAATTGTTTTCCTCTTATTAAGTTTATTAGTATTTTTTTGTAGGATGAGAAATGTCCATCAAATATTGTATTATCATTTAATTTTTTATAATTTACGACCATTCTAGCTTTATTTCTATTTATTTTTGCACGGTTTCTAACCATAAAAGTGGGAGAAGAATGAGGATATTTATTAGACCTAATTATCTTTAAATTTTCTAGTTCAAGAAGTTATTTTCTAAAGTCCTCCCGTTCTTATAAATTATATCTTATAACAGTAACTCTAATAATTTTTTGTTCATCTATCATTTCTAATTTTTCTTTTTCACTGTTTCATCATAAAATTGTAATAGATTATCATAGTAGTTTTTCTTTTTCTTTTGTTTTACTAATTTTAATCTATATTTGATGGTTTTTATTTGATGATGCTAGTTCTTTATAATGTTTTCTATTTTTAGAAATGGTTTTCCTTTTGGAAGGATTGAATTTTCTTCATACCCTACACCACACTGACTTATGTGACTTTTAAATGTGATCAGTGTATGTCTAGCATAAGTCATCTTAAGATAGATAGTAAACAAAAGTTAATATCAAAGATTGCCTCTCAAAATTTCCATACAGGGTTCTTTTGTATTACGAATTTGATCATCTAATATTGTTAATTTTATAGGACTATCATAATAGGCTTTTTAAATCGTAACAACATAATGAACATTTTTTCGTTATTCCTTTACTTTTCTTTAGTAATATAGTTTCATCACACCATTCACTTAATTTATCTTTTAAAAAGGAAGTTCTTTTTCCTAATGTATCTACAAGATTAGGATTATAGGTTGCCTCTAATTTACTACCCCAAGGATCGAAGTCTTTAAATAAATTTGTGTCTTATCGACCTAATAATGAATACAGTAATAATAATTTAGGAAAATAAAAATACATCTATTGATTTTAAGCATGTCATATAATTACAATCTTTGTAATGTCATAACATATTTTCTTATAGTATTTGTGTCTTTTATAATATTTCCTTCTCCAACAAATTCTATTTTAGCTGCTCTAGTTATTAGATTTGTTATATTATTATCTGAGTTAAATACAGATTTTTTTGTTTTCATCTAAAATTTTCCATAATTTAAGAGAGCTATTGACTAAAGTTTTTTTAAAATTGTTTAGTAGTTTCACAATCCATTTTATTAAATAACAACAACTGCTCATAGAATTGTTTCCTATTTATCGATAGCTTCTTATATATTTTGGATGAAATATATATCTAAATATATTCTAAAAGGATTCAGAGCTTTTGTTCTCATTTTGTCCATAGGTGTGAAGCCATCTTTATCATTGGTTATCATATGAGTTCCAACATCTCCTCAATTAGGTATATTAAAACTTTGTAAAGGATAGCCATCTTTATCATTGGTTATCATATAAGTTCCAACATCTCCTCAATTAGGTATATTAAAACTTTGTAAAGGATATCTAGGACGTGGATTTCTAGTAGTACTAGGTATATCATAAATATTGGGATTTTAATGAATTATTTCTTTAGTTAAATACGATTTTATATGCGTTAAAGTTTCTAAGTTTAAATTTTCTATCTATTCATTTAATTCTTCAATTTCTGAATTAGAAGCTTGTATAAAATTATCCATTTTATCTACAATTTGGAGGTATTTTCATCATTAAAATTAGCTTAAGTATTTGTTTTTCCATAAGATTTTTATTTGGTTTATTCTTTATATTAGATTTATTTATTTTTCCATCATATCTTGTATATCAATGATTTGTTTTTAAAGTTTTTCTATAGGAAAAGAATGTTATTTCCATATTATTCTATTTTTAATTTATAACAAATCAATATCTATTTTTAATCCTTCATAATTTAATTTTCGATGCTTATCTTCTTCCAGTTAAATGATAGTTTCTATAATGTTTAGTAATTTTTAGATGAGCTTCTATCTGCAGTTTTTTACATCTTTGATTTATTCTATCTAATTCTTCCATAATTAATTTAACTATTTTTATAGCCATTTTATGACAATTTGTAAACAATATATAATTATATCTATTTTATGATGATCTAATTCAATCTAGGTTTTTTGTATATGATTATCAAGTTTATTTATTTCAAAAACTAAATAATCACAATAAGGACAATCACTCATAAGTAACAACATAGGACGAATCGTCTCTAATAACCTCTATCTAGATGTCATCTATAGTGCTCAAAGAATCTAAGATGTAACTCTTTGTCCTCACTTTACATTGATGATTTTTTTCAGTTGATATTCGAAAATTCTTCCTTTAAAATTGAGTAAAGTATCTAATAGAACAATGGTTCAAGTTCTCAACTGTAAATAACTATTTTTATTTCTTGTATGTATCTATTGTTGATAGGTATCAAATATCCTTTTTTCCTAAATCTACTATGCTTATCTTCATAAGTTGTACACAAAATAACCATGGATTTGATAGCAACTTTCAAAGGCAAATCAAAAAATTTGATCACGAGAGGAAATAAAATCTTTTATTTTATCCAAACTACTAATAATATAAAAATTAAAAAGATCCAAAGCAAACATTCATCCTTTAATTTATCATTTTTGATATAATATTAGTGACTTTTTGAAAGGGAGTGTAATTATCTCATTTATAGATTCTAAAGAGATAATGCATATGTAAATTTTTCTAGAAAATAAGAAGTCATGATATAACTATACGCAGAACAGTATCAAAATTTTCAAATAAAAAGGTCCACTATGCTTCTGTACCTTTATCTTTAGCTTTTTAACCGCAACTTTTCTTTTTGTCAAGTCTTTTAATCAGCATTCAAGCTACAACCTTAGGGTAAGGTAACTATCCTTAATGTTCCTTTAGCAAAGTTCAGCACAACTTTAATTTATTTCTTACTTTAAGGCATATACTAAAGATTTAAGAGAATAATAAGGTTTAAGATGGAAATTGTGAATTGTATTTGCAGAAAGGAAAATTTTATTTTATAGAGGAAATTACAGAGATGAGATTCAAGATAGATGCCTCTTCTACTATTCTAGGAGTTTTATTTATACAAGAGGACTCAAAGTTCGAATTTTAACTTAACAAAAATTATATCCTATCAACTTTTCAAAAAGTAAATTATATCTTTATTACTAGTGGATTTTCTTTTATTTGAGTGGATGGAGAGATTTTTATGTTATCTTCTTATCTTTCTAAGATTCTTCTTTATTGAGTAGAAGATATCTTTTACTCAGAATGATCACTATATTCATGATGCTTTGAAGATCCTCCAACCACTTATATAAGAAGGAATGATATTTTTTTGTATGTTTTCAAAGATAATAGAACATTTTTTATGCCCCAGGAATCAATCTTATCTTTCCTCCTTCAATTATACTTATCTTCATTTTTACAAAATTTTTAACAACCAATGATGTCTTCTTGTTTAGAGCCATCATTAAAGAAGAAAATTTGAGCATACGTTTAAATTCCTTTCTTAAATGTTACCTCCATATTAGAAATAACGGTTCTAATACTGACTCCTCTCCTATAATGGATATCAATATTAGTGTATATAGAAAATTCTTTTCTTAAGTTAGTATCTATAGTAATGGCAAAGTGTTACGCCTTTCCCAAAGCAATAATAAAATGATAGGTATCATATCATTAATCGTCATGAAATTTGGACTAGCAGATAATATCTTTCGTATCGAGTTATCTTTAGGGGTCATTATTGGGTTATTTAGATAATATTCCTTCACCCCTTCTTAAATCTATTTGAGAAGTGATGATATCTTAGGAAACTCTGAATTGGTCAAGTATATAGATTTGATTATTCCAAAATGATACCAATCTCTAATAGCTTAAGGATGAGCTCTTTGTAAAAAGTTCAATCTAAGATATATCCTAGAAAAATCAATATAGTAGGAATCGTTATTTTATAGAGCATATAAGTCTCTCATTATCTCACAATGTGCATGAATAACAGGATGACTCCTTAAAAGATTATCATTTATGATATTTATCTTTACTATCAATTTACTGTTCCAAAATGATACCAATTTCTATTAACTTAAGGATGAGCTTCTTGTAAAAAGTTCAATATAGGATATCTCCCAGAAAAATAAATACAGTAGGTATCACTATTTTTTATAGTATATAAGTCTCTCATTATCTTATCATGTGCATGAATAGTAGGATAAATCCTTAAAAGATTATCAATTATGGTATTTCTTTATATTGTCAATTTACGTGTAGTATTATGCCTTATAGAAATATTATCAAGAGTGAGGGTAGTAAATTAAAGACAACCTACAATCCTAGTCATGTAGTTATCTTAGGAAAAAGAAATTTGTTTTTAAAAGATAAACTAAGAGAATGAAGTGATGACATTTCATTATTTAACAAAATTAAAGGAATAAAAAATATTTATTATGTTGTTATGATTTTAAAATGCCTACTATGATATGATGTGATAATCCTTATTATTACAATATGATAAAAAATATATAAAAAGAATAAATAATTTAGGAAAAGATATTTCAAAAAATGTAAATCATAATATTATAAGAAAAAAGAAGGATACAAACCTAGAAAAACTATGTTTAGAAGAAACAAAAAAGATATCTAAAAGTCAATGATATTATTTGTTGATTGCAAAACAATTACTTTTTTTACGCTAAAAAACTGCAAGTATACTAGTTATTACTTATAGTAAAAAGTAGATATCGTCTCACAGAGATTGTGCTTAGGTGTCATTTAATTCAGGTTGTGATTTGTTTAAGACTCAAATTTGAATACTAAACTGCAAAGTAAACTAAATAAAACAAACCAGTAACAATCGAATAATGTAATAATGGAATCCATTAAAGAGAATTAATGAAGTTATAGGAGAGGAGGTTTTACCTATCATTACAATCTAGCATTTTATGCGTTTATGGGATGTCGATTCTAGACGATCGTAAGGTTAATTAGTCTTTCTTAAGTTATATTCATTCCCTAAATTGTAAATCCTAATTGAACTATAGACTTGAAATCTCTCAATTCACAAATGACCCACAATTCTAATTAGTTCTAAAGCTCTCTAATAAACAATCGGATCTTGCACACGATCGCTCTCCATGAAATTACTGATTAAATTGATTAGGTGGTCAATTAGATCGCCTAACTCTCGTTAATCCAATCTAATCATTTTTATTTGGTTCACCCTCTCAGTTTATTACCAAAATATGCAAAGACATTAATCAATCACAACACCCAAATCATGTAATCACAATTCAACTAGATTAACACTAAAAATAAGCAAATCCTAAAGAAAAAGTTAGAACATCATTAACAACTCAAAATCCACAACCATACAACCTATCTTAATCTTATACATTAAATGAATAAAAAGATAAACTGGGGAGGAAATGAAACCTAGGTTGGATGACTCGGGAAACAACATCATCGAGAGATCAACTATTACGGGAAGCTTCAGCCTTAGAACCCTCCCCCTCTTCTTCTTCTTCTTTTCTCTCTCTCTTCTTTCTCTCTCTCTTTTAGGTTTCCAAATGTAGGCTAAATGTAGACTCTTCTCTAGGGTTCCATCATTATCCTTTTATAGTCTTTTCCAATTAAGGTAACCCTAGTGTCTTTTTGGGGTCTAAAATATCCCTCAAAAACTTAAATCTGAATGTGACTCCGCGTCTGTCTGCACGCAGTCCACAATCGTGGCCCTTAGTGCACTGGCCTGGTTATCTACTCTCTGTCACGATCGTGGAAGATCTCCCACGATCGTGGCCCTATGTTTGAGCTTCAGTCACAATCGTGACGTATTTTCCACGATCGTGGCCCTATGTTGGTGCCTCTGTCATGATCGTAGCAGGTCCCCTATGATCATGGCTCTGTGTTTTGGTTCGAGTCTCCTCTGAACCTCTTCCAAATGCCTTGAAACACTAACAAATTCATCACAAAACCTCATATATATAAAATTAAAGCTCAAAAACATGTTCCCACCAAAAGACCACTTAAAAAACAAATGTTTTTGAACTAACACAAATATTAAGCTAAATACACACTAAACAATGAACTTAACTACAAAACACATATCAAATTACTTATAAAAATATATTGCTATCTACACCTATCATTATTGTAAAGAAAAAGGGTACTATGCTAATTAATGTCCTAAAAGATTTAATAATAAGAAATTAGAAATAGATGATGAAATAACTAAAATGATAAAAAATGAAGATTTAATCATAATTGATACTTTAAAAGAATGCTCTTCTGAATAACGTATTTTTATAATAACATATACATAATATGAAGAAACTTCAAGTTATAAAATAAATGAGTGAAATAAGAGAATCTTCTAATACTCAAATTGATAATCAAATAATACATATTATAGTATAAACATCTGAACAATATGGAGATTATAGTTAAGAAACTTTTATTAATAGAAAAATGCTTAAAAAGATTCAGATTACTATGTATTCTATAGGTTCTTATTGTTGGAGTTATGTAAATATAGTGCCCTGGAAAGCAAGTGTATTTACATATAACTTTATCTTCTTCAATTACAATTTTGTAATGAAAATATTTATTATTAATAAAACAAAAGAGTTTGGTTTTATCTGTATGAGCATTATATATC
>JAOSBK010000004.1:19790868-19811369 GCA_027568895.1 Erythroxylum shatona
AATTTAAATTCGATGTCTTCATAAGAAATGTAGCCATATGTTTCTAATTTAATCCAAATTAAGAATCATCTCGTTTGGATAACTAAAGAAAAAGTTGTGGCTAAAAGACTGAAGCATACGCCGTGAATATTTTCCAGATCAACCACCCATCTTGTTTCACAATCTTTCCTTAACCCAACTCATACCAAGATCACCTTTTCTACTTCATTTACTCATCATTCTCAACTCCATCTCAAATCAATATCAACCAAAGAAAAATATATAGTCCATGATTAATCATGAACACCAACAACAGAACATACATATATGTACATAATCTTCATCAACTTACTACACAAATTCAACTTCATTTTTGCTTTCATTCTATTTCTAACTTTCCCCTTAATTCTTCTCATTTCAAAATCTCTTATCCATCTGAAACACCAAAGTAGAACATGGACATATCCACATTTCTCATTTATTAGTTCTAGTCTTTTAAGAAAAGTTCGGAGTCCAACAAAGACTCTACTATATTATTTCTTAACAACAACCTGATTCCATCCATCGAGATCAACTGCAAAGCATTGAAAGAGAGCATTTTTAAGGTTAATATTGAACATTATGGCCACTTGATTGAGGAAGAAAAATACAATCTTCATGCTTGGACAAATAAGCATGCTTTTTTATTCCTGCTTATCATAGATGGACACATTATTTGTCTTTTGGTTCAAAGTTATCGAGAAAGGATAAAGAAAAAAAGTGAGGAAGCATACAACCAATTTGATTGGTTAAGTACATTAGTGAAACTGCAAAGAACCACATATCAATCTATTGCTTTGCTAAATTGTCCCTATGCTTCTAATCATAAGTTATTGTAATAGAAGATATAAATTTGTTTACTAATAGCCAATTCCAACAAAGCAGCCCCAGTAGAAATATACACTTAAGTATGCATTTTAGTAACTCCAAAGAAATTATATATTCATCAGCAAAGATTGGAATGTCTTCACAAAGAAAACTCAAAACTTTATAAGAAGTACTTTCTAAATTAACATATACACAACTTTTGATTGTAAGTGACAGACAGCAAATCAGTTGATGAAACTACTAGTTCAACTTTACTTTTGTCAATCTAAAATAATTAAAATGTTAATTAAACATGGTTATCCATTACATTGCCTCAAGTTATCTGTCAACTGTAATCCTAAAAGCATGCCACATCAACATCTAACATGACTCTCCTATCATCTCGCTAAAACCTCATATGATTGAAACCCTAAAATGAATCTCTAAAAATGCAACTCCTTTACCCATTCTAGTCCTTCTTGATGATTATAGAAGCATAAGAGCAAAATATTAATCAACAAATTTCTTCTATAGTAGATTCCACTTATAATTGAAAGCCAAAAAATTAAATGATGCCTCTCTCTATTATCATCACATGATAGCAAAACTAGTTCATTACTGGAGACCATAAAACAAAATGAACACTATTTTACAATAAGCATTTGAAAGCAAAATCAACATACCATTCTATTCATTTTTACAATAGGCTACATGATAACATTACTAGAAAAATCAATAGTTAAGAGTGGCTAAGTACCCATGAATAGAGCAATTGTTAGTTCAAGTATAATGATAGTTACCTATGCACAAAATCACATCTCATCCTAATTTCTCAATAGTGACGCAGCACTTATTTTCTCAAGATTAGTAATTCAATCATATTGCATAGTCACCAAGTTTTTCCATCTTCTCTATATGATGCAGAAATAGTCATATCAAATCAGGTAAATTAGAAAAATGCTACGTTATTTTCCTTTCAATAAAAAGCTAGCTTATGATCAGAAAACTGAGACACTCACCTATGAACCATAACGCTTGTTGTAGCAAATTCTCTCCTAAACAGACTATGACGGATTCCACATGGAGAATGAAATGAGGAGACACAGCAAATTGAGGAGGGTCAGACTATAACATTATCTATGAACGACGATTTTTGTTGCGGCGGATTCTTTCCTAAATAGACGATGACTCACCTATGAACGATGATGCTTGCTGTGGCAAATTCCATATGGAGAACAATTTAAGAAGGGTCAAACGATGGGTAAACAAAACGATGAAACCTTCATTGTTTTGTTTACCACTCATCTAATCCCTCTACTTAACAAGAATGATGGGTTACAGTCACTCTTAATATAAATTATCGTTAAGGTTAACGATAATATCAAGGTGAGTCCTACTCATTTACTAACAATTATTTTTTATTTTAATTAGGAAGTAGGTCCCATTTGCCACATCAGTGATGACATAGAGAATGAGGCCCACTTATTTGAATAAAATAATAATTTTAAGTGTCAGGTCAGCGCTAACCTGAAACTTAACAGACCCATTTTAATTTTTCATTAGGGTTAGGTTATAATACAACATTTTTTAAATATTAAGGTTAGAATTGTTAACGTCGGAATGTTTGGGTTAAACTTATCGATTGGTAAAAAACTTTGGGTCAAAAGTGACCTAATAAAGGTTTACTAAACAATTATAGATATCATTTTTAATAGATAAAATATCATTTATTGCTCTTACATTAACACATTACCAAATGTAAAAGACCCTCACATTCCCTCTCTACTGCTATTAAACTTATGAAATGTTGTGAAGTGATTTATACGAGTTGCTTGTGCTTATGGATAAGACCTTTCGTGATTCTTGACATAGAGAAGACATAAAAGTACCTCTAGTCCTCAATCTTTTAGCGACTGCTAAGTTAATAATATATGTTGACAATGGCATCTTAAAATTAAGTATGGGGGAAGAAAAGGTTATTTTAGAAATTTTATTAATCCCACTCTTAAACTTGATGATGTAATTGAATCAAGAGAGCCATGTAAAGATTCCTTTTTAGTTGTTTTGCAAGACTTCACTTTTAAAATTCGACCAGAACTTATAAAAGTTTAAGGCAATAAACTAAAGAAGAAACATGGTAAGAAGCAACATCAGGTAGGTTACTTGCAGGTCATAGAACTAATAGTAAGGCTATAAAAACATAATTTTTATAAGTCACCTTAAGCATAGAAGGTACGTCTAGCTAATGATGTTAACCAAATGCTGCATAGGAGGGAACCTATGAATTAGTTTAGTTTTTTTAATTCTATTTTAGTTTATGTTTATCTTGATGTTAGAATAGGGTTTGATTGAGTTTTGATGTTTTTTAGATTAGAACACTACACATTCGGATGAAATTATACATGATGATTGTGTTAGGGTATGCATGTTAAGGTTCATAACTTTGAGTGCAAAATTTTTAAGTTTGTTCATCTAATTTTGAAGTTGCCCACATTTACAGAGAGATACACGCTCTTTAAACATGCTAGTGTAGATTTACACGGTTAGATATACGCCTATATAATTGACCATGTAAGTCTACGAATGGTTACAATTCAGTGACCTACATGTTCAATTAAACAGTAGTATAGGATGTCTTCCTGATGATTCTGGAGCATAATCAACGATGACAATGACTATGACTTAAACAGATCTAAGGCTACGGCACCGAAAACTCCAATATATTCATGGATTTTTGAGCCACACAATGAGTGGCCAGGGTGACGGCTATGGTGTTGTTGGGAACTTAGATGTGTTATATGTGTTCTATCTCTAAAGTACAAGTGATAAGACACTAATCCACATAGGTAACACATTAGTCCAATTCATCATGCCTCAGAGTGAGGAGAGGAAGGTCGCATGATCTACATTGGACTTTATGTGACGATATTGGCACAATGAATGGGGGTCTTCAGTAAATTACCCACAATGAGATAGGTCGGCATTATGACAACACTTAACTTAGAAGTGATGAAGTATATGCACATGTTAAGTAGATGGTGAGGACTCAAGAGTGATATTTACTACTTGATGGGTATCCCAAGGAGCTAGTGGCATCGGGAGGAGCTAGAGAGGATCAAAACATAGTTGAACAACCATCACAGTCATATTCACTACCATCTAAGATAGGAGGGGTTACACCAAAGGAGGATAGTACAAATGTACCAAGAGCATAGACACCTACTAGTTGAATATAGCTAGATTGGAGCATGGTTACGCAAAGGATTATCTGGACATAACAAGCGAAGCTTGTGGAGTGGATGTAGTTATTTGAGTCCTATGTTAGATGGATAGGAGATCTCATGATGTAGATGGCAATCTGTGAGGGGATGACCTTTTAGCTTCTACCATTTCGCTCATGTTCGTAATCATCAACTCCTCTACATGTTGAGCCTACATGACCGAAGAACCTTCCATTAATGGACATGCTTGCATCGCAACGAGATTGAGGGATATATAAAATTTGGGTTTGTTATTTTTCTTTTTCTTATTATTTGTATTCTTCTTATTTTATTTACTTTTGTTGTTATTTTCTTTTATCTAAATATTAATGCAATGTACTTTCATTTATGTTATTTTATTCGATGTTTCTTAGTTATTTTTATTTTCTTTTATCTTTTATTATATTTTGCAAGGAGTAGTGTATCTCATATCGGATGGATCCCTCGTCGAAATCAGAATATGAAATTCTTATTACTCAAGGAAATACCAAAATTCCTCCACTTTTTTAAATTTTTATATTAAGATGCTTATATTGTGTACGTTGAGGGCAATGTATAATTTTAAGTTTTGGGAAAGGGATAATAATTTTCTTAAGCTTATATAATCTTGATTATTAAATTTTATGAACTAATATTCTAAATTAGTTTGAATCTATCCATAAACACTTTATTTCATTTTGATTATTGATTTGAATTAGTGTGAAAAAGGATTTTTATAAGTTATATTTTTAGTAGTCATTTAGATAGTTAATATGAATTAAAATTGCGTATTATTTACGCACATATAACCATTTTTATGCGAGTTTTTGAGCCTAAGAGCAAAATTTCAAAAAATTTAAAGCTCTTTTATTCTTTCATGTGTGTTGTCATGCATAGTGAATAATTCTAGAAATTTCTTTTATTGCATATATTAAGATCACATTTGTTAGTTTAGAAGCATTAAAATGATAAAGGCAATTAGATTCAATAATTGTTTTAGCATATTTTTCTTTGATATTTACCTTATCATATTTTATCCCTTAAGAATAACCAATTTTGAGCCTTAGCCTTTTTCGTTGATTGTAACCCTATTATCAACCTTTATCTTATTTTTCTTGAAGCCTTTTTATTAATTTGAACCCTAAAGATTTTTTAATTAATTGATTGATTGAAACTTGTAATTTTGAAAGGAGAAAAAGATTGATAGCCTGGGACATGCTCGTTCATTAGAACCTGGCTATTAGCTAATAGGACATAAAGAGATCCATGGTCTGGGACATATCCATTTCCCAGACCCTTCCTTAATATAACTCCTCCTAAAATGATCCATAAAATATCTTGAAAATTGTAAAAGTTCAAGGGTTATGTTTTTCACCCAAACCCTTCATGTCTCCTTTATTTTGTCTCTTTCTCTCACAAACTCAGTAGCTAAACTCACTCCCCTAATAAAGCCCACTAAAATTTTAGCATTCCTACTCCATTTTCACCAAAATTTACCCATTTTTCAACCTTAGAATCCTTTTTTTTTTTTGCAATCTAGGGTTCTAAACTTCAAGATTTAGGAGTTTTCCATTTTTTAGTAATTTGCTTCTCTAATCTATTTAAAAACCTAACTTTCCACTATAAGAATGACTTTAAAAGCTACTAAAAGTGAAAGGAAGTTTCAAGTAACAAAAAGGAGGGTATGTCCTTTATTGGTATGTCCTCATTCCATATACACACAAATTGAGCTTTTGAGCCAAATAGGTGTGCATATTCAATTGGATGGAAACCATGTCATTAGCAAAAGAGGCTTAAAAATATATAGATAATAGGCTCAAAAGTAAAGACAACATTTTATGGATTCTTAACCTCAAGGGGGTATTCACAAAAAAATATTATTATACAATCTTCAGAGCAAATGTTAGTGATGTTGCTTGGTATAAATTACTCTAGAAACACTCATTAAACCCTAAGGCTTTTGTAATTACTTAGATTATCATTAAAAACAAAATTAGAAAAAAAGGCAGTTTAGAGATTTTAATCCAACTTGTGTAATATGCAAGGAGAATATGGAGTGTAGGGAGCACCTATCTTTTCTGGTGCAGATGTTCAAATGTAGTTTGGAACCGAGTGATGTACAAGTTAGGGGAGTATTGCTAAAGTTATGATTGGAATGGGGCTTTGACCTGGATCACAACAACAACTAAGCAATTGAAGCAGAATGTAATTATTCTCAAAATTGCTTTTACCACCACCATTTATTCCATTTAGAAAGAGAGGGAAAAAAAAACTTTACAATGGAATAGACACTGAGAAGTGCTATCTAGCCAAAACCAATCTTAACTAGATAATAGAGATCATGATAGCAAAAACATCTCACAATTTGCTTACTCCAAACAAGAAAAGCAGATGGAACCTTTAAAATGAGTTGTTTGTAACTTCTTGGCTATAGTTTCAATTGTTGAATCCATCTTGTAATTGGATTTCATTGTAATTTTGTAATAGCTTTGCTATAGTCGATAAAGAATTCTCTTTTAATTCCAAAAAAATAAGGGGATGACTGTATTCTTTAAAGTAGCCAAATATGTTTAGAAAAAGTTTAATTTAGAATTTTTAATTACTTTTATGATAACTATACATGCTAATGAGAGAAAGAGGATGCAATTCAATTTAGGTTTGGGAGAAATTAAATTAATTTTTTTAGAAGTTAAAAAACCATTGCTTAAAGAACTCAAGCATATGAAGGTAGTTCTAGGAAAACCCTTTTTACTAGTCATAAACTAGTTAATAATATAAAAAACTACATCGTTTAACACTTGATTTTATGACTTCTAACAAAGGAACATGTGTTTGGAGGGGGTTACTGATTTAATGAAGCTACATCGTATAAGAAGAATAGCAAATAATCATATAATGCAGGTTTCATACACCTAAGCAAGTGAATAATGACACCTTTAGAAACTTCATACCAAATTTTCCTAATGAACAATATGGTTGGAACCTTAAGCATTTTGGGACTCTATATTGAGAGAAGCACCTAAGTATAACCCTTTTACGAATAAAAGCACCAACATTACGTCTCCAACTTTTAGTTACTTGCATATAATCATTACTTATACAATTTTAGGAAGGAAGGAGAGTTAATGGTGTGGTTTCACTTAAGGATCTTTTTCTAACTCTAGTATTTAATGGAGGAGACTATGTCACCTAGGTTATTGCTTTTCTATACACATAGATTATATGGGAAAAAGGAAAAGAGGTGGCATCTTTGGTGAACCTTATTTAATGAGACTAGAAAAAAAATCTTAAAATAGTATTTTACTCTTTTATAAAAATAGCGTAAGGACGAATTATGGTTACTATCAACCTGGAGATGATGAATTATATGAGATCAATCCAAAAGGTCATTAGGTTTATATGCTAGTAAGATCAGAGTAAGATCTGGAAAGAGAAGATGTTCTTATAAAGGAGGTAGAAGAGATGCTAAAGAGAATAGAGTTACCACCCATAGTAGACAAAGGATTATTGGGTTAATTTAAGTCAAAATACAAATTATTACAAGTACTTATGGACCTAATTAGTTGTTGAATAATGTAATTAAATGGATGATAAATATTTTTTATTACTTAAATTAATTTGTTTAATTTTTATGGAATTGATACTTATTTAAGTTAAGAGCATATAGGATTGATTTTTTAAGGACAAGAAAAATATTAAGCGTAAGGAAATTTGATACGCATGAAACATTTACATATCTTCCTTGGATTTGATGTTTAATTACTTTGTTTTACTTAGTTTTAGTTATATTTTTAGGTAATTAATAATATTTGAACTTGGGATGAGATTTATTAAGAATTAGAGGACATCTTAGGAAGAAATGAAGAAAAACACAACTTTGGGTTCAAAAAGATCTATCAAACACTTATGTCTAACAAGGATCACATATAAAGGATGACTTGATCTAGGGAGAGATTGTGTAGCAGAAAGAAATTCTGAAAAGTGACACAATCTAAGGCATATCTATGCCTTAGCCCATGTTTTAGATTGTGTCCATACTTAGAAAAGAAATAGAAGGATCTATGATCTAGGATATAGATGTTCCAAAGCCTAGTCCCTTCTTAAAAGAAACACAATGATCTATGGAATATGATATGGTTGTGTCTTAAGTTGAATAAACATATTTAAAACATAAAATCCCTAATACTTAGAAGAATTTTGGAGGCTTTTCATATCATAATCTTCTTTCTACTCCAAAAAGTTAAGGTTATCTATTGGGAGGTACACCAAAACTCAATAGGTCAATTTTAAAGTTTTTTCATTGGAGAAACAAGACTGGAGAACATCCTGATAGATTAAGTTGTTCAAATTACAAGATTTTCATTTAGAGTTCCTTTACCATGATGCATTTTATTTTTCAATTATTTTTATTTGTTCAAATATGATTTGTGGCTAAGTGTTTTATGTGTTTAGATAGAGAAAACCCTTGTTATTATCTTTTTATGGATTGGTTTAGTTTTATTTATGACATAAAATTAATATTTATAAACTATCTTTAATTTTTCTTAATGTATATTTACTCATCTCGACATATAAATGTAGATATGTTTCTTTTGTCGATGCTTTTATGAGTGGACCATGGTAGGGTGCTATAGATAAATCAACATGATCTTTCTTATGTTAAGATTAATTCTTTCATAGAAATTCATAGAACCTAACACTACCTTGATAGAGATATGGCTTAACCAATTAGAGAATAGGTGACTAGCTCAAAAGATTACAATTTCAAATTTTAGGAAGTTTGCTAGTGGGTTTGGTTAATCCATTTTAATTTTATTAAATCATGACATAAAAAATGAAAAAGAATAGGGAAAGTACTTATCTAAGCATTAATTATCATTGATTTCTTTATTTGGTTAGTTACTTTTTTTTAATTCTTTTGACTATCATTTTATTTAGGTTGTTTATATTTTATTACATAATTCCATCAATCAACCAATCATTATATTTTAATTCTTTAGATTAGTTAGTAGCATGAGATTTTATAAGATCCATATAGCTTCCTCATAAGATTAATGCTCTACTTACCTTTATATACTCATTAATAATTGATGCACTTATCGAATAGATTGATGTTGAAGAAGTTGGCATAAAATTCAAAGAATAACTTCAATGAAGATCTTATTGTTGATAAGAAAAAACCCAAATTAAATATTAAATAATTTTGCATTTAATAAACTTGAATTCATTTAAAGAAGTATTTAATAAAATTATTACATCTAATATAGGCTATTAACATGTTTCCTTGTGGTGGCTTTATTGTGATTTAAGAACATAGTCTTAGAATGTGAGTTAAAAAGATATCTTATGACATTATAATCAATCTCTCAGTCCAATCATATATGTACCTCATTTGTATATCTATAATTTGATTTTGGTAGCCCATTTATCACATCAATACTTCTTTGAATGAATTTTTCATAATGATACAGTAATCATTTTTTTACTATATAGACAAATTAAAAAAGATTTTATAATCATCACACACTAATATATAATATATAAAAAATTATATCGCGTATTTTTTAATGAAATAATCTTAAAATGTGTGAAAACATGACCTTAATCTCACGTTATCATAACATATCCTTTCTACTTAAACTTGATCTATAAAGTTCTAAATGATTATTGAATTACAATAATGCAATTATTGAATTTATGTTAAACTTATTGAAGTTATGGCATCCACTACTTCATATTTCAATTCAACAAACGCAATTAAAAAAAGAAGAAAACTTGATGGTTAGATTTTTGTTTAAGTTAGTAAAAGAGAGGATTAAAATAGTCTAAGTTTGCATGACAAAAATAGCTTAAGTAATCCTTATATTGGAAGAAGCTAGAGGACAAGATAGAAGAGAAACTATGAAAAAGGCATAGGAACATTGGAATTTAGGGATATTTAATATAAACTAGAACTTAAAATATTGAGCATATTACAACTTTTGGCCATTGTTACTATGGTTATGTCTAAAGAAAATGTATAATGTCATTAAACCACATATGATTAAAAAAAGCCAAAACAAGGATAATAAATTTTAGAATGTTTTAAAGTTACTTTAAAAAGGAGTAAAATTGTAATTGTTATATTTTAGATAATATGAGACCACATCTTATAAGATTGCAACAAATAGTATTTCCTAATTTCCTTTGATTGTAGTCTTGATTCTAGGGATATTATTTTGTAGTTGGCTAGTAAAAATATATATTAATACTTTGTAAAAGTCATCAATATAGAATAACATTTTTATATTCATAACATGATATCAGAGCTCATATTGGCTTTTTGAACTTTTTGTAGCTTCCATTCTTCTTAGTGAGCAGAGATATTATTCTCCTTTACCATGCTTCAGTTTTGTCCAGTGAAGAATCTTGAAATTTCTTAAGTCACTCATTCTAGGTGACCATTTTCCCTCACCTTGAAATCACTAAAAGCGTCAGTAGATGGTTGACTTCTCTTTAAAGGTTGTCATTGGAAGACTTGCATGATTCGTTGTCCTCTCCCACTTGTTGATGCATAATAGAGTTTGTAACAATGACCCAACCTTCAATTACCCTCTTCGAAGTTGAATCTTCCTCTCTGTCGCCCCTTTGTTATTGGTGTGCAATGGTGGCACCATTGGTGTGCATTGGTGACTCAATAGTGGTTTTGGAAATATGAAACTCTTGCTCACCATTGTTGATGATGATTGTGTGCTAGTGCTAGAGGCTTGTTTCACTAAATTTCTTATTGGTTTCACTCAACTTTAACAAGGAAATTTTGGTGTTGTTTGTCTGCCTCTCCTTTTGTTTAGCAACAATGTTTTTTAATAAATGGTCATGTTTGGTTAACTAATTTTTTTAGTTCATGATGGACACTTTGGTCTCGTTAACTTCATATTTGACGTGGAACTTTTGTGGGTGGTTTTGATTCATTTGACTATTTTATCCTTATTGAAGAACAAAAACAATTTTTTGTGACTGATATTATTCTTGTGAAATCTAGATCACATAATATAGGTTGACTAATCTCAATTAGCATAATTGATATAAGACAAATTAAATTCACCTTAAGAGTACTTCTAAAAACTATCACCCCATAGATCATCTACCATCAAACCATACTTATAAAGAATGCTTGATAGGTGTAGATTGCATTCCATTTTTATAGGTAATTTGATATGTGTTTGATGGTTAAGTTGATTGTTTATTGTGTGTTTAGCTTAAGAATTATGTTAGATCATAAACATTTTTGTTTTAAGTGTCTTTGGGAAAGAAATATGTTTTTGAGCTTCAATTATATATATATGAGGTGTCGTGATGAATTTGTTAGTGTTTCAGGACATTTGGAAGAGTTTCGGATGAGACTCGAACCAAAACACAAGGCTATGATCGTGAGGGACCTGCCACGATTGTGATAGAAGCATTAACATAGAGCCACAATCATGCCATGATCATGAAAGAAGCTAGAGCATAGGGTCACGGTTGTGGCAGATCAGATAACCAAGCCACAATCGAGCACTAAGGACCACGATCGTGGCCTGTGCACAGGCAGATGCGAAGTCACTTTCAGATTCGAGTTTTTGACAGATATTTTAGATCCTGAAAAGACACTAGGGTTGCCTTAATTGGAAAAGACTATAAAAGGATATGGATGGAACCCTAGAGAAGGGTCTACATTCAGCCTACATTTGGAAACCCAAAAGAGAGAGAGAAAGAAGAGAGAGAGATGAAAAAGAGGAAGAAGAGGAGGGTTATGACATTGAAGCTTCCCAGAATAAGTGATCTCCTAACGCCGTTGCTTTCCTGAATCATCTAACCTGAGTTTCATTTCCTGCTCATTTATCTTTTTTATTCATTTAATGTTTAAGATTGAGATGAGTTGTATGGTTATGGATTTTGAGTTGTTCATGATGTTTTAACTCTTTCTTTGGGATTTTGCTTATTTTTAATGTTAATATAGTTGAATTTGTTTACTTGATTTGTATATTGTGATTGATTAATGTATTTTCATGTTTCGATAACAAACCAAGAGGGTGAATCAGATAAAACTAATTAGATTGGATTAACAAAAGTCAGGCGATCTAATTGACTACTTAATCAATCTAGTCGGTAATTTTGTAGAGAGAGATCCCATGCAAGATTCGATTGTTTGTTAGAGAGATTTAGAACTAATTAGAATTGTGGGTAATTTGTGAATTGAGAGATTGTAAGTCCATAATTCGATTAGGGTTTACAATTTAGGGTATGGTTATAACTCTAGAGAGAGTAATCAACCTTATGATCGTCTAGAACTGACACCCTATAAACATATAAAAGGCTAGATTCGCATTAATGATAGGTAAAATACCCTCTCCCATTACTTGATTAATTCTCTTTACAAGTTTCCATTATTATATTATTTGATTGTTGCTAATTTGTTTAATTTAGCTTACTTTTCAATTTATTATTCAAATTTGAGTCTTATACAAAGCACAACCTAAATTAAGTGGTGCCTAAGCACAATCTTTGTGAGACAATATCTATTTTTACTACAAATAACAACCCGTATACTTATGATTTCAACTTAAAACAAGTAATTGGTTTTGCAATCAACAAGTTTTTGGCGTTGTTGCTGGGGATTGTTTTGTTTAGCATCTTGTTTAGTGTAGATGATTTTGATTTAAGAGTGTTTGATACTTTTCCTTACATTTTTACAGGTGCATGAACATAAGAAGCACAAGAAGATCTAATGAGCTTAGTGAAGAAGAGCTTTCAGATATTACAAGGTACGAAAGAGAGCTAAGAAGAGCTAGACAACAAGACAAAATACAAAGGAATACAGAAAAAGAAGGAGAGCAAGGAGGAGCTAAGAGGACATTGATGGACTTTATGAGGCCAGGTTTTAGTCCTCAAGGAGTTGCAAGGCTAGTGATTTAAGCCAATAATTTTGAAATCAAGCTGACACTCCTCAATATACTTCAGAGCAGTGTGCAGTTTTATGGGTTGTCCAATGAAGATCCCAACGCCCATCTTACAAATTTCTTAGACATTTGTGATACCTTGAGGTTTAATGGGATGTCTGATGATGTTGTGAGGTTAAGATTGTTTTCGTTTACCTTGAGGGATCAGGAAAAGGCATGGTATAACTCACTCAGTACAAGCCAAATCACTACTTGGGAGCAATTAGCCCAAGCTTTCCTAACTAAGTACTTTCCCTTGACCAAGACAACAAGAATCATCAAAGAAATCACCAACTTTCAACAAAGTGATAAGGAGTCATTGTATGAAGCTTGGGAGAGATTTAAGGAATTACAAAGGAGCTACCCCCACCATAACTTTCTGAAGGAATTTCTTTTTCGGAAATTTTATAATGGTGTAACTCAGAGTATAAGGGGAATAATAGATGCAATTGTAGGAGGGTCTTTGATGAGGAAAACCATTGATGCAGTTTATGATCTTTTGGAAGAGTTGGCAAGTAACAACTATATATAGTCAAATGAAAGGAGTAGACAAGGGTCCAAGGAGCAAAGATGAACGATTCCATTTGACTTAGTGATAGTCTTGCAAGCACAGATTGCTGCTCTCACCAAGTAGTTGAACAAAATGCAATGAGCTTCTTCATCCATAATCAAAACCATGCAGTTACAATGTGAATTATGTGGGCAGCACAATCATGCCACAGCTGAATGCTTCTTGCTGGGAGCGAGTGGTACAGAACAAGTAAATTACTTGGTTTAGCCGCAATGAGGTAACAATCCATACTCTAATACTTACAATCTTGGGTGGAAAAACCACCCAAATTTTTCGTGAAGTTCTAACAATGCAGGTGGACAAGTGAGAGCATAAGGACCTCCCAGATTTCAGTAAGACCAAGTTGGATCTTTGGAGAACAAAACAAACAAGTTAGTGGATGTATTGGGTTCAAAGTTCTCAAGCCAAGAGGAAGGTTAAAGAAGACACGAAGAGAGTTAGAAGAAAATAGAGGCAAAGTTTGACCAATTTGCTAAGAACCAAACTTCATCCATCCATAACTTGGAGGTACAGGTAGGTAAACTTGCTAATGCTTTGTCTTCTAGGAATGCAGGAAGTTTACTAAGCAACACTGAGTCTAATCCAAAGGAATAACTTAAGGCGATTACAGTTAGGAGTGACAAGCAATTGAAGGAGCCAAGGGTTCAAAAAGATAGTCAATAAAGGAAAATATGGAAGAGAAAGAAGAAGAGAAGTCATATATACCACCACCACCCTACAAGCCTAAGATTCCACACCCACAAAGGGTGAGACAACATCAAGTCGACACTCAATTCTCCAAATTTTTGGAGAAGTTAAAAATTTAGATTAATTTGTCTTTGGTGGAGGCATTGGAGTGTATGCCCAAGTATGCAAAGTTTCTTAAGGACATATTGACAAACAAACGTATTTGGGAGGACAATCAAATGGTGACCTTGACAGAGAATTGTAGTTATATCATCACAAACATAATGCCTTCAAAACTACAAAATCTAGGGAGTTTTACTATTATATGTGTTATTGGTAATTTTGAATTTTCTAAATGCTTGTGTGATTTTGGCACAAGTATTAACTTGATATCTTTGTCTCTTTTTAAGAAATTGGGGCTAGGAGATGTCAAGCCAACATCCTTGCTATCCAACTTCTGAATCAATCCATTAAAAGTCCAGAAGATGTTTTGGTAAAAGTAGATAAATTTATAATTCCTGTTGATTTTGTTGTGTTGGATTTTGAAGAAGATAGGAATTGTCCATTGATTTTGGGTAGGCCCTTTAAGAATACTGGTAGGGCATTAGTTGATGTGCATGAAGGAAAACTAGTTTTGAAAATTGGTGATGAGCAGGTTGAATTCAATATGACTAAATATTTGAAGAAACAGGTGGATGGAAGTCCTTGTATGAAGATTTATGTTGTGGATGATTGTGTGAAGGAGGTTGAGAAGGAAAATGAAAATGAAGTTGAGAAAATTATTGAAGTGCGTAGGGATGAGAGTGTGAGTGAAGAGGAATTATGTGAGGAGTGTGAGAGAGAGAAGTTAGAGAGAGAGGATGCACCCACATCATCTTCCATTATAAAGCCTCCCACTTTAAAACTAAAACCCTAACCTTTTTACTTGAGATACACATTTTTAGGCTAAGGCCACACCTTACCCATCATCATTTCAAACCAATTGAATGTTGAGCAAGAAGAGAAAGTGGTAGAGACCATTAAGAAGAGGATGAGAGCCATAGGTTGGCAAATTTATGATATTAGGTGGATTAGGCCCAATGTAGTGATGCATAGGTTTAACCTTAAAGAAGGAAGCAAGACAGTGAGGGAGAGGTAAAGAAGGTTAAATCCAAACATGCAAGAGGTTGTGAAGAAGGAAATGGTGAAGCTTTTAGATGCAGGTATTATATACACAATTTTAGATAGCTAGTGGGTGAGTCTAGTGTAATGTTTGCCTAAGAAGGGAGGCATGATAGTGATGGAGAATGAAAAAGGTGAACAGATTTCCACTAGGATCATCACAGGTTGGAGAGTGTGCATTGACTATAGGAAGCTTAATTTAGCTATCAAAAAGGACCATTTCCCATTACCTTTTATAGACCAAATGATTAAGAGGGTGGCTAGCTATGTTTTTTATTGCTTTCTTGATGGATATTCAGGATTCAATTAGGTATTTATATACCCACAAGACCAAGAGAAAACCACTTTCACTTGTCCTTATGGGACTTTTGCTTACAGAAGGATGCCTTTTGGCCTATACAATGCACCAGCCACATCCAAAGGTACATGATGGCCATCTTTGTAGATATGAATAAAGACTTCATGGAGGTATTTATGGATGACTTCTCTATTTTTGGAGACTCTTTTGATCATTTTTTGTTTAATTTGGAAAGAGTATTACAAAGATGCGAGGAGTCTCATTTAATTTTGAATTGGGAGAAGTTTCATTTCATAGTCCAAGAGGGAATAGTTTTAGGCCATACTATCTTATGCAGAGGGATTGAGGTAAATTGAAATAAGACTAAAGTGATTGAAAAGCTTCTACCTTCTACCAACATCAAGGGCATCCGAGCATTTCTTGTTCATGTAGGGTTCTACCAGACAGTTCATCAAGGACTTTTCTCTTATTGCTAAACCATTAACTAACTTGTTACTTAAAGATGTGCCTTTTGTGTTTGATGATGATTGTTTAAATGCTTTTAAAAGGCTAAAGATGACATTTACAATAACACCTAGTTTGACGTCACCAAATTGGAAACTTCCCTTCAAGATCATGTGTGATGCAAGCAACCATGCTATTGGCTGTGTACTCATATAGCAGAAGGAGAAGAAGTTATATGCAATTCACTACACCAATAAAACCTTGACAAGAGCACAACTGAACTACACCGCCACTGAGGAGTTGCTTTCAGTGGTATTTGTATGTGAAAATTTTCATTTTTACCTTTTAGCCTCACAAGTTATTGTTTTTACAAATCATGCAACATTGTGTTATCTCTTTACAAAGAAGGGTGTCAAGACTAGGCTCATTTGATGGGTGCTTTTGCTTCAAGAATTCAACATTGAGATTAAGGATAAGAAAGGAACAGAAAATGTTATGGCTGGCTACCTATCGAGACTTGAAGGGGAACAAAATGAAGAAGAAGAAGAGGAAGCGTTTTCTTGACGAGACTTTAATGATGGTAGAAAATCCTTTTCTTCCTTGGTTTGCAGATATTGCCAATTATCTCTCAGGTGCTATTCTTACCCCTAATCTATCACATCAACAAAGGAAGCAATTCTTATTTTAGTGTTCTTGCTATATTTGGGATGAACCTAAATTATATAAAACATGTGTTGATAGTTTGATTCACTGGTGTGTCCCTAAAGATGAAATGCCTGAAGTTTTGGCTCAGTGTCATAGTTCAGTTTATGTCGGACACTATGGGGCGAACAAGATGGTTGCTCGCATTTTGGAGTACGGATTCTACTGGCCAAACTTGTTCAAGGATGCCCGAGATTTTGTATTACGTTGTGATAGATGCCAAAGAGTGGGCAATGTTTTGAAGAGAGATGAGATGCTACTTTCAAACATTATGAAGGTGGAGATATTTGATGTGTGGGGTTTGGATTTTATAGGACCATTCCCATCTTCCCTATGTAAATGTTATATATTGGTTGGAGTTGATTATGTGCCTAGGTGGATTGAAGCAATAGCTACTCCAACAAATGATGGCAAGGTGGTGCAACAATTCATCAAGAAGATCTTTACTAGATTTGGGGTGCCCTAGAGCTATCATAAGTGATGGAGGGAACCACTTTTGTAACAAACCCTTTGAGGCTTTTTTGAGAAGTTATAATGTTCATCATAGAGTGGCAACCCTTTAACATCCATAAACGAGTGGCCAAGTGGAGGTGCTAAATAGAGAGTTAAAGAAGATTATGGAGAAATATTGGGCTTTGAAACTGGATGATATGTTGTAGGCTTACAAGACAGCTTTCAAAACTCCCACAGGCACAACATCATATCGATTTGGGTATGACAAGGCTTGTCATTTACCATTAGACTTAGAGCATAGAGGTTATTGAGCAATTAGAAAATTGAACATGGATTGGAAGCTAGGAGGAGAAAAGACATTGTTACAACTTGATGAATTAGAAGAATTAAGATATTATGCATATGAAAATGCCAAGTTGTATAAAGAAAGGTCTAAAAAGTGGCATGATGGCCACATTAAGAAGAAGGAATTCAAGAGTAGCTCTACTTAGTGCTTTTATTCAATTCACAACTTCAATTTTTTTCCAGAAAGTTCAAGTCAAGATGGAGTGGCTCATTCAAGGTTAGTCAAGTGTTTCCCCATTGAGCTTTGAAGTTAGAAAATGAAAAGGGTGGAACTTTTAAGGTTAATGGACATAGATGCATGCTTTACTTTAGAGGGCCATTCTCATAAGAAATGGAAGTACTTTCTTGCCTTTCACTCACTATTTTATGAATTCATATGGAATGGTCAAGCTAATGACCTTAACTTAGCAGATTTGTCTTTCATTTATTTTTCTTTGTGTTAGTTTCATTTTATTTTTGATTCAATAATATTTAATTTGGTCTAACTTGTTTTTCCCTTCATTCTCCTATTGTTTAGGTCCCCCAATGATACATTTTGAGGTTAGTTGAAGATATATTGTGCATCATATCTTGTTGGAGGGCCAAAGGATGAGAGGAAAAACGCGCCACTTCCATTGGCACCACCACCATAAGCCCATCTTGCCCTTAATCTCTTCTATTATTCTTTTTCGTGTTTTATGTTTTGTTTTTCATGGTGCTATCTGTTGGTTTTGGATGTTCTCTTTTGCACATTGAGGACAAAGTTTTGTTTATGTATAGGGAGGTAGTCTTTGCATTTATGTTTGCATTTTTGCATGTTATTTAGGATGCAAGTTAGGTTGTTAGTATTAGGTATGTTATTTCCTTTACATTTGAATCTTTATGATGAATTTGTTGCTATGAGATTCTATCATGCAAGCTGGAATGAGATTAAATGCATACATGAACTTAAATTAGGCTACTTTAGTGAAGAGTGAGCCATGTGGAGTGATGAAAGTAGTTGGTCGCATAAGCTTACTCAGAATCTAACACTTGAACAATGAGGTAATGTATAGAAGCATAATGAATTTTCTTGTGAGCCAACGTGTGGAATTGAGCTTTTATGACTCCATTCTATAGTCATTTCATTTCCTTGTTTGTGTGATGCTTCCTTAGGTAATTACCTTTAGAACTTGCTTTAAATCGGTTTAAATCTACTGGATGCATACTAGATGGAAATGGTTAAGGCCTTCTTGCTTTAACCTTTGGCTTAAATTACCTACCCTTTTATTAACCCTTGCTAGCCCCATTGAGCCTTTAACCTTTTGTTTCTTGAAATTACCCAATTTTAAAACCCACAAACCTCATTAGCTTACCCAATCATAAGTTAATAGAGTGTTAAGTGATACTTGAGTGTGGAATCACAAGTTAAGAGCATATGACATATAATTGTTGTTTTCTGTTCATTGTTTCTTTACTTAAAAATAAACCCAAAAAAGAGAGAAAAGAACCAAAAAAAAGAAAAGAAAAGAAAAAGGAATAACATGTAGTAGCTTTAATAAGTGCGGAGAAGTATTGCTTATCTTAGAAGTTTATCTATGTCATCCCTTTGTACACTTAGTAGTTTATAAATGCTTGTGATAAACCTCTAAAACCTGTTTAACCCACCCTAGCACTAGCTGTATTACAACCCGAAACAAAGTCCTTTTGATTTATCCTAGCATGTAATCATTGTGGAGAAGAATTGGTATATTAGCAAGCCTATGATAGTGTGGTTTACTATAGGAAATTTGAGCGAAACACTAACCATCAAACACTTAAGAGAAATGAGTGAAAACCATAAGGAAGGTCCATTTTGAATTTATACTTATCTTTGAGTGATGGTTCATAGGTTGAGTTTGCTTATATGCACCAATGAAAATTAGTCATGATGCGTATAGTAGCTTGACACTTGCGTTGGCCAAAGTTAGAGGGATTGCATGCTTTAATCTTTGTGAAAATGAAGTGATAGAATCTTATTGGTATAGGGATGTTGATAGATGCAGATTGCATTGTATTTTTACAGGCAATTTGATATATGTTTAGTTGTTAAGTTGATTGTTTAGTGCATGTTTAGCTTAAGAATTGTGTTAGTTCATAAACATTTGTGTTTTAAGTGTTCTTTTGGTGAGAACATATTTTTGAGCTTCAATATATATATATATGAGGTGCTGTGATGAATTTGTTAGTGTTTCAAGACATTCGGAAGAGTTTCATAGGAGATTCGAACTAAAACATAAGGCCACGATTGTGATAGAAGCACTAACATAGGGCCACAATAGTGGAAAATATGTCACGATTGTGAAAGAAACTCAAGCATAGGGCCACGATCATAGGGGATCTGCTCGACGATCGTCGCTTGCATGTAGGCAGGAGTGGAATCACTTTTAGATTCGAGTTTTTGAGGACATTTCAGACCCTGAAAAGACACTAGAGTTATCTTAATTGGAAAAGACTATAAAAGGATAAGGATGGAATCCTAGAGAAGAGTCTACATTCAGCCTACATTTAGAAACCCAAATGAGAGAGAAGAAGAAGAGGAAGAAAAGGAGGGCTCCTGTAACATCCCATTATTTGTGGGGAGGTTAGAATGGTAAATGTGAGTGATTTATGAGAGGCTTAGAAATGCATTTTCATGCTCATGCATAATATGTCATACACATATACATAAATAGTGAATATTTCTGCACATGAAAGTAATTGTACATGCACTCATAAATAATTATGGGTATAATTGGATTGATTTGTGTATTTTTGAGAATTATGAGTGTTTTTACATTGAAAATTTTACGGGTTAGTGAAATTGTAATATTTTTGAATTTTGGTGATTTTAGGATTTATTT
>JAOSBK010000004.1:19820967-19845687 GCA_027568895.1 Erythroxylum shatona
ATTGAAATGGAGTAGAAAAACTAGAAATAAAAATTTGAAATGTTGGTTTTTGAAAATTGAAAGTCTGAAAATTTTGGAAATGAATAAGAGGAGAGAGTTGAATTTTTGATATGAACTTCCATGAATTTTTTGTGTTGATGTAAGTGGATTTTGACAAAATTGTCTTCATAAAATTGTAGATCTTTCTCTTAGCTTTCTATTGATATAAAGTTTGTAAATTTTGGAGTTCTATATCAAAAGTTATGGAGGTCTAAAGATGAGATGTCGGTGGAGAAGAAGAAGCACGACGGTGACTTTTGAGTTAAGTGGAAAAGCACCATCGTGCAAAAGCACGACGATGACTTTTCAGATGTTAGGCAAAAAGCACTGTCGTGTAAAAGCATGACGGTGACTTTGGAGGTGAAGAGAAATTTGCACCATCGTGCTTAAGCATGATTGTGCATTTGGGATTTTATCTTTTACTGAACAGTTTTGCTTTTTTTAACCATAACTTCTTCTATAGATATCCAAATGACTTGATTATTGAACCTTTGGATTCCTCAGAAATTTTTATATCCCTCTATAAAATTTTTTAGCATTATGAATTAATTTGAAAAAGATTAATTGAACGAAAGTGAGAGAATCTGTTGGAATGGTATGAATTGGTGTTGTTTTATTGAACACCCCTCAGTATTTTGATTATATCTGGATCTATAGGATTCTAAATGAGATTAAAGATATGGGCCTACAAATTGTCTCAAGAAGTAAAATTAAGATACAGTCTCTAAGATGTTTAATTTTTAGATGGAAGTTGTACATAGTACACTATTTTTGAATATGAACAACCCGATAATGTTTGAGACATATCTTCCAAATTACTAAACCAAATTAAGTGATTTTGGTGTCAATAGAAACATAAGACATATGGGAACATTTTCTATAGAGAGTTTGACCAAATTATCTCATTTTCACCTTCTGATTAAATGTGAATAGTAGACCTAAAAGAAGTGTCTTAGAAAAATCTAAAGTGATTCTATAAGAAATGAATTGTGTTTTTAATGGTTTTAGTGAGGCATAAACCTAAGTATAAATTGTACTTAGATGAGTTTTGATATGAGAATGACTTTGCAATGAAATTGATGGATAAATGCCCGGGATTATCATGAACATGCATTGTACATAATTCATTTCATACATGTGCATTATTGAATACTTATGATTGCACAAATTGTGATATTGTGTATATTATTTGTTATAGAGGAGCAACTGAAACGTCAACCTCTAGATGTTGCTGGATCTTCCAGGAATTAGCTTCGAGAGCAACTTGTGAGTAACCTAGACGGTCTCACTTAATTACTTGTTTGCTTAATTTATGTTTGGAATAATAATTGAATGTGTTTAATTGTGGATTCCAGACAGAAGGTCCAATGAATGTGAATGTGGATTGAGATATTGAAGTACTACTTGAATGTGAATGGGTAGACCTAAGTGCTTTATAATGTGAGTGATTGTGGTACATGAATGCATAATCAGATAATGGCAGTTGTTACCAAAGTTGCCACCAATCAGAGCTTAAAGCTTAACGAGTGAAAATGAGTCTCGAGCTCATCAGTATTAAGAGCCTAAGGCTCACTATATAAAATGAGCCCTGTATCCCCCAAGTGGATAAGGGACAGTTATTAATGAGCCCGGTATCCAAAATAGATACGAGATAGTTCAGGCACTCGGTCACAACAATGTAATAATTAGAAAGTGTCTCATGAGCATTTCATTTGCATATTGTTAAGTATGTTTCTGAAATGAAATGCCAAATTTGTCTATGCTTGAGTGAAAATGTGATACTTATATAAAGTGCAGTATGTGATTATATGTTAAGTAAAATGATGTGTTTCATGAATTGAGTAAACCATCGATGATAGTTATCTCATTGAATTCGCAAAACTCACTAAAATTGTAACGTTGTCTTTTCAGGACTAAGAGACGACTCGAACTACTGAGAGGCTTTACCAACCGTGTAGATTGTGATTAGCAAGAGAAGTCATGGCTCAAAGGTCGGTTAGCTGGGATTTTTGGACAAATTAGTTAAATTGTGTATATTTTCCTCTTTCATGTAGTACTTTTGTATTAGGTTTTGATGATATACATATAGAAAATGTTGAAAGACACAATATAGACATTCGGGTTTTATGAAATGAAATGAGGAAAAAGTTGGTTTTAAAATATTGTGATTTTTCTATTGATGCTTTATAAGTAAATATTGATATGATGCCATGTGAAGTGAATTTAGTGATAGAACGTAGCTCGTCCTTATCGCAGGTTATGTACCGGAATGACCTCCGGGCATTCCGGTGTGTACCTTGCGGTACGGGGGCGCTACAATTTCGACGTCAAAGCTTCCCAGAATAGGTAATCTCCTGACACCGCTGCTTTCTCGAATCATCTAATTTGAGTTTCATTTCCTCCCCATTTATCTTTTTATTCATTTAATGTGTAAGGTTAAGATGGGTTGTATGGTTATAGATTTTGAGTTGTTCATGATGTTCTAACTTTTTATTTAGGATTTTGCTTATTTTTAATGTTAATCTAGTTGAATTATGTTTACTTAATTTGTATGTTATAATTGATTAATGTATTTGCATGTTTCAGTAACAAACTGAGAGGGTGAATTAGATAAAAATGATTAGATTGGATTAACGAGAGTTAGTCGAACTAATTGACCATTTAATCAATCTAGTCAGTAATTTCATGGAGAGAGATCCCATGCAAGATTCGATTGTTTATTATAGGGCTTTATAACTAATTAGAATTGTGGGTAAATTGTGAATTGAGAGATTGCAAGTCCATAATTTGATTAGGGTTTACAATTTAGGGTATGGTTATAACTCGAGAGAGAGTAATCAACCCTATGATCATCTACAACCGACATCCCATAAATATGTAAAAGGCTAGATTAGCATTAATGATAGGTAAAATCCCCTCTCCCATAACTTGATTAATTCTCTTTACAGATTTCCATTATTACATTATTCTATTATTGCTAGTCGGTTTAATTTAGTTTATTTTTTAGTTTATTATTCAAATTTGAGTCTTAAACAAAGCATAACCTGAATTAAGTGGTGCCTAAGCATAATCTCTGTAGGACAATATCTACTTTTTACTACAAATAACGACCCTATACTTGTGGATTTTAATGTAAAACAAGTAACTGGTTTTGCAATCAAAAATGCCTATGAGAACATATCATTTATAAAATTTAAATTTTATTAATAATGAGGCCATCATTTTAATTTATCATTGTATGTCAAAGAGTTCTTGTGGGTAATTTGGAAACAACTTCTATACTAGTTAGAGATGAAGCTACATACACTAAACCTCCCCAGACCCCGCATTTAGCATTTTTTTATTAAGTCATTATTGTTGTTGTTGTATTGTATGTCAAAGAGTTGATGGAACATTTTAAATTTTTATATCCAGGAAAAGAAAATGTTTCACGTATTTATAAATTATGTAAGAGGTATTTATCAGGCTGAACAATAAGAACAATACCTTAAAGTATATTTTATGAATTTTAAAAAGATATATGAATAACTTAATATTTTGTTATCATCTAGTCGTGATGTTAAATTTCAATAAGCTCAATAAGAGAAAATAACAGTAATGGTTAATTTTTTAGGTAATGTTAACTGTTAGTTTGGGGTTATTAACAAGCTGTTTGGAATACTCTGAATTGAATTCAATTCAGGTGTTTAGAAACACACAAAAAGGATGGGTTCAATTCATGAATGTAATTGAAACTCATCTCCTTTAAAAATTGAATTCACTCCTTCAAGCATTGGAATTGAATTCACTCCTCCAAACTCCACGCCCTATCTCCCTTCTCTTCTCTTCTCTATTGTGACTTGTGAGTTTAAACTTTTAACTAATAAAAATATGTTTAATTATATTTGTAATTTTTATTTTTAGTTATAATTTTTATAATTTATGAATATGAAAAATAAATTTTATTTTCTATTTTTATATAAACATTTCACTGACTTAAAAAATTATAATATTAAAATTAGCTATTTTATAATTTTAATTTTAATTTTATAAAATTTCTCTTTTTTAATTCTATTAAAATTTAATAAAAATATACATGTTATTGATTTTATATTAATAAATAAATTATTTTTATTATTTTATCGAGTTACTATTACTACATTTCATTAATTATAAAAATAAATAATTTTTAACATATAATGCTAATTAATTTTACCTGTAATTATACATAATCCTCATCATTACTTATATACCATAATCCTCATCATTCAACCGAAAATCATATGATATAATTGCATTGTGAAAGTTAATATAATACTGCCTTGAGTACTACTTATATATTAATTGTAACAATTTGCACATTTTATACTCTTGATCCCTCTGAACAAAGTACATTTGATTAAGAATACTTTCTTTACATTTGATGTAATTAAGATCTAATGGTCACCAAAACTAGAATTAATTGGAATAAAGAAAATAATCTTATTATTTAATAAGATTATTTTTTAGTCAACAGTAAAAATGCCATATGAAATAATTGAATTCATTTTGATTGTGTTTCAAACAGTATAATTGAATTCAATTCCAATATTACTAAGTTTGTTCCAAACAGTATAAATTAAATTCAATTGAATCTCATTAATGTAATTGAATCCAATTCATGAATGAATTCAATTCGAAAGTTTCCAAATGACCTGTAAGTCTCATATTCTTGCTAATAATGAGATTTCTTCCTTATGTAAGTTCTTTGCTCGAATATACTATATAGATCTTAGGCCATTTGTTACTCTTAACATTGAGACTTATAATGCTTATATAAGCCAAAAATAATGAATCTAATGCTGAAAAATCATCCTATAAGAATAACAACAGAGGAGGAGGAAGGGGAATTATCTATTGATATTATTATGAACCAAGCTATACTACCAAATGAACATGAAATAAATCTCAGAAATCTCATTCCACTTATATTGCAACTACCATTACTACACATAACTCCTTCATTAAGAAGAAAATTATAGTTTTTATAGATGAATATGCTAAATTCATACCAAAAAAAAATAAAAGGTTCATTTTAGCCCATCACTATTATTTTTTACTTAGGTAATACACCTGTGTGTCTTCTTTCCTCTTCTTTGCAATGGGTCATTAATTATGGTGCCTCATATCAAATGATAGGTAATTCCAGTCTTTTCTCTACTTTCTTAAAACATTTATCTCCTTTTCATATTACTTTAGCTAATGGATCTAGTTCCTTTGTTATTAGTTTAGGCACTATTAACCCTACTCCAATAATGATGGTGCCTCATATCAAATGATAGGTAACTCCAGTCTTTTCTATACTTTCTTGAAACACCCATCTCCTTTCCATATTACTTTAGTTGATGGATTTACTTCCTCTGTTATTTGTTTTGGCACTATTAACCCTACTCCATTACTATCTTTGTCATCTATCTTAAACTACCATGATTTTCCTTTAATTAATTATTTGCGAGAAAACTTACTCATTCGTTGTTGCATCTTATTCTTTCCTAATCATTATTCTTTCAAGATCTTATAATGAAGAAGATTATTGATTAAGGACTTCAAGAAGTCTCTACATTCTAAATACTCGAGTGCTAATCCCAATCACTTATTCAAATATCTTAACTCCCATTAAAGCTCATTTTTAATTAAGACGTCCCTCTTTATCTCGATTAAAGAAGTTATGTCATAATTTTCATAATATATCTTTCTTAGATTGTGAGTCTTATTATTATTTTTAAACGTCCATGTCCTGTTGTTTCTAAAACTATGTTTCAATACTTTGTCACTTTTATTAATGATTTCTCTCATCTAACTTGGCTTTATTTAATTGAATAGTATTTTTAAATTATTTTCACATTTTGTTGTTTTTTTTGTTGAAATAAAAGAAAATTTTATTTCTCCGTGCTAAAGAATATTTTCACTTTGTTCCAAACCTAAATGATCTAGAATGACATTCTTCATCAATCCTTATATGTTGATACACCATCTCAAAATAGTGTGATTGAATGAAAAAATTGACACCTCCTTGAAATTGTTAGAACACTCTTATTCCAAATGCATGTTTATACACCATCTTAGGTTAATGCGATCTCCATAGCCTATTTTTTGATCAACACTATACCTTCATCTATTTTTTATGGTGAGATTCCTTTTAATGTTCTTTTCCCTACTAAGCCCTAATTCCCTATTACACCATGAATTTTTAATGGTACTTGTTTTGCTCGCAATGTTTGTCCTCAAGTCACTAAGCTAGATCTTAACTCTTTAAAATGTGTTTTTATGGGCAAATATTGACTACAAAAAGCGTATATTGATTCACACACCCAAATTCTAGAGATAAGATGTATGTTTAGTCATAACATGAATATAGATGGTTAAGTGTAAGCAATTCGAGAGAGAGTCATAAGATCTTCCTATTTTAGGGTAAAACCTATCAAGAGAGTTTATAGAATAAATTAAAACATTCTTAGATGTTTTATACTAAAAAAGGATTTTAGTTGATTAATCTCTAGGTAAGGATTATATGCCTGAAGAGAGAATATAGTTTAAGTTAGAAACTTTTGTTAGTCGAAAAAGTGATAATAATTCATTAGTCAAAAGTGCAAGTTTTGGTCCTATCGTCTTTGTGCATGGTAAGTTTTGTGTGAGGTTTCTGACCTGTTTCTTGTTGTCGCTGTTTCGGTAGCATGGATCAGGATTTTCAGAGTCTATACATCCAAGAGAAGGAAAATGTCGAGTTTGTGATACACACAGAAGACATCAAAAATGATGAGATCCATCATGATTTTTGTTTGTTGGGAAAATTGGTTGGAGAACGAGCGATTAATGCTGAGACTTTGGAACGGACATTGTTGAGTCTCTAGCACCCTATGAGGGGAGCGTATATTAAACCAATGGATGATAATAATATGTATATCATCCAGTTTTATCATCATATTGATCTGAAGAAGATGCTAGCTGGAAGACCGTGGTCGTTCAACAAATGTATTTTGCTAGTTCACCAATGGAAGGAAGGGGAGAATCCAGCGGATATTAATTTCATTCATACGGATGTCTGGGTTCAGTTTCATGACTTACCTCTGGGGTTTGTGTCGGAGATGCTAGCAAGAAATATTGGCAATTTGATGGGTACCTACCTTGAGTACGATTCTGCTCACAGACGTAATGCATGGAATAATTATATACGTGTCCGGATTCGCATCAATGTGGAAGAACCGCTCATGCTCAAGAAGCATATACGAAAACAGGGAGTTGAACCTATAGTAATAACGTTCAGTTACGAATGTTTGCCTCTAGTATGTTACCTTTGTAGTCTAATTGGACATAGCGAAACCAATTATGTTAAGCTACTGGAAAAACCGGAAGAGGAGATCAGCCGTGAATGGTAGGAGGAGATCCAGGCGGAGGTGCGGCCCGGAATGTAAGGAGAAAGGTGCAATGGAAACGTGATCTGGGAACGAATTTTGGAGCTGATTTTGTTGCACAAAATCAGGCTTCGAAATTCCCACAATCTGCAGCTCAAAATCCCCATAAGATAGGCAACAATTTCACTTTTTTTCCTAAGAGGTTTACGCTCAAATCTACCGCAGATTCTGATCTTCAATTGGGGCGCATTTATTTTGCAGCTGGTGGAAGCTCGACTGATAAGGGCTAGAGTAGTAGTAATGGGCAGAATGATAATGAAACCATGATTATGGATATTAAGGATTAAAAAAAACGCCCTAGACAAGGTAACAATGCAGTCAGCTCTAAAGAGATAATGAATACGAGTGAATCAGATCTACCTCAACTCATATACCAAGTTGGATCGGGCAGTCTTGCTTAGCAGACCCGCCGAGAGCCATGAATTATATAGCATGGAACTGTCGTGGCCTAGGCAACCACAAGACAGTTCGAGCACCAAAGGACCTAATTAGGTTTAATAAGCCTCGTATTCTTTTTTTAAGTGAAACTCTTGCGAACTCCGTTAAGATTGATTAAATAAAAGTTTTGTTAAAGTATGATTTCTATTTTTGTGTTGATCGGGTTGGTCGAAGTGGTGGGCTTGCTATATTTTGGATGCATGATGTCTCCGCTACTGTCATTGGTTTCTCTAATAATCATATTGATCTCATCATTGATGATTCGAATATATCTAAATGAAGACTTACAGGTTTTTACGAATTCCTGGAATCGAATAAAAAACGAGCTAGTTGGGAGCTCCTTCGTTCTCTTTCACGGCTCCATAGTATGCCTTGGGTATGTTTTGGTGATTTTAATAATCTTTTGTCTATTAACGACAAGCTAGGAGGTGGGGAGTATCCTAGCTCTCTTATGGAGGGTTTTCGCCAATGTATTTCGGACTGTAATCTCATCGATATTCCTCTGCTTGGGTTCGGGTATACTTGGATAAGAGACAGACAAATAAACTCGCCTACTCTAGAGAAACTCGACCGCGCTTTTGTTAATGCAGAATGGATGACGATCTTCCCTTTCCACAAATTACATAATCTGGTGTGTGCCACTTCAGATCATAATCCGATCAAGTTGGTGGCTGAGTGTGGAGGGTTAGACGGTTTAAATTTGAGAATAAATGGCTTGCGGAAGATAGTTTTCTGTCGTTTATAGCAGATTTTTGGGTTGATAATAGTGATCCGAACATTATGGCCAGACTTCAGAAGTGCGGTAAAGGTTTGCTCGAGTGGCAAAAGCAACTGGGGAGTAATTTCCCTGAGCAAATTCAAGTTCTTAAGAGGCAAATGCAGATGGCACGTCGACAGAATCAGCATGTTTTACTTGGGAGGCAGAAAACTGAACTTAATAAACTTATGGCCCAAGAGGAGATTTATTGGAAGCAAAGATCAAAGATCTTTTGGATGTAGTATGGGGAGGCCAATTCCAAATATTTTCATGCGCAAGCATCCAAGCGGAAGAGATTGAATCATATCACGACACTCACTAATGATCAAGATCAGCTAGTCTCGGACAATGAGGGCATGAGTAAAGTTATTATTGACTACTTCGTTCAGCTGTTTTCAGCATCGAGAAGATTAGATTTTCATCAGTTTGAGTCCATCGCTTCGGTGGTTAATCAAGAGGACAACGAGTATTTGTTAGAACCCTTACAGATGGAGGAATTCAGGAGAGCGATGTTTGACATGCACCCGGATAAGGCTCCTGGGCCGGACGGACTGAATCCGGCATTTTTTTCAAAAATGCTAGCATATTGTGGGAACAAACGTGTTTAACAGCTGCCGCAATTGGATAGAGACGCAGGAGTTTCCGACCAATCTTAGTGATGCAGTGATTGTTTTGATACCCAAAAAAGATAACCCCAGTTGCATGAAAGACCTTCGTCCAATAGCTTTATGTAACGTCTTGTACAAACTCATGGCCAAAGTTATAGCGAATCGACTCAAAACTCTACTTCCTTAAATAATTTCTCCCATGCAGTCGACTTTTGTCCCTGGACAGCTCATTACTGATAATATCATGGTGGCGTTTGCAATTATTCATTACATAAGGAACAAAGGTAAAGGCAAAGTTGGCGAAGCAACTCTCAAAATCGACATTAGTAAAGCATATGATCGGGTCGATTGGAACTATTTACGATTCATCATGTTAAAGTTGGGTTTCGACAGAAAATGGGTGGAGCTCATCATGTTGTGTGTTACTACAATCAACTATTCTGTGGCTTTCAATGGTACTGAAATTGGCCCCATCAACCCCAAGCGTGGACTGCGGCAGGGAGATCCGCTGTCCCTGTACTTATTCATCCTTTGTGCTGAAGGTCTATCTGCATTGCTTCGGAGAAATGAGTCGCGAGGGGATATTTATGGAGCTATGATTTGTCCAGGCAATCCCAGCGTCTCCCATCTTTTTTTCGCAAATGATAGCTTTCTTTTCTTCAGAGCAAATGCGAGGGAAGGCCAAAATATCAAGAGGATATTAGATATCTACGAAGCGACTTCGGAACAAGCGATTAATTACCAGAAATCTGGTATCATGTTCAGTTCTAATACTTCACAAATCAACAAGAACGCGGTGGAAGCTATTTTAGGAGTAAACACTCCTCTTGACCATGGGAAATACCGAGGTCTCCCTTCTTTAATTGGGCGACAGAAAAAAACAGGTCTTTGCTTTCATCAAAGATCGGCTTAGCAAGTGGATTATAAGCTGGAAGAATAAGTTGTTATTTAGACCGGGTAAAGAAATCATCATTAAAACAGTCGCCCAAGCATTGCCTGCATATTGCATGAGTGTTTTCCTTCTTCCTCGCGGAACTTATGATGAAATACAAAAAATGATGAACTCCTTTCTGGTGGGGTTCAGATATTATTACCAGAAAGAATATACATTGAGCGAGTTGGGAACGTCTCTGTGTGCTAAAAAAATATGGGGCATGGGTTTTAGGGACCTCCATTCTTTCAATCTGGCTATGCTCTGTAAACAAGTCTGGCGATTCATCGCTTACCCCGGCTCACTTCCAAGTCGAATTTTTAGAGCGAGATATTTTCCTTCTGGTAATTTTCTGGAGGCTAAGGATCGGGCAAATGCAAGTTTTATTTGGAGGAGTGTTTATGCTGCAAAGGACATATTGACCTATGGTGTTCGATGGAGACTTGGAGATGGAGCTTCGATTGATGTATTCATAGATCCCTGGATTAATGAAGCTACTAATTTCTTTATCACCTCTCCTCCAATCCAAAGCTTAAGTAACATGAAAGTAAGGGAGATCTTTAACGAGTCAGGTTCTGGTTGGGATGAATAGTTGATCAAAGGATTATTTAAACCTTATGATGTTGGACGGATCTCCAGAATCCGTATTGCGTATGCTAACCCTCTGGACCAGTTGATATGGCATCATAGTCGGGATGGACTCTACTCTGTTAAATCTGGATATAAACTGGTCCTTAGTTTGTTTACGGATATCGCCAATTTTTCTAGGGAGAAACCTTGGACCCGATTGTGGAATTTGCCCATCCCTCCAAAGATTAAAGATTTTATTTGGCACTGTCTGAGGGAGTTCATTCCATGCAAAGCGCGGCTATTGAGTAAGGGAATCACGCTCCGTACAGATTGCGATGCTTGTGGTTATGAGGAAGATTTGAATCACGTTCTTTTGGAGTGTCCTAAAGCAACAGAAAGTTGGGCTATAGCGCAGTTGAGTCTTCCGAACCAGAGCATTGAAACTTTGCTCGGGAATATTCTGGTTAACTCATCTATATCTTCTGTAACCCGTATGTTAGCTATTTTGTGGAGCATTTGGTACCATCGCAATCTCAGAGTCTAGCAAGGTAAGACTGTCTCTCCCTATATTATTGTTACTTTTTCTGACAATTTTATTCAAGACTGGCAGGAGTCTCGGAGGAGCTTTGAGAAAGTTAGTGCATCAGCTAGAAATTTGTGTCCTAATACCTTAGGTTGGCGTCAATCTTCGGTTGGTTTTGTGAAATGCAAGGTTGATGCGATTGTCTTTAACGAACAACACGCAGCAGGATTCGCTGCTGTTCTTCGAGACGAAAGAAGGAGTTTTGTAGCTGCTCTCTCCGGGCATTATTCGTCTTTGTTGGACCCAATTATTGCTGAACTCATGTCGATTAGAGAAGCACTTTCGTAGCTGAAAGACAGACAAGTCAACCATGTTGTGGAATCGGATTATCTGTTGACTGTTCAAGCTATTACAAATTCGTCTATTAACCATTTAGAGATTGGATTGTTGGCTCTTGATTGTTTAGCTTTCAAGCGACATTTTCTTCACTTGTCCTTCCAATGGACATGTAGAATTGCCAATAAGACAGCTCACTCCTTAGCTCGGGTAGCCTTATTATATACAAACGTTCATCGCTGGAAGTTTTCGCTGGAAAACTTGTCCTACTTGTTTGGCCCCTATTTTATCAACAGACAAATCTGTTTGTAATGCTCCTGATAGTGAAAAGCTTGTAAGATCCGAGCGTATGGGGTAAGCCTGATGACTTGCGTTTAGGTGTTAGCCTTTCAGTATCTACGGTTTTATACGTCAAAAAAGAACAAAAAGAAAATAGAAATACCTTCCCACCCGTTCACTTTCAATACTGGGAGATTCTAGTCACGTTTAGTCTAAACCGAGTTCCACTTAGGCTAGGGAAAGAAGAAAAATACCTTGACATTTTCACTACTCATGTTGGGTTGGGCTGTAAATTATGAAAACCTTTTCTTTTTTTCTAAAAAGACAAAAGCCTTTATTACAAACAAAAACATGGGCTTCTATAAAAATGCACATAAAGATTCATAAGATGTTCTTACCAGCTTATATTATTTATGTGTATCAGCAGTTCACACAAGACAAGTGTTGCAAAGGGTGCTCCTCATATCTCTTAAGATGCCACCATAACTCATATGAGCAAAAATTCATGTACAAGCGATCTCCATGAAGAGCTTTTAACACTTACTGTACAATTTAAAAGACGACGGCCAACGATTCAAGGCATGACATGACAAATCGAACATATAGAAAAAGGACTCGCAGTACAAGGATTTAATTATGCACATAAAAGACTAAAAAAGGTTTGATAACAAAATATGCTAGTCAACGTCACATTATACGTTCTCAAAATAATTTGTTCTTTGTTAAGGATTGTAAGCCCAACCATGTTTATCCAGATATGCCTGCACCGCTTCCTTAATTGCCAAGTTTGGAACTAGCTGAGATTGATGAAGTGCCTCCCGTGTGATCGGATCAAAGTTGCCCACCTAAATGGTAATTAGGTCAGTGATAAACAGAAGCAAACAAATTCAAATAAACAGTCTTTTTCTTTTCAAAACTTCTGAAAATGAATGTGAAGTATATCACTTCACCTTGTTTAGATGGTCAAGAATCACTGCTCTTTCATATGAAATCCCACTTGGAGCAATAACAGGATCGCGGAAAATATCAAGTGTGATTTTACAACATAGGTAATCAGGTACCTGAAATTCACACGTTATTCACCACATAACGGTCAAAATACAGTAAAAAAATATGGCAACAATTTTCACCAGCTCCTAACAAACCCAAATACTTACATCAGCAGGCATGTCGTCTTCTGCAGCTTTTTCAAAAACTTCTCCAAGATCTTTTAATTGTTTTAACTGAAAATCATTTACGTCATCCAAAACTCCTTCCGTTTGAAAGTTATCCAGGAAATGTTTTTCTTTTAGAGCTTTCTCACAAGTGTCTCTAGACAAACAGAATCAACTAAAATGAGTGCAAAATGTCAGATTATGTAGCATTATCTAGAAGATTGTATAGTTATAGGAATCATATAAATCCCTCATTTTTAGGGATTATAATAAGATACAGATTTCCATGTATCTTAGGGAATCTGTTGTTATATTTAGTATAGACAATTGTATATATAGACTATGGCTGTAACCTACTAACGATGAGAATGAAATTATTCTTCTCTGCTATTATTTTCACATGGTATCAGAGCTATTGGCTCTTTCCTAAAAACTCTGATTTGTTTCTCTGGTCATACTGACCGAGAGCCTTATCTCTACTGTCCCTCTCAACGTCCTAGTCTTATCACTCAAATTTTCCTGCTCCTTTCCTTAGCCTTACCTAATCAATCATGTCGGAATCACCTAGCAGTTCTGCTGAAATCATCAGCTCCACAATCGAGAACATTGTTGTTGCTATACCCGGAGATTTGTAGAATATTCAAGTTGCATACTGATTGAATCCGAAGAACTATTTAAAGTGGACACAATTGGTCTGCACATTCCTAAAGGGAAGAGGGAAATTGAGCCATTAAATGGGCACTAGTCCTTGAAAGGACGATCCAAGATTTGCGGCATGGGATGAACAAGACTCCATGGTGATATCCTGGTTATGGAACTCAATGCTGCCAGAGATTAGCGACACATGTATGTTCCCCGGGACTGCCAAGGAAATTTGGGAAGCTATTCGACAGACATGTTCCAAAGTTAATGATGTTGTTCAGATCTATGAGATTAGGACGAAAATTTCAGCAACTAAACAAGAGACTCGGACTATTCGAGTCTCGTACAAAGCTTGTGGCAAGAAATGGATCATTATCAATGTATCCATATGCGTTGTAATAAAGATGCAACAATTCTAAAGCCTTTTGTGGAAAAGAATCGTATTTATGATTTTTTGGGAGGTTTAAACTTAGAATTCGATTCTGTAAGGGTGCAGATTTTGGGATGACAAGACCTACCGTCTCTAAATGAGACAATTGCTATTATACGTGCAAAAGAGGGACGTCGAAGTATTATGCTTGAACCTCAAGGAGGAGATGGTTCTACACTCATTACCAAGGCCACATAATTGAAGGAGGCTAGCAATCCTACAGTTGTTACTAAAATGGACTCATCCAAACCTTTTAATCGGGATTCCTTATTCTGCACATATTGCAAGAAGCATCGACATATTAGGGAAAAATGCTGGAAACTTCATGGCAAGCCCAATTGAAGTGGGAACAATCGAAGTCAAGCACATATGGTGAGTAATTCGTCAACTAATGAAGAAAATTCCAAAAAACCTATTCCTAAGTTTAGTATCGAAGAAATGGAGAAACTAAAAACCTTTGTGGAGTCCTTTGAGAAGCCAATAGGTATTTGTTCATTGGCGTTTTCAGGTATTTCTTCTTCTAAACCTAATGCCTCAAAAAGAAATTCCCTTCCTATGTGGGTAATTGATTCCGGAGTAACAGACCATATGACTTGTTCCTTTAAATACTTTATCTCTTACAACCCTAGCTGTAGCCATAAAAAGATCACAATAGGTAATGGATCTATCACCACCGTAGTTGGTCAAGGGGATATTTACATAAACAAGGACCTTACACTAAGAAATGTCATCCATGTTCCCAAACTATTTGCAAACCTTATTTCCATTCAAAAATTAACCACAGATTCTAATTGCAGTATAACTTTTTTCATTCACATTGTGTCTTTCAGGAGCTAAGCACGAAGAAGATGATTGCATGTGCTAGTCAGAGAGACGGTCTCTATTTTTTGGAAAAACAACACAGTAAACCAGAAGTTGAAAAATCCTTATCTACATCTCTTTTTTTAGAATTTGTCATGTCAAACCAAGATAAAATTTGGCTTCACCATCGTCGTTTAAGTCACCCATCTTTTAGAATTTTGAAATTGATGTTTCCTTCGTTGTTTAAAGATCTTACATCTGAAATTTTTCATTGTGATGATTGTGAACTTGCAAAGCACAAACGTGCTTCCTTTCCAATAAGCAACAACAAAACCTTTGTTCCTTTTTTCTCTCATTCATGGTGATAATTGGGGACCTTCTACCACCTTAAATGTTTCGGGTGCTAGGTGGTTTGTTTCATTTATTGATGATTATACTCGAGTCACATGGTTTTATCTCTTGAAAAATAAATCTGATGTTAGTACTATTTTTCCTAGTTTTTACAACATGATCCATACTTAGTTTGATGTCAAAATTAAGAGATTTCGATCAGACAATGCCAAGGACTATTTCAATCAAACCCTTTCATCATTTTTTCAGAAAACAGGAATTATTCATGAGTCATCATGTCTTACTACCCCACAAAAAAACATGATAGCTGAGAAAAAAAATGGACATCTCCTAGAGATCACTAGAGCATTGTTGTTTCATAAAAGTGTTCCAAAACAATACTAGAGTGAAGCAGTACTAACTGCTGCCCATCTTATTAATAGACTTCCAACACGGGTTCTTGGGTTCAAAAGTCCAATTGACATTCTCACAAAATTTTTCCCAAATTTTTCGATGTCAAATAATCATATACCTCGAATCTTTGGTTGTGTTGCATTTGTTCGTATCCATTCTCACAATAGGAGCAAACTAGATCCACGAGCTCTTAGATGCATTTTATTGGATATTCCTCCACACAAAAGGGTTACAAATGTTTTCATCCACCTTCTAAAAAAATTCTTTATCTCAGCTGATATTACTTTTGTTAAGAATGAACCTTTTTTTCAGCATACCTATCTTCAAGGGGAGATCTTGAGTGAAGATAAAGCAAAGGATATGTTTCTTCTAGATCCTAGTTTTGTTCAATCTCAACCCATAACTGTGCCTAAATCCACATCTTCATCAATTGAGTCAAACATATCTATTGACAAATAGCCACTGCAAGTTTATTCTAAGAGGAAGGTACCAGTATCTCGACCAACACAAGTTTAGTCTCCCATTCGTGTTGCTGCTCAATTTCCAACTGATAATATCACACCAGATGGTGAGCCAAGAGTTAAGTCATTTGAACCCGTAGAAGAACCTAAAGAAACAAGTATTGAGGACCTACCAATTGCACTTAGGAAAGGAACAAGAACCTGCACAAAACACCCACTGTCTTCTTTCATGTCTTATCAGAATCTATCCAAAAAAACATAGAGCCTTCCTAACCAATCTCCATACAATTCGCACATTGAGAGATCTAACTGAGGCATTAGGAGACAAAAAATGGGAGGATGCTATGAAAACTGAAATGGAGGCCCTTGAGAAGAACAAGACATGGGAGTTAGTGGAATTGCTGAGAGGGAAGAAACTAGTTGGGTGTAAGTGAGTTTTTACCATAAAATACAAGGCTGATGGATCGGTGGAAAGATATAAGGCAAGATTGGTGGCCAAAAGGTTCACTCAAACCTATGGTATCGATTATCTTGAGACATTTGCTCCTGTTGCTAAGACGAACACGATAAGGATACTGTTATCATTAGCTGCTATTTTTTAGTTGAATCTGCAGCAATTTGATGTTAATAATGCATTCCTCCATGGTGATCTAGAAGAGGAAATTTACATGGAAGTTCCTCCTAGATTTGAATCGAAAGAAGGAATGGTATGCAAGCTGACGAAAGCTCTTTATGGGCTCAAACAATCCCCACGAGGTTGGTTTGGGAGGTTTGCTAAGGTGATTATTTCATTGGAATATAAGCAGAGTCAAGGAGACCATACTTTGTTCATTAGACACTTAAATTCCAGGGGAATCACAGCATTACTAGTTTATGTAGATAATATTATTGTGACAGGTAATGATGCAAAAGAAATAAAAAATCTGAAGCAATATCTCTTGAAGGAATTTGCTATCAAGGAGCTAGGAAAGTTAAAGTACTTCCTATGCATTGAAGTAGCTCACTCAACGCAAGGGATTTCCATCTCTCAACAAAAGTATGTACTTGACTTGTTGAAAGAAACAGGAAAATTGGGTTGTAAACTAGTGGATACCCCGATTGAATTCAATCATGGATTAAGTAATGCTCCGGAAGATCCAATGGTAGATAAAGAATCATATCAAAAGCTTGTTAGAAAGTTGATATATCTGGCACACATAAAACCAAATATAGCATTTGCAGTGAGCACGGTTAGTCAATTTATGCACAATCCTAAAGAATCACATCTCAAGGTAGTAAACAGAATACTACAATACTTGCAAGGTAGCCCAGGAAGAGGAATTTTGTTTAAGCAACAAACAATCACAAGTATGACATTAGAGGCTTATACCGATGCAGGCTATGCAGGGTCTTTGGTCGATAGGAGATCAACATCTGGTTACTGTACACTCCGAGGTGGTAATCTTGTAACATGGAGAAGTAAGAAGCAGAATGTAGTGGCAAGATCAAGTGCAAAGTCTGAGTTTAGATCTATGGCATTGGGGATATGTGAATTACGTTGGCTGAAGATAATTCTTGATGACTTGAGAATAAAATGGGAAGGACCTATGAGGTTGTACTATGATAACAAATCAGCTATCAACATTGCACATAACCCAATATAACATGATCGAACAAAGCATATTGAACTTGATAGGCACTTCATCAAGGAAAAACCGGACAATGGCTTAATATGCACTCGATTTGTGTCAACCCAGGATCAGTTGGTAGACGTACTTACAAAGGGAATAACAAGCACAGTGTTTCAAGATATTATTGGCAAGCTAGGGATGGAAGATATCCATTCACCCGCTTGAGGGGGAGTGTCGGATTATGTAGGATTATTTAGCATTATCTAGAAGATTGTATAGTTATAGGAATCATATAAATCCCTGATTTTTAGGGATTATAATAAGATACAGATTTCCATATATCTTAGGGAACCTGTTGTTATATTTAGTATAGACAATTGTATATATAGACTATGGCTGTAACCTACTAAAGATGAGAATGAAATTATTCTTCTCTACTATTATTTTCACACAAACTACAAAAACTGAATACTCTGGAAGCTTTTAAAAATAAAATTTCGTCAGCAAATATAGACTATGGCTGTAACCTACTAAAGATGAGAATGAAATTATTCTTCTCTGCTATTATTTTCACACAAACTACAAAAACTGAATACGCTGGAAGCTTTCAAAAGTAAAATTTCGTCAGCAAAGTAGTTCAAACTCACTGGGAATACATACTTCAAGCTTTGCAGCTCCCATGAACGTTTTGTTGATGCAAGTTCCCATTCCAAGTATTTTGCTTTGGCAAGTTCCTGCCAGATCACCTCAACCATGTAGCCCTTTGGGTTTGCACCCCTACCAAGATCCAAAGCCTGTAATAGGGAAATTATCATATACTGTTAAGAGACAGATAACCAAAGGCGATATTTAGGATTGGTATCATCCACTTTCACCACAAAAAAACGATTAGTATGTTATGAACCAAATTAAACTGACATGAAAAGAATACGAAAATGCAAGGGAGTTAAATTCGCATAAATAAATACAGTTAACTGTTACCAAAAATAAATGAAAGAGACAGCTAAAGTCAATAACAAGTAAATCATCATTACCTGAATTATGTTTCTTCTCATATCGGTATGTTCAGTTTCCATCAGTGTCAGTCGATTATTCTCAAATTCCATAACAAATAAACTTGTTGCTATTACTAGATTTTTGTCTTGAAAATGATGCAGGTTGGCACTTTAACTTTTCAAAAAGCAAAGACCAATGTTTAAGGCCATCCACAAGCACCCTAGCATTAGAAAATTGATTTTGTACTTATAGCACTTAACTAGCATATGCTGAATCAAGTTAAATTGCAATAGAAACTCCATGCAAAAATATATCAATGCCAACTTAAAAAATACATTTAATCTGATTCTTGTTCCTTCTCACATATGTTATGTCCAATTATTTATCCCCAAATCTCATAATCAATAACGATATTGTTGTTTTGCTTAGAATAAGAGCCTTAAAAGTGAATGTGCATTCTCACTGCATCATTCTGAGGACAAGATAAAAGTTCTAAGCACATACAACCCAAAAAGAATCCTTGTCCCAAACTTACAAACTTCAATCCAACTGCATCAAATGTACTGTGAGGTTCTTTGTCTCATCTATGCTGAAATTTAATGCTGTTAAACTCCTATTCACCTCAGCTGCACAACTGCATGCGTGTTACTTAGAACATTCACTTGCCAGTATACAGCTTGTCTCTTGTTCATATTTGCAACTAAGTTTATCTCTAATTGATCACCGTTTAAACAGTCTAACGTATTGAGACATTAATTTCAATTGTAAGTATCACAAATAATTCTGGTCCCAGTGCAACCAGAACATACAAGCTAAATCTTCCTTAGAATGCGTGCATACTAATGTCAACCCCTTAACCTATTCTATCTTGGTAGCAAAAGCCACTACAGTCTAACTCATGCAAGCCAATAGCAGAAACATGTTGATCCTAATCATACATATTGTTTAGACACCCCATAAACTAGCCAAAGCATTCAAAAGCCATCAAGAAATATCAAACACATGAATAGTACAGGAATTCTGAAGCTTGAAATAATATCAGCAATAATTATGTTACACACTTAAAGTTATTGCTCCTCAACTTTGCCTCAGAAACAGTCAACTTGGATGCATTAGTATACCAGGTGACCTAATCAAAAGTTAGGTTGATAACAACATAAACAAGGCATCATGTCAATGAATAACATATGGTCAAATTCTTTGCTCTCGACATCTAGTTCCTTATTTCAAAAGTTTTCTTTGGTTCCTTTTCCATTTGGTGTTCTTTTCAGTTCCTCTGAATATGATAAGCAGAGTGGTTGCTAAATCTGGTTGCAACCTTTCTAAAAGAAACTTTAAGTTCAATTTACTCAGAACACTTTCCAACTCTTTGCGGAAATTGTGCATCACTTAGTCCAATGTTTACACTTGCTACATTTCAGTGACAATATCATCCCCCTATTTAAAAGGTAATAACAAAAAATGTGAACATTAGCAGGTAAGTTATTACCAAATCAGACCAAACAAAAGTACTTCATGCAGACAAAACAAATTAGGAATATGAAAAGGCACTAAAATAAATGGACCAGCAGAAATAAGAGCCATGCAGCAAATATAATTTTAGAAATGGATGATAAGTTGCCAACTAAACAAGGAGTTTAAAAAGTAATGGCATCGAAAAAGACAAGACTGCTTGAAGTAAGATCTGCCAGATCCATGATTCCTCTTTTTATGTGGGATGAAGGCAAACTGAAAAATGTGAGGAAGACATGAAAAAAAAGTGAACAAAATTCAAAAATAGGAAAGTCGAAGAAGGAGAATATCTTTCATTCCCTTTTTGTGCAAAACAGTAGATTGTACAACTCAAGTCTATGAAGCTAACCAGAACTTGCTTCTGAGCAGCGATGCAGATTGTTATCCAAAAAGGATACAATAGAAGGATAATCAAAAGGGAGAAACAAAGTTACCCTGCATTAAGATTGTCTTTCAAGAATGACCTGAAAACAAGTCCCTACCTTTTCCAATTCCTTTACTCCATTAGTGTACTCTCGCCTCTGCAGTAGTGCAAGTCCTAACATATAGTGGGCCTGTTATAATTGAACCAAGTATGAAATTCATTTGACCGAGAAAGAGAAAAAGCATTGCTCCACATTTTCAAGTGCTTACAAATACATGTAATTTGCCAACTTAATCATACTAAAGTACATTCATTAAATAATGAAAACAAAAAGTTGAACGGAACTTCACTGTTCTTGTCAAACTACGGCAGAAAGATAAGCCCAAAATAACAAGAAGAAGAAGAAATGGTCTGGCCATGAAAAGCTACCAGTGACCTGATGAGAATGACAACAGAAACTTAACATTGTAGTAAACATTGTAGGCGCACAAAGTGAAACAAATGTAACAAAATCAGCAACAATGAACAAATCATCTGATAAACATCCTGATTTTAAGATTTCCAAGAACTAATGGTGGACAGAGTCTAAAACTACCACAACTGGTGCAAGTGCGTCTATCTATGTGGGTGCATACCATACACAGGATCTTGGAAAATGTAAGAATAAGACCAAAATCACAACAGCCATCATGGATAATCCCAAAAACAAAACAAAAAAACAGAAAGCACCATATGAGAAAAGGTACGGTTTATCTGTAAACCCTAATCCATTTCAAGCAAAACAATAGAGATAATAACCTTAAAGGATTTGGGGTCAAGCTGGATGGCTTTGCAACAATCCTCTTCGACTTTGCCCCAATTACTGCAGTAAACCACAACGTCTAAAGAATTGAAAAAGAAAATCCAAGAAAATATATGAAAAACAGAATAAAGGGAAAATTCTCCGTACATACTTGCGTTTCCGATAACAAACAGCGCGATTCGTCCAATACACAGCCACATTAGGGCACAGCGTAATTGCCTTCAATTTTACCAACCCCAAATAAAACATTTCAAAATCAATTAACTTCACGCGAAAGGAGAAACAATCCATCGATATTTTCCGTAAAAAGCTTCAAAAGAAACAAAATTTCAAGAAAGAGGAAGAAAAATACCTCAGTATAAGCATCAATAGCAGCTCCAAATCGGTCCTTCCGAAAGTACAAATTTCCATCTTCTTTCAGCCTCTCAGCTTGTTTCGCCGCCTGACTCAATTGTATTCCAGTTCCCATTTGCTTTACTAACTATTAACCTTCTTCTCCTTCTTTCTCAAAGATTTAACACCCAGCACTGGATTGATATCCCTGGTTAAGTTTACTGGGGTTTTTCCCCTCTAAAAGTTTCTTGTTGACACAACTATTGATATGTGTGGGATCTAGAATGTGTTTTGGGTCAAAAGCTTTGTGCTTGGTTGACTGACGCCGTGAGGTCGGATCGGAAGCCTAGCAGGTCCTTTCACTGAAACTGAAAGCAACACGAGCAGGCACAGCATAATGAATAATGACTGTTTTCTTGCAGTGAATATGTAGTTCGGGTTACATACCACTCAGTATAGGAAAACTTCCCTGACTTTGTACTGTTCTGGCTCTGGTACCACTCGTAGGTCCTATGGTCCGTTATAAGGTGACACTGGGAATACTACAGGAAACTATGATCTGGTTAAGCTTCACTAGCTTAACGCTTCCTTCTAAACCACTCATTGGTTGAAGATATCGACTCACCAAAGTCGGATTGGAAGTATGTATCACTACGTAGCCGTTCCAGTTATCGGAGACTTACACCCCTCAATGCCCTCCTGGCTTACACGGGTCTTACTGCTCACGCCTCTTAGGAACTCTACTTTACTCACACACTCTTACTTTTCATTCCTCGTTTGCTTCTGACTCAAGACAGCGGAAATTTAGAAGCGAACAGTTTGTTGCCAAACTGTTATAGATTTTCTAATACACAAGATCCTTGTACAAGGCAAGTATAGAGCATATTAATCTCTGCAATCTTTTCTTTGAAGGAAAGGATATAAGGTTTCAAGGAAGAGAAACTATTTTTGCGAAAAAGAACTCTTCATTTTCCAATATGATTTACAAGCTTGGAATTGAACGTGCTTACACTGAAAGACTAAGCCTGCTTAAATAAGCAAAGCTAAGGATATAAACGTAAACTATCCTAACGACATAATGATAAGGCTTTACGAAAAACTAACCTAACCTTATCACAAAGGAATCTACTTTACAAAAGTAAAGATATCTTTGCACCGAAAGTAAACTACTTTCTAAAAGCAAACAGTAGTAAACAGTACTACTTTACAAAAAGTGAAAGAGAAAGATGATAGGATAGAATCTTCATGATGTTGAAGTGATTTGTGGAACCCATCTATCATTATGACTGTTGTCTCTTCTTACTTTACAGGTGTAAAGTAAGGTCTTCATCGTCTGTCAACTCCATGTCTCTATCAATTTGTTCAATGAGCTCATGGATATTGGTTTATGCCCATTCAGCAGGCCATGAGCCTGTTGTAGTATTGCCAGATGAACTATAGACTTCAGCAAGCTGAGGGTTTGGATCCACAGGAGACCTCGTAGATGGATGAGGAATCGAACCTCCATAAATATTGATACAATGGTTGTCATAGGAAGCTCATTCATTCAGAGGTGGTGCTCGTAGAGGTTGCTGAAAAGCTGGTGCTTCAAAATAAGGTCCTTGAGAAGTACAAACAGTAGGAACATCAGCTTGTGGATTTTGATTATAATGATCTAGCAGGTCATACAATTCAGTAGTGACTTGCTCTTCTTCATGAGACCAGTCGAGACTGACACGCCATCGTTGGCAGTGGCTGATAGTACACATCATATTGCTGTCAGTCATACAGTAAGGACGATGCAACAAATATAACATATAAGTGTTAGTATTGGAAAGTGTTGCATTCCATAGACGATGTTGAGATAACAGAAAGTACATCTCCAAACGTCATTTTTCAAGAGGTTGGAACCATTCCAGGAATGTCCATAGAAGAGAACCAGTATTGGTAGGATCTGTCAAATGACGATACAGATGTAGTGGAGAGAGAGCGATTGTACAGGTGAATAATGCACTAAGTGACTAGAGATGCCATAAAACATTTTCTTCCATCGAGTCATAGATAAAATAGATATACTTATAAGGAGTAAGCATATCAAAATGGCTTGGCTTGGCTATGATGTCATTTGAGAGGAGAATTTGATGCATATAAAAGAAGACACTCTGGTAAAGAATTGGTGACAGACTGGTGACAGTATGGTGTCGACGAGAGAACCATGGCGGAAAGTCTTTCTTATAACGAGCAAACCTGGGAAACTCCATTAACCAAAAGAGAGGAATGGGGAGTTTCAAGGATGATGAAAAAAAACAAGAGTGACTTTGAAGGTCTAGAAAGATAATCTGCAAGGATATTTTTGTGACCTTTAAGATGTCAGACTTCAAATTTATAGGTAGAGAACCACTCTTGCCAGCGTAGTAACTGACTATTTGGAATCTTTTTCCCTACCTGATTCAGCATCTTGGGAAAAGCAGTGTTATCCATTTCAATGACAAAGTGGTAAGGAGTGAGGTGAAGTGAGAACTTTTCGATACCTCTTTTGACTGCAAGAATCTCCTTATATGAGATATGATAGTGACTTTCTGCAGAAGTGAAAGCTCCACTAGCATGTCCACAATAATAGCGCTTGTCATTGAGTTCTTCAATAAGAACAGCACCCCAATGAGTATCACTAGCATCTGTTTGAAGGACACGTTGTCCTCGTTCAGGAATCTTTAAAGAGGGAGGATCCTGACAGATCAGCTTAAGATGCTTGACAGCTTTGGTTTGTTCCTTTCCCCAAGGAGGTGGATTCTTACGCAAGAGCTTAGATAAGCTTGTAGTATAGGCTGCCACATGTGGGATAAAATCTCGAATATAATTAACAATTCCAAGAAATTGTTGAATCTGTTTTACCGTGAGATTTTTATCTGGAAATTGCAATAATTCTTTTGCAATATGTGGGCCTGGCTGATAGAATCCATCTTTGAATTGCATCCCAAGGA
>JAOSBK010000004.1:19874848-19885927 GCA_027568895.1 Erythroxylum shatona
AAGCTTTAGAAATCCATTTATGGATTGAAGTAATCATCTAAGAGTTGGAATATCCTATTTGATGAGACAATCAAAGAGTTTGGTTTCTCACAAAATCTAGATGAGCCTTGTGTGTATAAGAAGGTTAGTAGGAGTGCAATCGTGTTCCTTTCATTGTATGTAGATGACATATTGCTAATAGGAAATGATGTCTCTGCTTTGTAATCAGACAAATTTTGGTTAGCTAAGAACTTCTCTATGAAAGATCTTGGAGAAGCAACTTATATTTTAGGGATGAGGATCTACAGAGATAAATCCTAGAGCTTGCTTGGTCTTTCTCAGTCTATATATATAGACAAGATGTTAAAGAGGTTTAGCATGGAATAGTACAAGAGAGGTTATCTTCCCATGGTACATGGGATTACACTCTCTAAATCTACGTGTCCAAAGACATAAGATGAGAGGACTCATATGATTTTTGATTCCTTATGCTTTGGCTATAGGATCAATCATGTATGCTATGTTATGTACTAGACTCGATGTATTATATGCTCTAAGTGTTACGAGAAGATACCAGTCGAACCTTGGTGAGGGTCATTAGGTGGCTCTTAAGAATATCCTTAAGTACTTGAGAACAACTAGGGATGTATTCTTGGTATATGAAGAAGGTGATCTTGTGGTAAGCGAATATACTGATGCCAATTTCCAATTCGATAGGGATGACTTCGGATCCCATTCTAGATATGTATTCACACTGAATGGTGGTACAGTCAGTTAGAAAAGCTCCAAACAAGAGATGACTGTAGATTTGATGACAAAGGCAGAGTACATTGCAGCTTCAGAAGCGACAAAGGAAGCGGTTTAGATCAAGAAGTTCATCATGGAACTTGGTGTGGTTACGAGCATCACTGACCTAGAGTAGTTGTATTGTGACAACAATGGGGCTATAGCGTAGGCGAAGGAGTTGAGGTCCCATCAGAAGCCCAAACATGTACTCAGGTGTTACCATTTGATTAGAGAAATCGTTGGTAGAAATGATGACAAGATAGAGAGAGTACCCACCTATCAGAATATAGTTGATCCATTAATTAAGCATATTTCCTAAACGAGTTTTGTGTCACATGCACACGTATATGGTGTTAGACATCAAGGCGATTGACTTTAGTGTAAGTAGGAGTTTACTAGAGAAGTGCTCTAAAGGCAATCACCTTTAGCACTTGTTGTACAAATTATTTTATGATTAATAAAGGCATTTTTCATTATTTCGATGTTCATACATTTATGAATTTGATGTTGATCTTAAATTGATTTTAACGAAGTCCTTGATACAAAACATAGAATAGAGGAAATCGTGATGAGATCATGATCATGAGATTCCTATCATGTCCAATTATGCTAGTATCTAAACTTTCCCTAGTCATAGGATTAATAAGATGGAATATCATTAATCCGGATAGACTGGCACATGTTATACTCCTTGATTAGAAGTTGTATACATGAGTTATTCAGAGTTAACATGTGGATGCTTATTAAGGGTAGTAAGTACATTGGATTGAACTACTATGAGACAATCATATGGATATTCTATTCCAGTGTCAATGATAGTCTCATCATAGTAATAGCGCAAATATCTTTTGACTTGAGATGCTCAAGGATATCTCAAATACTGATCCTATGCTTTGACTCCATTCATTGGTGCCTTTAAGGGTTACTCATAAGGTGGTGATTGGGTACAACTTAAGGTATTTGTTGGTAATTGAGTAGTCAATAAAGGATTCACCACTCCTAATAGAAGGAGATGATACTCATGGCCTCTTATCGGGATCATTACTTGAGAGTCTCTGGCCAGAGAAAATATATGTCATGAAGAGAGTCTTTAATGATGTATAAAGTAATGTGATCCTTAAGACACGATCTAATATCACTTGGACTAGATGTAACGTAGTTAGTCTAGTGGGAGTTGACATTTTAACCATACACTGAACCAAGTGGGGTATAGATTGTTAGACCCCATTTTCGAAGCCCAACATCAGAGTCGTGAGAACGTGAGCGTGGAGGAAGACTTGGGATTTGAAGCTCAAACCCTTCGGAAGCAAGGCGGGTTCGTCAAGACGAACTATTGTTTTGCCGCAGTGAGTATATGGGAGAAATCCTACATGTTCCCTTTAGGTTAATTACGCCGTAACAAACGATTGTACTTCGCCATGACAAACCTTGGAAATTATCTTTGCCACGATGAAGTCGCCACATGAAGATAAAACATCTTTGAGTCGAATATGCCGTGGCAAACTCTTGACTTCACTGTGACGAAACCCACTGAAATAGAACCCAAAACCCTTCATAACCTACCTTATTTAATGCATACTTAAATTCTTTCAACCACCCTCATTTATTCAATCCAAAAGACAAAATACACATAAACACAAGCAACTTTCCAAATTCTTAATCTCATTGTAAATCGATTGTAATGCGAAATGTTTGAAAGCTAAAAACAACATCAACCATATTTCATTAATATCCAAAAGAAGAGTTTTACAAAGCTTTAATGGGCATTTCAAGCTACAATACAACATGATCCAAAAACACATAGTTTACAAAAATTAGGATTTCTCAAAATGCGACTAAAGCCTTGTTTTACAAAAACTAACTTCAAAAGCAAAAATAAGCCTAGTCGGAGTGATGCCTTAACTCTTGATTACTCGATCTCTTGCTCCTCACCTGAAGATGGGAGCGAATGGGATGGGGTGAGCTTAAAGCTTGTAGGTAACAATTTTACAACCAGTAACAAGCAAAGCCATTGAAATACTTATTTCCATTGTAAATAAAACTCACATTTAATTACAAAGCACATATTTCTCAAATTCTTGACCAAATTCTCAATAATGTAAATCAGATATACATCAATCTTGTCAACATATCATGAGCACATAAGCACATTAAAATAGTTTGGAAGGTCCATAAATAGAATGAAATAATACATTCCCATATAATAGTCATGTGTTGTCGTGAACATAATCAACTAACATAATCCCACATAGTGGTTTTGTGTAGTCGTAAGCATGAGGGAATCCATAAAGAAGCTCCATACCACTAGTAGGCAGGTGAGAGAAGTCTTTAGTCGAAGTACACTTAACATACAGAATGGACCAAACCAAAACCACATAATATGTATCTCAAAACTTGTAAACTTGTTGCAAAAAATGACACATTTTTTAAACTTGATTTTACAAACATAATATCTTTTCAAAAATCATTTTCACATTCTTTTCATAATTTCTCAACACAATATGCTCATACCAAACACATAACACTTTTTCAAAGCATTTAAAGAGTTATAATGAGCATTCATAAAATAGTTGAAATCATTTATTTCCATCATTTGAAGAAAGCATTAAGGGCCTATTACTTAATTATAAAATTGTAACCCACCTTAAAATCTTTGCTTAAGAAATTGGCTTAAGGATGTCTTTCCTCTTGCTCCTCTTGCCTCTCTTGATCTCCTTCTTGATTTCCTTTAACAATAAAAAAATCACAATTCAATAGGAATTCTAGTTTGAGAACCCTAAGAAAATGCATTCACTAAAATGATTTTAGAGTACTTAAACCCATGCATTTCTTAAGCTTTATGAACCAAAACCCTTCCATAAATCCAAACTCCTAGGTTAATTTTCCATGATCATTTTGATCAAGTAAATAACAAGATTTGATAAAACTTTCTTCTAAAAAAGTGTTCCCCATTGTCTTAAGTTTCTAATGATCCCAAAATCATTCAATTTGGTTCAGTACTCTAAAAGTTATAGCCCAAACATTTTTGGGTTGTTCTTATACTAAAATAGCATTCTGTATTCAACTTCCATTCAAAAATTGAAATCCTTAGAGACTAAATTAGAACTCCATTTCCTCATAAAATTTATATTCCTATGTCTCTAGTTTACTGAAAATCAAAAATCATCCCATTTGGATAACTACACAAAAAGTTATGTCTAAAATACCAAAGCATACTTTGTGTAAGAAAGTTGATTTTGTTGCAGAGAAACCTAGAAGTTCGACACGGCAAACTTTTATAGAAACCTACTCCAAAAAAATGTTTTGCTACATTTTCTATCTTTTTACTTCCCACATTTCAAATATAACCCATCTTAAACATAAACCATCTCTTCTACTTCATTTTCAATTTCATTTCAACGCAATAGCATTTACAAATACATCATGATCTATCTCTGATCATTAACCCAAAAAGAAAACATTTGCCTATATCATTCATCAACAACTTCCCACATATATTTCACGTTATTTGAGTTTCATTTAACCATACCCATGAAATTTAAAGCATAACTTACTTGTTGAAGCTTCAAATTCTTCAAACTCTTCAAGATCTCCACAAACCCTAGCTTTTCTCTTCTTTTCCTCTTCTTCCACGACACTCTCCTTCTTTCTCTCTTCTCACTCATAATTTTTCTTCCTATACTCTTAATAATCATAAAATGTCCCTTTTTCCCTCCAATATAAGCCTTGGGTCTTTTAAACTTAAGTGAATTGCCAATTTTGCCCTTGATACATTCTTATAACATTAATACTTTAATTCCATCAATCCATGCAATCAATCCTCCTAATATTGACATAATAATTAAACTCCAAATAAAATAATTTATTTAGCAAGACCACAAAATTTATTCAAATTAGACTTAATAAGATAAATAAAAAATTCAAGGCCCAACAGTTAACGTAGATGTTTCTCACTATGATTGAACTGTTTTTGGTTAACTTTCAGTTATTGAACTGTTACTTATATGATTCCTATATTTCCAGACATTGTTGGTCTGAGGAGTTTGATACTTGGGACTGTATATGGAAATGTTTTCAAATTGTATGTGTAATATGGAATGTGTACTCAACTGAATGTTGAATGTCGAACTCAGATATGAAGAATGTGATAAATGATATGAGCACGTTGAATGAAAAGTATTGATATCCTATTATGTGAATTGATGCATTCTATTACATGACATGCATGATCAAATAAAGGAGTTATGACCGGAGTGACCAACGTGAAAAAGAGCTTTAAACTCCGGAATTGTGCACAAAGAGCCACAGACTCAGTTAATAATGAGCCTGGTATCTACAACAGATATAGGATGGTAAATGAAATGAGCCTCGTATCCACAATGGATACGGTATAGTAAATAAGCGCTTGGTCATAACAAAGTAAAATGAAAATAGAGTCACATGTGTATTTGCATATATATAACTTTACATGAATCATATGAATGATTGAGATAAACTAATGGATTGTTATGAAATAGTGTTATGAAATGTTTATATACATGCTAAACTTGTACTTGTTGAAATATAATTAAATATGATATGGGATCTGATACTGGATAATGTGTTAAACTTTTTGAAATTGGTTATATACTTGACATTTGTGTTTTGACTAGAGTGAGCACATCGATAATAGTTCACTCACTGAGTTCGCAAACTCATCAAAATTGCAACATTGATTTTCAAGTACAAAGGAGTTCTAGCTTTTAAGGCAACCAAGTAAAATACTTGTACTGTTATTTTGAGAACAAGTGTGGCCCAAAGGTCTGGTCAGCTAATATCTGAGGAGTCTAGTTATGATGTGTTTGTTTAGCTTCTCATTTCATGTTAAACATTTTGTATAGAGTTGTAAACTCTCAAATGTTATGTAATGTAAATACACAGAAATGAAATGTAATGGTACAATATAAGTAAGTTTATTTTGTGAATGAAATGAGGAGATTTGATCATTTTGAATACTTGTGTTATGTGTGATGTCATAATAAGTTAATGTGATTATTCTAACGTGCCATTCTCATAGGGTATGTTGTCAAATGTCCTTTAGATGTTCGAGCATATACTTTATGGAAGTGGTATATTAAAATTTTGGTACCAGAACATGGTTTGGCATCTATAGGGACATATATAAGCATCTAAACCTAACATATAGTAAGAGACACATATAGTGATCACACTTATTATTTGTTTAAGGTCATATGCTATAAGAGATCAAATCACAGAATCAACTGACCTTACATCTATAGGAGCCAATAAAGAGTTCCCAGTACCCCAGTCTGACCAAATGCCTCAAAGGAGTCCTGAGAGGAGAGAAAGGAGGAATGATAAATTTAAGAGGTAGGGGATTGTAGTCTTCTATGAAAGTATAGACCCTACTGAAGTAGAAGGTTGGCTTAAGAGAATAGATTGACTACGCAATTTCGTTACTTCAAGGTTCGGCTTATCAGTGGTGGAAGACTATTCCTGGCAGTTCTGCCTGACCATGTAGACTGACATGCGAAAGGTCTTTAAGGAGAACTATATGCCAAATATCTACTTGGATATGAAGATGAAAGAGTTTCTTGATCTGAAATAGGGAAATTTCACTGTAGTTTAGTATGAGGTGCGGTTTAATGAATTAATATGGTATGTACTACTTTGATTCTAACTAGGGAGGATAAATGTAGGTGGTTTGAGGATGAACTGAATATAGAGATTAGGATGAGATTGACTATTACCAATCTCAGTAGTTTTACTAAGCTGCGAGGTGCTTCAATCCAAATTGAATAGTTATTGAAGGATGGACAAAGAGAGTATAGGCAGGAGTTCAGAATTAAGAGGCATGGTGAGTCTCAAGTTGATTTTAGTAGGAGATTCAGTAAACGTCAGAATAGATCATTTTGATCACAGAATAGATCAAGATAGACAAGGTTTACATCGAGAGGCAGTTTTGTTCATGTTGGTAGTGGTAGAGGTCAAGAATTTAAAGGACAAACACAACAGATGCCTAGTTATGAGCATTATGGAAAGATACATGGTGGAGACTATTGGAAGATAGCAGGAGATTGCTTACGTTATGACTCTTTTGAGCATCAGATTAGAGAATGTCCCATTATTTTGGGAGCATAGTCTGGAGTGAGAGGAGGATCAGTAATTGAGACGACTGTCCAGTAAAGTAGAGCTAGTAGAGTAGGACAAAGAGGCATAGGTAGGGGTAGAACAAGTTCAGCAAGTCCTAATGTTAGGACTAAGGTGCAGAGTAACCAACTATAGTCCCAAGTCAGGATCTTTGCTATTACGATACAGGAGGCATATAATTGTCTATATGTTGTTACAAGTGTGTTATATGTCTTTCAATTCGAGGCATTTGCATTGTTAGATCTAGGATTAACGCATTCATTTATCACACCATATTTGGAATCTAAACTGCATTATGTGAGAGAAATGTTGAAATGTGACTTAGAGGTGAGTACACTAATAGGTAGTACTACAGTGATTGGAGAAGTGTGTAAAGGGTATATTATTTAGGTTGACTAGTCTGAGTTGAAAGTCAATTTGATAGTACTACAATTAAAAGAGATAGACCTCATCTTAGGTATGGATTGGCTGACTACTCATAGGGTTGTAATGAATTGTTATACTAAAGAAGTCATTCTTGAACCTCCTAATCAACCAAGAGTAATATTTTGAGCTGTTAGTCAAGTAGTGCCAGCTATATTGATTTCATCAATGAGTGCTTTTAGGCTGATTCGAAGTGGATGTGGGGCTTATCTAGCTTATGTGACTGATACTTGAATTGAGCAAACAATATAGGATATTTCTATTATTAAGGATTTTCTTGAACTGTTTCCTACTGAATTATTGAGATTACCCCCGGATAGGGAAGCAGAGTTCACTATTGACCTTATTCTAGGTACTGCTCCTATGTATATTCCTCTGTATAGGATGTTACCTGTGGAACTTAAGGAACTTAAGACTCAATTGCAGGAGTTTTTGGATAAGGGCTTTATTAGGCCTAATGTGCCAACTTTGGGATTTCCAATTTTGTTTATGAAGAAGAAAGATGAGACTTTGAGATTATACATTGATTATAAACAACTGAATCAAGTGACAGTGAAGAATAAATATCCCTTACTAAGAATAGATGATTTACTTGATCAGTTAAAGGGAGCTAAGGTGTTTACTAAGCTAGATTTGAGGTCAGGGTATTACCAGTTAAAATTAGTAGAAGATGATGTACCAAAGAGTGCATTCAGAACCAGATATGGGTACTTTGAGTTTTTGGTGATGCCTTTTAGGTTAACGAATGCTCCACTAGACTTTATGACATTGATGAATAAGGTATCTCAGTCTTACTTAAATCACTTTGTGATTGTATTCACAGATTGTATTCTAAGCATTTGAGGTTAGTCTTACAGATAAGGAGAGAGCAGCAATTGTATGCCAAGTTCAATAAATGTGAATTTTGGTTTGAGCAAGTGGTGTTCTTGGGTCACATAGTATCTAGACAGGGCATATAAGTAGGCCCAACAAAAGTTGAGGCAGTGATGAAGTGAGAAGCCCCTAGAAATGTATTTGAGATTTAGAGTTTTCTTAGAATAGCAGGTTATGACAGGAGGTTTATAGAGGGGTTTTCATTAATCTCAACCCCTTTGACAAAGCTTTTAAAGAAGAATGTACATTTCCAATGGACTAATGAATGCCAAAGGAGTTTTGAGGAATTAAAACATCGATTAACTACGACACCGGTGTTAGCTATTTCATCTAGATCTGGAGGATATATTGTGTATAGTGATTGTTCACACTAGAGATTAGGATGTGTTTTGATGCAGTATGGTAGAGTTATTGTATATACATTAAGATAGTTAAGGTCTCATAAATTCAACTATTTAGAATTTGTTGCAATGATGTTTACTTTGAAGATTTAGAGACATTATTTATATGGTGAAACATTTTAGATATTTATAGATCATAAAAGTTTGAAATATTTGTTGAGTCGGAAGGAGCTTAATATGAGACAAAGGAGGTGGATTGAATTACTTAAGGATTATGATTGCACGATTGAATACCATCTAGGTAAAGCTAATGTTTTAGCTGATGCATTAAGTAGGAAATCTAATAGTAGTGTAGCACTAATTCAAACACCCAGGTTACCAAACCTAGTTTAACTGAGAGCATTAAATGTTAAGTTAAGTTTAAGGCAGAATGAAGCATTGTTAACTATGTTGAAGCTTAGATCAGTATTGCATGAAAGGATCAGGAAAGTTCAAAACAAGGATCTAGAATTAAGGAAGTTATTTGAGAAGTTGAAACATAACTCGAATTTTGAGTTTGAGTTGAGAGATAGCACATTATAGTTGAAGCAGAGATTATGTGTACTTGATGTTGATGATTTGAAGAAAGAAATTTTGGAGGAAGCTCATATGATAGCTTATGTTATGCATCCTAGTACCACCAAGAAATACAGTACTATGAAACAACATTTTTGGTGGCCAGGGATGATGAAGCTAGTGGCTAAGTATGTTGCTAAATGTTTGACATACCAATAAGTTAAGGTAGAGCATCAGGCTTCAATTGGGAAGTTATAGTTATTACCTATTTCGGAGTGGAAATGGGAGAGGATCACAATGGATTTCATTATGGGTTTGCTGAGGACTCCGAGGCAATATGATGTTATATGGGTTATTGTTAACAGATTAACAAAACTGACACATTTATTACCTGCACGAGAGAATAACACACTGGATCAGTTAGCTCGGAGGTACATTAATGAGATAGTGAGATTACATAGAGTTCCAATATCAATTGTATCAGACTGGGATCCCAAATTTACTTATAGAGTTTGGGGTGGTTTACAAACATCATTGGGTACAACGTTGAATTTTAGTACAACGTTTCATCCTTAGACAAACAGATAGAGTAAGAGGAAAATTAAGACAATATGCTCAGAGCTTGTGTTTTGGAATTTCAAGGAGCATAAGATCAATATGTGGCTCTCATTGAATTTCCATACAATAATCATTATCATAGTAGTATTGGTATGGCTCCATATGATGAGTCATATGGCAGAAAGTGTCAATCACCGTTATATTAGGATGAAGAGGGCCTAAGGATTGTTGAAGGCCCAGAGTTGATTCAACATACCATTGATAAGGTAAAATTTATCCGTAGTAGGATCAAGGCAGCTCAAGACAGGTGGAAGAGTTATGTGGATTAGCACCAAAGGGATATGGAGTATCAAATGGGAGATAAGTTATTTTTGAGAGTGTCACCTTGGCAAGGAGTGTTGAGGTTCGGTTAAAAGGGAAAGTTAATTCTTAGATACATTGGTCCTTATGAGATTACTAAGAGAATAGGACCATTGGCTTACAAGTTAGCATTACCACCAGAAATGTTTCAGATTCACAATGTGTTCCATGTTAGTATGCTCAGGAGATATAGGTCAGATCCAACACATGTGTTACGGACACAAGAAGTTGAAATTGCAACTAATTTGAGTTATGTAGAGGAATTGGTCAAAATTGTTAGATATTAGACTAAGCAATTGAGAAACTGAGTAATCCTATTGGTTAAAATCCTTTGGAGGAATCATTCGAGAGAAGATGCCACATAGGAGACTGAGGAGAACATGAGGAATTAGTACCCCCGTCTATTTTATCTATCAGGTAAGAATTTTGAGGACAAAATTTCTTAAGGGGGAGATTTGTAATAGTAGGTTTCCATACTAAGGGTTAGAGCCTTAAATTATTGCACATGAGTCATATGATTTGAGAATTTATTAAATTCATTTCATTTACATGCATAATATTCGCATACACACATGAATAATGATTTAGAAAACATTATAAAGATTATGTGTGCACTCAATTAACATATTCTAGGGTATGAAAGGTTTAAAATGATTATGTGTAAATTGTGTATTGCTTATGTCTTGAATTTTGGTTTGGTGGATTATAATTAGGAAATTTGGAATTAATTGTTACAATTGGAAAATTGATGAATTAAAATGTGCGTTTAGTTTAGGAAAAATGACAAATTGACATATAGAAATTTAGGATGACTAAGCCTACGAAATAAGTTACACATGGCAGTAGAATTGAGTGATATTTGGCATAAATAATTAAGTGACAAATGGCTTAGAGATTGAGTGACAAATGGTTTAAGATTTGAAAACGATCTAGAAGGGGGGTTGAATAGATCTTTTAATCTTTTTCGTAAATTTATGCAAAAACCAGAAGTTAATACACACAAAACAATTAAACAAATTTAAATGCAAAGAGTAGGGAAGAGAGGCAAACACTG
>JAOSBK010000004.1:19899036-19912770 GCA_027568895.1 Erythroxylum shatona
ACATTGTCTATCTCTTGAATGTGTCAAATTTGATTTGTATTAATTGTATATCAATCCAAAAATACCTGAAATAATTTTTTAATCAATTCTATACATTTTATTATTATCAAAACATAGAAGGATTTAATTTGTCAACCACCACTGGTCCAACAAGATTTAGGTGACAAATGGTAGCATGAAGAGAGGACATGTAGCTAGCCTAGACTCTTGACAAGTGTCCTAACACTAATCACACCATACGACACACACATGGCAAGTTGCTTTATTTCTAACTTTCTGTTGAAACTCTCATCTTCTTCTTCTCTCATAGCCGAAAGCTTGCTCCTCTATACATATCTGCATTTTTCCTAATCTTTGTTCAATTGCCACACCAAAATCCAGGCTTTTACCTTTATAAATATAATTATAGAACCAGATCATCGTTGTACATGATATTGTATTTTATCATTGCTGAAAACCCATCCAAATCTTGTATTTGAGATGATCTTGTATGCATAAGGCAAAGTAGACTTAATGAATTGAGGTGGAACTTGAGTTAAACAAGTAAGTAAAGTACTAATATTTGTGGCATGTTGTAATAGAAATTTTATGATGATTGAATTGGGATAGATAGCACGTAGTATTGATGATGAAGTGTGCTGGAAAAATGATACATGAATTGGATACTTTTCTGTTTTGGTTTTGATGCGTGAGAACTGTAGGTTATAGGTTGCTATATGGATGATTTAGATTGAGATTTGAAGTTTAAATGAAGGCAAATTTATGCTAAAGAAAGCTGTTGGTGAAGTGTTCTTGAATTTGGAAAAAAAGCTTAGGACTACATATGTGATGAGATTAAGTAAATGAAAGTTTCTATTTTGTTTTTGTATGTATGAAAGATAAATAGTTTATAAGCTATCAATTGCCTGATTTTGAGTCAGAATTGGAGATAAAATTGATGAGGAATTGAAGTATAATTATAGAAGGTGTTAGAATATGGAGAACTTGAAGGAAAATGGAGAGTGAACATAAAGTTCACTCATCCCATGATCATGGGAAGGTCCTCCATGATCATAGGCAATGCTTTGAAACTAAAATTTTTCTGTTTTGTGTGACTGTTGAACCAACTAAGGATAAGTTGCTTTACTTTGGTGTATTTGGACTTAATTAAGGTCTGAAATGAACCTAGATTGATGTTTGATTAATTGGTTAAGGGTTTGGAAAGTTTAGGTTGTTAATTGATATTTTAACTTAAGGAATGGATTGTTTTTAAATCATATATCTAAAATCTGGAATTTATGTGTAACATCCCACTTCCATAGAGCACATACTCGACATTCCAAAGAACATTTGAGCATATACCCAACAAAAGTGGTATGTTAGAGCAGCCACATCACTTATCGTGGCATCATATAGAATATAAACATTTCCTAAAAACTAAGTTATATCATTTCATTTATGAATATAAGCATATATTGTCATTACATTCCTTGCATTTGATTCATAAACATAAATATCCATTGTGTTATTACACTCATAACTCCTGTTTATATAATACATGACATGTCAAAGTTCGCAACTCTATACAATATGTGTAAAATAAAACTAGGTACTGGAAAAAAATATTCTATTTAGATGCTTCAGTATCAGCTGACCAGATCTTTGAGCTATTCTTAGTTCCAAAATGGACAATGCTAGATTGCTATTAGATTATCTTAAAAACTAGGTTATCCTAGTACATAAAAATCAACGATGCAATTTTGATGAGTTTGCAAACTCAATGAGTAAACTATCATCGATGTGTTCATTCAAGTTAGGACACTATATCACAAACACATATAATCTAAGTTCTCAAACAGATCATGTTATTTAAAATCAAATCCCAATTATCACATCATTTAATTGTCTACCAAATCACAATATATGTAGCTCACATTTTAACAAACACATTGGGAACACTAACATTTTATATTACTATTTTAACACAATTCAGTAAATTCCTCTCAACAGTTCACATAACACATTATATATAAATGCACATGTGACTCCATTTTCTTTCTTAATTTTGTTGTGACTGAGTGCTTTAACTATCCCGTATTTGTTGCAGATACCGGGCTCATTTCAAATGTTGTCCCGTACCTATTGTAGATACCGAGCTCATTAATCGTTGAGTCTATGGCTCTGTGTGTACATTTTTAAGCTCTAAGCTCCTTTTTCACTTTAGTCACTCCGGTCATAACTCAATTATCTGATCATGCATATCAATGTCATGACATGCATCATTTCACATAATATGCTAGCAGTCAATGTCATCCAGTGTACACAGTCATTTATCACATTCATCGGACCCAAGTTTGCCATTCAACATTCAATTGAGAATTTATTTCCCACATTTACATGCATGTAGTTAGCACTCCCAATATAGTCCCGACTATTGAACTCCTCGAACAATCAATTGTCTGGAATCATCAATATCACAATCATATCCAAATCATTTCAATATATATAGATATAAGGATTAAACAAAAAAACAATTCAAATAGAAGCACATATCTAATTGAGATCACACATCTAAGTTACTCAGTTTATTCCAAATTAGTTATAGCCTTGACGATCTGGCAATGTCTGAATGCTATCAATCAATTTGTGCTTCTATATCATACAATACACACATATTTACACATTACTAACTTATTTAATCAAATAAGTGCTCAATCTTACACTTGTATATATGTTATGTTCAATGCATGCTTAATTGACTATCCTGGGTACGTAACCTTATACACAAATCTTACTCACTCATTCATCTTATCTTGTATTCATAAGAATATCCTTATACTGTTGACATCTAATACTTTCCAAATTCATATGCATTGATATCAAACAACTCATTTCTTGAATTATATCATCATTTAAGAACCTAAACTCGTCAAACACTTAATCAATTGATTCAATATCAAACTAAGCTCATTTTAAGCCTTAATCAAGTCTAAAAGTATGAATGTATACTGTTTTATCCTTATATGACTCAACCATAACACAAAACATAAACCCTCCTTTCTGCCAAGCATTTCCACGATCATAGGAAGGAACCATACAATTCCCACGATCGTGGGATTGTGATCTGAGACCTACCTTCCTTTTTCTTCAAATTTTCTTCCAAACCCTAACTCCTTCATGATATTTCTTCAACTATACCTCACTTATACTTTAAGGATACTTCAATTTCTCATCATTTCATCTCAATCTCCAAGCCAAAATCATTCAATTGACAATTCATAAACAATTTATCTCTTAGGCATCATCATTCAAACAAATGCTTTCATTTACTACTTTACATGTTACTAGTTCTTTTCCATTCCAAGAACATTACATTAGCATATTTCTTTAGCGTAAATTCATCTTCAACATATCTCTAATCTCAACCTAGTTCATTCTCAAAACAATCTATAACCTAAGGTCTCCATATAGCAAAACAAAACCAATTCATTAATCACATTTCAACCACATCTCATCATCAACCTTACAGGTAATTCATTTCAATTAATCCCTAACCAATCCTTATGGATGTTATTCTCACATATAACTCAATGAGGTAATCAAATACTTACTTGTTTGTCTCATGATTTCCTCAATCACAAGCTAAGCAAGTCTCCCAAGCATCAAAAATACATTAAGAACAAGATGGGATTAAAGGGTTTCAATTTACAAGATGAGGGTTACAAAATTTTAGCAAAACTTTAAAGGTTTTAGGGATTATGTAGAAGTGTCGTAGGTGGGAGGAAAGAAGGAGAAACAATAGACCAAAACATGAAAGATGGTGACCTTATAAGAGTAAGAAACATGGGTAAGGTGTGTGGTGAAAAAGATACACATGTGTCATGCCAAGTGTCAAGCTCAGAGCCATGCTATGTGTTTTTCTCCTACAATCCCAATTGTTACTCCTTTATTAGTCCATTTGTCATTTAATCTCTAGACCATATGTCACTCAACCATACCTTCATTTGTCACTCTTTTATTCAATCCAATTGTCATTCTATTATTGATGTCATATGTTACTATCTCATAGGCTCATTCAAACTAAATTCCCATGTATCATTTTATCATGCCCTTTTTAATGCTTTTCTTAGACTGAACGCACATATCACTTTATCAATCACTCAATTAGAACAATAAATTTCCAATTCACTAATTATAATTCATTAAACTAAAAGTAAAAATATTCAACACAAAAGCACGTCTTTATCATTTAAGGTCTTTCATCCCTGGGATATATCAGTGAGTGCATGTACTATTTTTACAATGTCCCTAGATTATAATTCACATGTTTATGAAAATGTGATGTATGCAAATGAAATGCACTTCATCAATTCTCATATGATGACTCAATCTAATAGTTAAATTCCTAAGTATCAGAAGGGGCAACTACATTATGAATGTTAAAGGAATAAAAGTGTTCTTATGAATGCAAATGTGATCCAATGGATATGAGTAGTGTGAACTAGGTATGAATGAATAAGAATTGGAAAATTGAGTGTATATATTGTTAGAAAAGGTTGGTGAATGTATGATTAATTAACCTTACTTAAGATATAAACCTAATTACAAACTAGATGTGTACAAGCTATGAATAGTCAAGATTTATGAATAATGATACATACCTAGAAAGTCAATTGAGCATGAATTGAACATGACACATATACATGTGCATGAGTGAATAATCATATGATTAATCAATTTAGTAATGTGTAAAATATATATGTATTGCATGACTAAAGAAGCACAAGTTGATCGTCAACATCCAGACATTGCCGGATCATCAAGGCAACAGCTTTTCTGGAGTATACTGTGAGTTGACGTAGATGTTTCTCACTGTGATTGAATTTTTTTTAGTTAACTTTCAGTTATTGAATTGTTACTTATATGATTGCTATGATTTCAAACATTGTTGGTCCAAGGAGTTTGATAGTTGGGATTGTATATAGAAGTATTTTCAAATTGTACGTATAATATGGAATATGTACTCAACCGAATGCTGAATGCCAGACTCACCCATTTCTCCTTCTCTCTGTCTTGCGAACAGGACGAGAAATTGAAAGTTGATCTCTCATGTTTTCAAAAATTGCAAGAAAAAGCCCATTGAGAAGCTAGAACTTTTAAAAGAGTACCAAAAAGAACTTTGGTATGACGACAACACCTTCACTAGGAAAGAAAAAAATGTAAGGATGAAGAGTTTGGGAGTAGTTGATTGTAATAATAAGGGAGGTTCATTTCATGGATGTCTTCCAACTCATCTTCCATTATGGTCAGGTTCGGAATCACGTCATGAACCTTCCTGCTACTCTGAAGGTTCTAAGGCTGGTTCCTGGTATTTATGTTGATCATAGTTGCTTCATTATTGGCAGAGGCATCCACTGATATGTTGTTGAGGCTTTTGGTTCAGGCCACTGTTGTTAAAAACAGCGTTTCTGGGTTCATTGCGTAATTGATTGTATTCGGTGCAATATAAAGATCTTGTCTTTCTTCTCTCAGTTTAAGCATGGCTTTGTAGTATCTAAATTACTTGGTTCCATTTGTTTTAAGAGGATGTTGTGCCTGGATCAACTTCCAGTGGCTTTCACCATGTCGACGTTTTAGAGGGGTGGCTCGGGGAAGAGTTGGTGAATTGTAGTATTCTTAACAATTAGTACATGTTAAGGCATAAACTAAGAAAAAGGTAAATACATACTTGCGTCCCATAATGAGGCAAACAGTCGACAAAACCTTATTGCTTGCTGAAAGAGGAATGACGGCATATTCCTTTTGCTATTAACCATACATGGCACTTGTATCACATATTAACGATACTCAGCACCTTGAATGTAGGCATAATTAAAAATATTTAAAAGTTAATTAAATTTGTTTACATTAATCAGATAAACAAATGACCTGTTAATTGCTCTATTAGTAATCAGATAAACAAATGACCTGTTAATTGCTCTATTAGTACCTAAATTTACCAAAAGAGACGGCAAGGGGTAATAACTAATGATATACATTCACGGCTTCCGCAAAGCAGAGGCTGCACCCATCACAACGGCCAAAATAATGCCAAGACCAGCCCCAATAGACGCACCCACGGTTGCAGCTGTGGTTGAAGATGCTTTCCCTTTCGGGTCTCGACTCCCTGCCAATGCCAATGCGTGTTCTCGAGCTAGCTCCACCGAAAGCCTATCCTTAGCAAGTTCCTTGAATGAAATAAAATAATAATGTCTACATTAAGAAATAATCATGTCAATTAAAAAAAAAAAGAGAGAAACAGAATCTCCAATTCATTCATTTTTTAGAACCAATCATCATCTACTTTTCAAGCTCATTCAAGAATAGTCGAGACATTATAGCTAAGCAACGTAATCATGGACCAATGAACCATTCTGCAGTGCATAAGATGGTAGAAACCCCAGTCAAGAATATTAGGAGCTAGCCATTCTCTTTAGGATGATGAATGTCACACCTTGTACTGCACAAAAAATTCAATTAAAACATGGACATATAGTAAATTGGCTCACTGTATATCCTTAGTGTGCCAGCAAAATGAATGTGACGCATTTCCTCAATGACAATTCATGATTATTCTTCAGTAACTGGACCTCCTTTACGTGCTTCACATATGGACACAAGGAAAAACAAGAATGGCATACAGGAAAACATAGGATTGGATTTTTGTACCTCCAAAGAGGCTTCTTCATGACTGCGCAACACGCGGTGAACGAGTTGACAAAGTGAATTAACACCCTCAATGGTAAAAATTGTGTCTTTCTTCTGAAATGGCCTTTGGAAAAGATTAATTGGTCCAAACATAAGCTTTTGAGCAGCTATCCTTACTTCAGAATCTCCACCAGTTGCGATCCATGACAAGGAAGCACTTGCAGCAGCACTCGGTATAACATAAGGGCTGGAATTGACAACTTCTGTCGTACTTGGAGAAGCTTGGTATGCCTGCAAAACAGAGTCAATTGCTGCTCTTTGCTGGTGAGCACTGACAGAAAATTTGTTTGTTATGGCAAGAACCCAAGGAATTCCAAGGGCTTTAGCCTCATCTAACAAGAGTGAAAGGACCGGCTTTTGCTGTGAAGAATTTGCATTACTAGACCGTGGGATCTTATGGGACAAGTTATGCACAAGAATAACCAAATCTGTCTTCCTACTGAGATCACGAATTCCCATCCACAATTCATCCCTGAAGCGTGAGGCCTCTGCATTCAGCTCCTGTGTAGAAACATCCAAAGCACTCAGGATAAAATTCTAAAATATTGTATGGCACCACATAAGCTAAGACCCTTGCCCCGCCACCCCATGATGATCAACACTACACATTATTATAGTCATATAAGTGCATACAAATGAGATTTATATAATAAAAAGCGTACCTGCAAATTTACACCCATTGCATCAGAGTAGCAAATGCCACCAGCAATGCCTTCTTGAACATCAGTCTCTATGTGCATGTTGTCAAAATTAGTGATAGTTGTTTGTCTGCATTGACCCATAATTGCCTTAAACAATGAAGTTTTACCAGCACCCTGCACAACAGATGATGTGTAATATGCATAGGCAGAAACTAATAAGAAACAAGATCCTCATTTTTTAAGTTCGCATCTACAAGGTTAATCACCTCAAGGCCAAGCAACCGCACTCGACGGGTTCTGACATGAACCTCCTTTGAGACAGTAGCAAAATCACTTGTGCAGAAAATGTATACATCTCTCAGACCTTCTGGACAGAAGCTACTTTTATCTTCTGTTAAAACATGCTCCCGATTATTACTAACAACATCCGATTCTATAGAAGGAAAAACAGGCAACAAGGGATCTGCCACAATCAGATGCTTTGGTGGTCGTCTTAATGGAGGTCCAACTATGACCCTCATCTTTTGTAGTTCTGATTGCAGTCCATAATTTGAAGTGTAGCTGGGTGCCGAAGGAAATGATTCGACTTTAGTTGAACACCTGGATGGGAAAAATGTATGACTTAAGGTAAAATCAAGTTCAAAATATAAGGTACATTTAAAAAGGATAAGAAAATGTTTTTAGTAACTTCTTATAAAAGTGTTCAGACACATTAAGGTATGCATACTGGAAGATAACTTTCCACATGGAAAGGACAACATTACACATTGATGAGTGCATCATGACCAACTTTTCGCCGTACATCAAGTTATCTAATGGACATGCAAATTGTTGGAAATATTCAGTTCATTCACAATTAATATAGCAAAGAAAATGATAAGAAATCACCAAGACGCCTATTGGAGCATTGTCATATTAAGAAAATCAATGTCAACAAGCACATCTGGTTAGGGAGATCAAGATTTAAATATACTATTAAAACAAAGTAAATGGGAGTTGTAGTTGATGGTTGGCACCAGAAATAAGTCAAAAGGCAAATTGAAATAAGCAAGAAAAGACAGTATAGTACCAGCTACCATTCACTTGAGCATGAACCAAGGTGCAAAGATGCAACCCAAAACCTGTGATATCAACTTTTAATGGTTCTCCATTCTTCTCACCAGGAACACCACTCCATCCAAGAGGAGCAATTGAAGTAGCTGTACGAATAACTGGTGATTCTACAATATGTGCAAGATCTACAGCGCCAGCAACTGCAAGACCAAGCCATTGTTGCAAATGTGGAAGGTGTGGCAATTGCTCCATTCCTAGGAAAGATGAAACACCATCGTCTATGCACTTGTCATAAATTCTGCACAAGCAAGTGCAAGTTTTCAATTTATGCTTTCTTGACTTGAGAAACCATAAAAAATTCTACAATACCTCTGAAACCGAGACCTATATGACTTCATTGAATGTGACTGGAATCGTTCCCTTAGTTCAGCAATTACAGATCTGACCTGAACATATCTTTGCCAAAACACAGCAAACAAAATGAGAGATCCCATAGTAACTACCACCACCAATAGTTAGCATACTTCTCAGAACCAAGAAATTTATGTCAGGCCTGGTCCTCAATTTCTCACAGATACAGAACCTAAATCATGGGAGAATAATTGATGTTATGCAAAGGAAACTCGTACCGAAGTCAATTTTGAATACTCTGCACCTGATAGCAATTCCACTGATGAATTCCCCAACAGATACAGCTGTTGCAGAAAATTATTCCATTATTTGCATAACAAAATATGTAGAGCATTTTAAGACCAGTAAAGAAGCAAAAATGAGATGAGTGCATATACCCTGCTCTTAAGGTAAGACCATTCATTGACTAGAATGTACAACTCCTCAACAAAATTCAAGAAAAAATACCAGTAAAGGCATTACAGTGAAAGCTTATGCATTGCATACCAAAAAAAAAAAGGAATAAAGGAAATTTAAAATACCCATAAAGTTTCTTCGCAAGGATTACCTTAGATCACAGCCAGCACAAACAACCTTAATCAGGATTTCATTCCCATAGAAAACATTTGGTGCAAATATATTAAATAATAAAGGAATTATGGTAAAAGATAAAAGAAAGAGGAACAACTCGGGAAGGAACATTGTACATCCACTGATTTGCAATATAGTTGTCATAGATCTCAATCAAACTTAAAGATTTATCATTATGACAAATCTAAAGAAATAGCAAAGAGCAATCAATTTAACACCAGTGTTTTCCACAGTTTTCAAACAGCTTTCCACCAGCTGGACTTTAAGAGAACAGAGTAATTTTAAATGAAGTAACTTTGCTTTCTCACCTGACCAAATGGGACATACGATGGTAGATAAGGAACTTGACGCCAGTTTCTTCCATCCCCATTTGTACTGTTTGTTTTTTCAGTTGATTGGACAGCTATTGCATCATCCAGTGACCGTGAATTGGTCCCAGTTATTGGTTTAAGAGATATTCCATCAGAACCTTCTTGGATCTCAAGAGACGGGGGTTCAGCTACTATATCCTGAAGTGAAGATGTTCCAACAGGATTAGAGGCTGAAGATGTGTCTGTAAGATCAACTTGCATTCCAGTGTACTTGTTAAGCTGTCTTCTTAATCCCTCAAGAGGAACAAGCCTTGAAAGTCTCCAAAAAGAAGTCTGAACAGGACCTAAACCCAGAACTAACTGCTCCCTTCCATTCTCTTTTAACTTTTGTGACCTTGACTTTCCTAGCCCTCCTTTGCCTTTTGAGACCGTTCCATTTGTACTTTCAACCTCAGCATTGGTAGACAAAGGTTGGGCATTATAATGATGGAAATATGCAGGAGACAGGATGCGAGGAACCAAATCTTCAGGAATGCAATAACTCTTAAAATAGTGGTGCCAGCCTTTTTCATGGACATAACTATAGAATTGGTGAAGGAGAAGATAGAACGTCATATTTGAATGTACTAGTCTTATTATTCCATACGTGAGTCAACATAAGATAGCAATATCTTTTGTTATCTAACACAGGATAGAAATACTATTTGGAAAATGAAAGGAGACATACTCTCTTAAAGCAGCATTTCCAACTGGGGGTTGAGAAAAGGTTATGCACTTAATGCTAACTTTTTCATTGTCTTTCAATGAAGATGATGCAGCAACGACCCTCAAAATAGCGAGTGTAGCTAATGCTGCTACCTAAATGGATAGGAAGTTGAAAAGATGAGACATATGGAAACAGAAAGAAAGATCTCTGGTAAAGATCGTGAAGAAGTTGACTAACTTACTGCACCACCAAGTGAATGTCCACATAGTACAAGTTTTTGTTTCTTCTTTTGTGCAAGCCTGTACAACTCTAAAGCAGGTATCCCTTTAGCACGAGCTAAGAATCCCTAATGCCAAAGTTCAAGAAAACCCGATGGATGAGTACACATCTGAGTTGAAACATGAGCAGTACAGGAAATATAAAAGAGAAAGAAGGATCGTATTGATGCACATAGAACACCATGTTAGAAAAATATTGCAAAAATGAGTAAGAACTTACTCGGTGAGCAGCAGGCTTAGGTTGGTCTTTCACTTGTTTAGGTTTTGATTCAAGTAAACTCCTCTGATTTTCCTCATTGCCTTTATAATTTTCACCTGGTCTGGACTCAACAGCTTCTCCCTTGGCAGTATCCTCCACTATATCTTCATTAAATATAGCACCTTGTAGTATATTGACATCAGTCACAACATCCCTGATTATAAGAACTAGGTCAAATGCCATGTAAAAGATATCAGGTTGTCAGCTTATCCATAAAGATATAGTGCTTACTTGTACTGCTTTGTTCCAACAAAGGATGCAAACAATGTGTCACCCGCTTCAGCCAATAGGTACCTTCAGCAATAAAAATGAAAAGAAGCTATAATGCATCGACAAGAATAAAGCTACTTAGGGAAAAAAACAAGTGAATCATCCTGAAAGAAACGTACATGCTCAGGAATGATCAGAAAAATAGATGACGCATCACAGACAAGAATCCAACCATTTATTTTGAAGATCAAAATCAAATAAAGCGTCTACACAATTGGATGAAATTCAGTTTTTCACATCATGCATGGAAGGTTAAAATGAAAAGAGACAAATCTTTACAATGGCAACCGCAGATCAATGTCTTCAGTATCCTCAAACTTGCAAAGCATAAGAATTGAAAAGTGCAAATATTAAGTCACATAATTTTTTGAAAGGACAAAGTTAAAACAGTTAAGGAACAATTAACAGGTATCAAAAAACTGGAGTGGCTGGTAAGTAAAGAGTGATGTATAAACAATCAATTACAAAAGGCTAAGAAAAACCTGTGAGGAACATGGTCTGAGGAGGGCTGTACTCTCTCCAAGGAGACAACTTGTCCTCCAAAATCGGCCTTAAACCTGTTCACAGCTCGAACCATCTCACTAGCTGGTCTCTACCATATAACAAAGCCATATCGTAAGTATGATAATCACGAACAATTCTACAAGTGGACAACATTCATAATAATATTCCACCTTTAAACATTTAGAAAAACGAGATCCTAGCACAAGAGGTAGTTCCTTAAGTAACTCCATATAGTCCTAGTAGTGAATGAAAAGCCATTCTGTATGATTATTGTGTCACTATTGATTGTTAACCAATTTAAGATTCTGAGGACTTTAAATATTCGAATTCTTATATGCAGATGTAAAGAAGTTGCTAAAGCTCAAAGTCCATGAATGCTTCCATCTATGCAGTAGAATTGCAATGAACACTGAAACAGGACCATGGGCATTAAACTATTTAAATTTTGGTGAAGGTAATCTCAGACACGTAAAAGCTTGATGGGAAGTATGCCTGATGAAACACGGCCCAGAACATCAAGAGCCTATTTTGCATTTTCTCAACTTTTTATTCTCCGTGCTTACCGATATAGAGGAAAAGTCAAGGAAGCAAGTTTTGGAGGCTCAAAACTTCACCTAATAAGATTCTTCAAACGTTTATTTCCTGAAATATTGATTAATTCAGATGCCTTTTATAAGAAATGAATAATCTATAGTTCCCAAAACTAGCTCTTACGCTTCAAAACAAGCGAATCTAAGAAAGACTGGATACACCAAATTCCCTCTCAGCTACCTGTAACTTGCTACAGAACTTTTCAATCAAACGAAGCCAATATATATATCCAAAACAAACCATTGCCATTAACCTAAATTAAACCCTAAGAAACCTAGTCCATTTTTCAAACGCCTTCACTTGTCCTTCGCAGCAGCTTATTAATACAAAAAGCAAATTGCAAAAAAGATAAATTAAAAAGTGGGGTGGGATAGAGTTGTAAGTTGATTGACCTTATAAACGCATTCAGAAAGGACCATGCAGCAGAGAATATCCTGCAAGTCTGAGACAGAGTCGACCTTAAGGGCTAGGCAGAGATCTTGGAGCTGTTTCTTGCGACGCTCGTACTCCAACTGAATCTGTTTTCTCTGCTCTCTGTCGCTGATGATCCACGGTGGCCATCGCATTCTCCACTGGAACGGGCCCCAGGACAGTCTAAGGATTTTGGCCCGCTGCTCTCTCATCCACGACTCTACTCGGCTCTGTATGGCCTCCATAGATAGAGAAGTAGTGTGTGTGTGATAGTATAAAATCAAAACACCAAATAATTGAATCCGAATACAACAAAATTAAGGGAGAAAAGGAAGAGGATTGAGTGGAACAAGCGTGTAACGGACTTGGACATGAACAGGTGGGAAGGGGAGGAGAAAGGAAGGAATCTGCGTGTGATTGGAGGAAGCATATGCCTCCCCACAGTTATCACACAACACTCGGTTTCCGTTTCCGCTTCCGTGCCTCTAATTTTCCTTCAAAAAAAATTTTATTTAATGGGAATATCACTCGGCCGGCTATTTCTAGCCCTGTTTGATTAAATTTGTAGATATTTTTTCACAGCAAAATCTGTTTTTAAAAAAATTGAATATTTGGTTGTAAAATATAAAAGTGTTTTTTATAGAAATAACTTTTTTGAAATTTAAAATATAACTTTTTGAGAAGCTCAAATTTGAAGCTTTTCAAAAAAGTACTTTTTTAGGTAGATTTTTTAGATTAATTAATGAGTCTATTTTTTAGTTCCTTTTATCTTTATGTTTACACATAATTCTCACAATACTCATAAACACATCTTCACGTTTATTTTAAGATTTATATAATATTATTTGAATTTTTATATATTTTAATATTTATTTTTATATTAGTTTTACTTATATAATATTCTATATAAAAGATTTGGTTAGATGTATTTTTATTTATGTTTTATATGGTTTAAAATTATATAATAATTAATATATTGTGCTTTGCATATTGTTTAATATAT
>JAOSBK010000004.1:19950278-19962544 GCA_027568895.1 Erythroxylum shatona
AATGCATTATCTGAATTTCTCTTTGATCTTGCACGTACTGAAATTTCGGGTCATAACCCTTAATATGGGGACGGGATTTTACATTAATAAGGGACCTTTGTGAACTATTAAATTGTATCTGGTGTATTTCGTTATCGGATACAAATATCATACAAAATATCATGGTCGTAGCATAGCAACAATAAATAGTGGAGTTTCCATACAGGGTGAAATGATGGATTACTATGGTAAAATTATTGAGATACTTGAAGTTGAGTACCCTGCATTGCCAATCAAGCAAACTGTGATATTTAAGTGCGATTGGTTTAACCAGACTCCAAATGTTTGAACAAAAGTGCATAGTCGATACAATCTTGTCCAAATCAACAGTCTAAGAAAATAGAGACAATGTGAACCTTTCGTGTTAGCTATACAAGCGAAACAGGTGTATATATCTCTTTTCCCAACTTACGATGAGATAAGTTAGATTGGTTGATGGTTTGCAAAGTTAAACCTAGAAGTGTTTTTGAATTACATGGAAAAGGGGAAAAGAGAATTGACAGTGAAGCGTTTCAGGAATATGCTTATTTTATAAATGCATCTATCACATATGATGATAATGAACCTTTGAACGATCCATCTTATGAATATGTTCAAATTTCATCTAGAGAGGAGGATGAGGGTTAGAGATTTGAAGAGGAGCTAGATTTTGATTCTTATTCTTCAGAATATGAAGATGATTGTAATTTACAATTAAGTTATGATAGCGATTAATTTGTTTTTGTATTTGAATATTTTATTCAACTAAGAAGATCATTTCAAACTTTTCAATATATTGTGTCCAATATTTAATTCAAATTCTTAATCAAGGAATGTCAACATGGCATCTAGTTTCAGATGGTAGTAATTCATTCTGTTGAGAGGAATGTGGCAAAATTGTCCCTACCGAAGGAATAAGTAATGCAACAAAAATCTCCACTTATTTCAGTAATGATTGTTTGCTTTCCATGGCCGATCTTCTGCTTCAAGGTGTACAGTATCATTTGAACAACGTTACTTTCCTTATTATGTACATCTCATTTCCTTTTATGAAGCTATCATATTTATTCACATTTAATGGTATATACTATATGTTGTTTTAAGCTTGCTTGCATCTCGAAGATGATGTGTATGATAAAGGAGGCGAGAGCAATTACACAATGGTCGATAAAGGATTAGGGAAATCGGTTGCTTTGGAAAAGTTGGCAATTCCACAGAGCTCGTCTGGACATTTATGTACATATGAGTTTTCATGATAGGTTCGTTTAATGAGTATCTAATCTAACAATATGTAAGTTCTACACTAATTGTATTGTAGGTAAACACTTTCATACCGTTTCATCTACAAGTTTAGTAATAGCAGACATGCTGTTGTAAGAAGGTGTTCAAAACCTTACATGTGAGGGAAAAACTTTCATTGTTTCCATTAGTGCATTCAAACATGCCAAGACATCCAACCATCGGGGACTCATTTACCTTCAGCGACTCTCATGTCACTTGGAATCCAAGAAAATAATTTTATCATTGTGATTTATCTCTACAATACACTAGACTCAGCTTTAAACTCATTATATTATTGTTCTATGACTATAACAATTATTCCCATAATTGAATTCAAATTTTGTACTTCAATATGATATTCAACAAAGCGCAATATCCTATTACATATATTGTGTAAAATATTGTATTCAAATTCAATTTTTTATATTTCTACAAATTTCAATAAACAATAAATTTCAGGTAGAAATATGGGACCAAAGAGACAACGTGATGTAATGCAGCCCAGGTTTAGACGCATGTTCGGAGGTACTTATTGTGAGGGTGGACCATCAAAGTCTCCAGCCGCAATGGAATCACCACCTCCACCTCTAGGGCCTACAATTGTAGATGAAGCATCACTTGCTGCTCCTGATGCTTCACCATCAACCACCCCTTCATCCACTACCCCTATAGCAGATGAAGGAGATAACTGCCAACCGGGATCTGAGGGACATGATGGAAGAAAATATATCATAATAGTCAATACTTTGTAAGTGAAATCGCATGAAACTCTATATATGTTTATAATTAAGTTATAGGTTTAAATTTTTGCAAATGGTATAAAATTATTTGTTGTTATATTAGGTTGATTCCATCTGGATCGTGTTCTAGACATATGTCATCTACATTTAAGGAGAGGATTGATCCTGAGGTAGTTATGTACGGAAGATCTCTCAGGCCACAAAAGCGTTTTACTTTCAGGAGTTTGAGGTACAATATGCAAATAATTTACTTTTTCATTTATTTGTATACATTAATTACATAAATAATATTAGATTATAAGTTTTCAAATTTTTTCCTTTTAATTTCAGAAATAATTTTACTAGATTCTGATATCGATGGGGTCATACATGGTGTATGGGAGAGGTGAGCTCGTACACGTTATCACGACTATATTGGTTCAATACAAAGACTGATGTATGACCGCCTTATATTTCTGAGGGCATATGGAGTCGTTGGCAGGAGTACTGGACATCACTTGAGGCAATGTTCATCTTAGAGTGTAACTTGACCAACAGACGTAGAGGCCTAGGGGAAACAGTCTTCCCGTTCATACGGGAGGATCAATTACCCACTACGAGCATGCAGAGAGACTTGTAAGTATCTAACTATTACATTTATCTTCTAATTTTTTACCTTATTGTATTTCAATTTAAATTGATGTATGAATGTTGTGATAAAAATATATGTATTATAGATATTAATCATGGTATTAATGTTTGGTGCCATATATGGCTATGGTGAGCTACTTTCTTTGTTCAACAGGGGGCAATATCATAAAAATAGAGGAGACTCTGCCGAAATTTTTATAAACTTCTTTAACTTAAAACAAAATATTGTTATGCAAGAAAAGTCTATGGGCATAAGGCCTACACCCCGTCAGTTGCTTTTGCATACTTACACTAAGAAGCATGACAGTATGACATTCGTTAACAGTCGCTTTTGAGAACTGAATGTTTATGAAATTTATGCTTTAATATTCATTCTTAATAATTATGACTTACTAATTATAATATAAGCATTGCCTCCTAATAGGACCAAATATAAGAAATAATACAGCGGCAGTCTCAGGGAGAACAAACTATTGATGAGAGCTAGGCATACTTTGATGTAATGAGTGGTAAGGACAGTCGTGGAAGGATCTTTAGGCTAGGCTTATTTGAGAACACATGTTATTCGCACTCCTCTACGTCCAGTACAGCAGCGAGTACACGGCCGACAGTGGAACGCATCCATCAACTTGAGAGCACAATGCAGACCTTGACAAGTAAGTTGCAATAGATAATAGAGTACATGACTAAGCTCCAAAATGACATGGAGCAGTTAAAGGAGAGGCCTACAGACTCAGATCATTCGCGCTCATCAGGACAATAGGATTATTGTAATCATTTGGTTTGAATTTATGTACAATTTAATGTTTTTATTATCAATGAAGATTTTTTTTCCTTTATATGATCAATTAATTATCTATTTAAATGCATTAAATATATAAACAATTCAAAAAATTATGCACAGATAATTTATAATTGTTGAAATTATCCAAATCAAATTTAACGTCGAGATCTTAAAAAAGAAAATACTTACGGAGAGAATTGAGGTAGAATGTGTATTGTCGTTACCAACGAAATTTAAGTCTCCGTCGGTAAGTGAACACGTATTTACCGACGGTTTGCGGTAATCCATTGATAAATGTTTAGGGATTTTACGGACGAAAGTTTAGTTTCCATCCATAATTTGAGCGATATTTACCGACAGTTATTGACAAACCATCGGCATATGTTCACATTTTTACTGTATATTTACCGATGGTTTATCATAAATCGTCGGTATTCTCTCCATTTGTAAATTTACCGACAGAGGTCACGTTCCGTCGGCAAATTTTCAGACGGAACGAAGATTTTGTCGACAAATTTACCGACTCTGCATTTTGCGACGAATTTTTTCACCGGTGAAAACAGTCGCAAAATCAAATTACCGATGAAAAGTTAACATTTTCCGTCAGTAAACACCTTTTTTCTTGTAATGAGAGAACGTATAAGAAAAATAAGAATAAAGTTTGATAGAAACCTCGTAACCTAGAGCAATAAACAACAAAGTGCATGACTATTTAGAAAGAATTTGGGTTTAGTTATGATAAATGATGCCTAGTTAAATCAACTTCTAGATAGTAAAGCATATTTTTTGCAATCCCATATCTTCATATCACTCCCAGTACGGATCTAAATGGGCCAATCTTCCAATCTAAGACATTTCTATTTTAGGTTTAACAACTACTAAATTGATCTTAATGGATATAAAGAAGCAATAGCTAAGAGAATGAATGAACAAGATTTAAGGCGTTCAAATGTATAAAAAAAAAGCTCAAATTTGTGAAGAAAGAGCTTAAAGTTACAAACAAGAGGAGAATTAATAGCACTTTGGACAATATAAAGATTAAGAAACTAGCACTAAAACAGGCCCAAATGAGAATTTATACAACATTTAAATATCTAAATAGAATTTACCACTTAACTGTATTACTATCATATCAAAAATTGAAAATTTCTAAATTTTTATGATTTTAACAAACTCTTAACATATTTTTACTCTTTAAAATAGCTTTTGATTTTTGCAGGAAAAAGTAACTTAAGAATATATAATATTTTTAATAAATTTAAGTCAACTATAAATAACTTTTCACAGAAGGAAATATGACAAGGATACATCATTTTGTACAGGAGAATTAATAACTCAATAATTTAGTTACAGGTAAATTCATGATAGAAAGCAAAGGAATCCAAAAGGAGACGGGAAGTAAGAAGGTCAGCTCGAAGAAATTGGATTGCCTCTTCAATTATACCTGCTAATATACAAATTTAAGTATGCCATTCATCATTGTACAAATCAAAATTGCTTGTGCAACTGCAGCACGGAAAAATCCTATAATCCTCATTTGCCTAAAAAATCCTCTAAATTAACAAATATGAAACTAACCATCTCCATACCATCAATTTAAGATCAGCCCCTCTCTGTTGTACCAAATGATAAAACCCATAAGGACCTTTTTGATACTTCCTCAGACAATATGCATCAACGTTGATAAGCATTATGCATGTATCTGTTGCTGTAATAACTCGCTTCAAGGACAAGGAATCAGATGCCATTAACATAAATCAGAACTACTCTGAACCTTCCAAAAAATGATTCGGACAACATATCCAAGCAAAGAGACCTTGCATGGCCTGTTACACTGGCAGCAACCCCAGAGCAGCAGGAGGAACAAAACATCCTACCAGCACATCTCCAAGTCCTGGAGGTAATAGCCAAATCTCGCAGAAAAGAAAAAATCCACCCACTTGGGCAATGTCAGTATGGAATCACGTATGGAAGTGCAACAATGTCTGCACACTTCTGTCGAGCTTCTGCCCAGACTTGGATTGCTCCATTAGTCACAGAAGAACCAGTCTCAAGCTTCTTTGACTTGTGATCACTGCTAAGAAGCCATTCCTGATCACAGTAATCAGGCCATTCATCCATTTTAGGTACAGAAAGTATCTGGTTCAGATACTTCAAATCAGGATGTGGTGGTTTTTGATAGACTTCACCATTCTCGTTAGCTGGTGCATTAGCAGAAGATTGCCTTAGTTTGCAATCATTGGTTTGCAGAGGTGTTAAGAAACCATTAATTTTGCGGTCCATAACATTGGATCTATGATTATCAACTAGCCCCTGCTTCTCAGATGTAGGTGGAATAGAAGTTTGGCATTGTTCCAACTTATTTCCATTTTCAATGACCAAGTTAGAGGAAGAGACAGGCCTTGCTAATTTATTAGGACGTTCTCCATTGCCTGTCAAATATTTAAAGGCCAAGGCAGATTAGTAAGCACAACACAAAATAATTGTTGATGCTTCACCAGTGACGGGAACCCAAAAAAAAAAAAAAGAGGGCTGATATAAAGGATGATAATATGTCTATATTAAGTTTTAGTTTAAAACCTGTCCAAGAGTGAAATGACTCATGCACTGAAGAATAGATACTTAGTCGACCATCTAACTATAGCGTACATCTATTCCCGCAACTAGTACCCCACATCTTCAATTAAGTTCCATTCAACATAAAGAAATAAAGGTGCTGCACTGGACAAAACATGAAAGGACTCACCAGGTAGATATCCATTGATCTCAACCTCCTTTCTTTTCCCAAGATTTTCCTCAACAGCAGAATTTGTGCCGCCCAACCTGGCAGGATCAGAAGATCTAGAAATCCGAAAATCCAGTGAGTCCTTGCTACTTCCTTTCAGTAAGGGGCTACTTTCTTTGAATTTAGCCTGATCATTTGTTGGTTCACTCACCTCCCTCACTTTCGCCTCCTTTTTCTTTTCTTTATCTCGTTTTTTATTCTTTGCTTTTCGATCCTTCTCAAGATCTCTGTATTTGTGCTTGTCACCTTTATTATCATTTTCTTTGTGCTTGCTCTTCTCCTTCCTTTCAATTTCCTTCTCAGTGTCCTTCTCCACCAACTTAGTAATCCCTTCAACTCTTTCTTGACCCATACCAGGAAAACTCTGACCAAATGTTTTTTCCACACCTCCTGCACCATTGTGGTTTCTTTGTCCACTGACCTTGCTACGATCTTCATTCTTATCCTTGCGCTTTTGTTGCTCCTCAAGTTGGTTGAGGTAAAGGTTATCCAGTGCCCACCCTTGCACCTCAACTCTCCTTTGCTCTGCTTCAGTGGTCTTATGAAGCATTTGGCTTCCTGATACCCTGTCTTCCTCCCTAATTCTTTTGACCAGCTCGTGCACATACTTCGAGTCATTGATATCTTTATCTGGCATACTGTTAGAGCTGAACTTCTCCCCATTATGAAACTCTGATTGTCCTTCAAGTCTTTGCTCATCATAAACCTGCCTTTTCTCCTTAGCCTTCTCCTTCTCCCTGTCTTTCTCCTTATCCTTATGCTTCTTTTTTTTGTCCTTTTTTTCGCTATGTTTTTCTTTGATTCTATCTTTGTTCTTTTTCTCTTTGCCCTCTTTTTTTTCCTTATCTTTCTTGTCCCCTTTGTGCTTCTTCTCCTTGCACGTCTCCTATAAATAATGCTCTAATTAGAAACAACCGAAACAAAAATGTTAACAGATTAGGAACTAGATGCGAGAATGGTACTATGAATATGTACAGAGGTTTCGCATCAATCAGAAAATAGAATCTGTAGTACATGATCAGACAGTGTAAAAGAAAGTTTGTATATAAGGAAGATAATGACCCAAACACAACAAAATATATACACAAAGTGAAGTAAGAACAGTCCGCTTCAACAAAAAAAAAACAAAAAAAAAAAGCAAAGACTTGGGCTTTATGAGAATTGTCTAAGCTAAGGTGAAAGTCTTGACATTTCTTGAGTCCTGAAGAAATATATACTACCTCAAGGACAAACTCAAGCTGCTGAATTAATATCTTTGCCTTCAGTATCTAAGGTGATACAGCCAAACCAAGATTCTTACACACACGTCATCTCCTAAATCAGAATTATCAAAGTATAAACATTTGTATAAAAGCTTGGATTTCAAAGAAAATAATTGGCGAAAATTTATGCCATCTATGCAGTGCTGTGGGAGAAAACAGAATTAAAACAAATACTTCAAAGTTCCCCCATGAATTGCAACAATTGTCCATAATCAATTTTTTTTTCAAAAAGTTAGGGATTTCATTGATTTAATATATATACATTGTAGAGTACAAAAGGTCGAGGATAAACCAAAAGGTCTAGATTACAAAGAGTTGTGGCTCATAGTAATCATCTACATCTTGAAAACCTAAGGAATACTTATGAGACCACATAACCAGTATTACTCCAATCCCCATGTCCATAATCAAGTTGTTGATACATTAAACCTAAAGCAATCATAGAAATCTGTCTAATAACTGTGCGAAAGAAGACAAGCTAGAACGTTCAAGATAATCCATTTCATTAAGCTGCCATTTTCTGAACACCAAGAACATTTTTCTTTCAGTAATTTATATTTACTTTTGAGGGGCAAAAGGGGAATATTAGTCGCCAACCTATTATGAGATTACCTCAACATTTCACATGATTAGACAGATGCAAGGGAATATGTAGGAATGTGTTGGGCTAAGTACAACCAAAAAGCAAGTTAAACCTTCTTTTACATGTCAAGATAACCAGATACTGGATACATAAAAATACACAGGGCATGAGAATAAGATCATTTTTGGCAAGTTCACCAATATGCAGAGTATGACCTGGATCAGAATGAGCCTAATTATATACACAAACAAAAATAAGTTCCTCAATGTAAAGATTTGAAGTAACAAAATGCACAGAGAGCACATTATGCATATCAGTTGTTGCATCCAAAAGAGCTATTTCTCATCTATGCGGCGCTATTTCCAGCTATACAGTATAAGCGATAACGGGTGTGAATATCAAATGCTCTCCCATCTCAGAAGCTTCAATTAAATACATAGGCATTTTTAATCAACTTCAATTGCAAGATAAAGCGAATGTGTCCAACAAAATAAAAATGAATAAAAAAAATTCAATCTCACATGTAGTTGCAACATGAAGCTATACACTTCTTTTACTCATTCCATACACAGGTAAAAAGATATTTAAGCCTGAACTATAATCTTCTTGTCCACAACATAATCAAATTTGAAGCTTTTTTTTTTTTGGGGATTGTAGCTTATCGATGAAAGAATGTCTATATTATACATCTCCCTAGAACTCATTTCGACTAACATTCTAAAATAGCTAGTTCTTGTTACCTACAGCCCTGGAAATCACTTCTACTATCATTATAAAATAGCTATTTACAGTAAAGCCCATTACTTCCTCACAATTAATCAACTACAGATACTTTTAGCTTACAAAGCAAGACTCTCAAAAGAGCAAGCATCTACTCAGAAGTAATGAGAAATAACCACACCATTAATGCCACTGGGGCAGGAAACTAAACAGAATAACTTCATCTAAACCGCAGTGCAGCTTATTCATAGCATGTGTGCCCTTCTATAATAAGGATTATTTACTACAATTACAGATACATCATATAATGGAGAAAGCTCTTCATTTCCATTATCAACAGCATAATTAATTCTTAACAGTTGTATAATGATGTCATTAATCTGAATAGGTTAAGTTAAATTCACACAGCTTCCACATGAAAGTTAGCATCAAATTGAGGCATCCAAATCGCTATGCACTATACATGTTAGTAAAATTTTCAGTCAGTCTTTAGTGGAGTTCTTGACATTAAAACCTAGAAACCTCCATGATGACTATCATTGCGATACTACAGCAAAAGTGGCCAGGGTATCAATTCTAACATCTTACATTTAAACATTTCAGTTTACTAGCAATTAATCTCAAACGATTTCCAGCTACTCTAAATTCACATGGTAACAAAATAGTAGCAAACATAAAAGTATAACAGTAATTTTTTATGGAAAGAGCAGCATGAATCACTGGAAAAAGTAAGAAGTACTTTAGATGAACACAAACCCACCGCCTTTTTACATGGTGAGTTCATAAATCCCTATTGCTGCGTTCAAGTCAATTTCATATTCAAATCTTTTGAAATTTAAAGTGAAAAATTAAGTATACATAGCATGTTCAAACTCCAAACAAGGAAACAAAGGGCATAAAAATAAGAAAAAGCATTTAATAATTAGATGCTCATGGCTTTCTCCATAGACAAGGCAATGGGAGTGAGTTCTATGCAAAATCTGTATCAGACATGAGTTCTGGTATTGTTCACATGAGACCTTCAAACATTCAGGTCGGTGCCTAAATTTTCTTTAAGTAGTAAGAAGTATGCTTGTAACTTGTAATTTAAGAAATGTGACACTTCTATAATCTGCTAAAATCAATCAGTAAAGATTCCAAATCATATGAAATAATTCTAGAAGCTGACTCGAAGCACATTTTCCTTTCTTCTTTTGATTTCATCCATGTCTTCCTTCCTACATTACCTAGTGGAGTTTCAGTAGTTTCGGGGTGTACTTAGGTAAAGACCTAAAAATTTAGCTTAAAAAGGTGAGATACTGACAGGGATTCAAATAATGAGGAATTTCAGAACGGCCAGAAGAATATAATGCAGAGTTGAAAGCAAATCACGCTAGCAATAGCATATTACTAGAGGATGATATTTCAACCTTTGCTAGCAAGTCAGTATCATCAATTGTAACCTTCTTTTCATATCCTGGAGGAGGAAATGGAAAGCAACGAGACATTGCACGTGAGCTTAGAAACAGCAAAGTGGGATTGGTCCACCAAGCAAAAAGCTTCGCTTAGTTTCCTGCACTGATGTTCCAATAAAGGAACAGAACAGCGGCCATTCTCCTGTCCATGCACCATGTCCCTGCAATCATTTCCAGCTTGGAAATCACTCCATGCTTTTCCAATATCACCTTTTAATCCACAATTCACGTATTCAATGATGGAGATTTTAAGGCGTGCAAAAACTCAAGTCACAACTCAGAATCAAAAATAGAACCACGTGGAGGCTTTAAAATGCCCGATCTTGCTGTACCAGAAAATGAACAAGCTCCTTCAATGTCCAGATAAGTAGTAATGCAAACGAGATAAGTCCATGGGAAATATATTTCAGAAAAGCTGAAGCTCCAGAGCAATTTGATCCTGTTTGTTTGCCACTAGGACATTAGTGAGATCATAACCTGCTCACAAGTTAAACCAATATCAGGAGCTTCACTTCAACATAGGAATCAACGAGTCAAGCAATAAGTGCACAGACCCAAAACCTTGTACTTACTCCCAAGTTCCGAAAGAGCCACTGGTTTTGTTCCAAAGATAATCACGAGAAATCCCCTCTCGAAGATCAATGTGCAAACTTAGAACCACAGCTGTTGATCCCAGAAAGCACTACTTCTGTTAGGTGTAATAGTAATAGAAAACAAAATTTACCATCCAATCCCCAGTTTCCTATAAAGAATATCTTCAGAACCCTAATCCCTCAAAAACCACAATTAGGGTTGATTTCAGTGATGATCAGATCAAACCCTAGAATAAACCAAGGGAAAAACACTTAGGTCAGGCACAGAACCTACTCAACAAAAACCCCTAATTCCAACTTTCCAAGCCATCGGTAAACAAATACATCTGTAAATAAAGTTGTATTTTAAAGAAAAAAAGGAAAGATTTATGAATAAAAAGTAAAGAACTTCAATGGTAAAAACAGAGAAACAAGGATGCGTTTGCACAAATTTTTATTTTCTTTTTGTTCAGGTGCAAGGGCAATGTATAAGTAGATGGATAAGATCCCAAAAAGGGAAATCTATGAAGAAGAAAATGGAAGAAACAAAGGTGAAGAAGGAAATGGAAGAAGCTTTTCAAAGTGTTTCCTCTCTCATAATCCTCCCCCACCTACCTGTCTGCTAATCTTTGTAATCTTATTTTTCGATTCCTTTGTGTTTTCAGATCTTCTATCATCAAATCTCAAAAATGCCTTGTTTTTTAAAATATGGGTCTATTTGGATGTTTTGTGTTTCCGGCGAGAAGGGGGTCTGTTTTTATCTCCTCTCTCTCTCTCAAGTTTTCTGAGATGGCCAGTCTTAAAAGAAACCCCAAAAAGGGCATAAGAATAAAAAAGGAAATGGCAAAGGGTATTTATAAGCGGAGAGAGGGAAAAGGATGGCGTAAGAGAAACGTGTCAATAAGAAGAATCCAGACATTGAGAAAAGTAGGGTATAATATAAGGATAGCCACAGCCACAGCCTGCTTCCCTTCAAGTTTTTATTACCTACGACTTGGGATTTTGCTTGTTTTGCGTCTCTCCCTCTCTCTCTCTCTCTCTCTTTTTTGGTTCAAAACTTCAAATACAATGTAAACTAAGGCCTGTTTAATTGGATGTTAATTAATGAAATAGAATTTAATATAATAGAAAGAAACAGATGGTTTATAATAGAATGAAATATAATATAGTAAAAAATTATTTGGAAAGATAAAAGGGTTCATAATATAATATAGTGAAATATTATTTTGAAGATGAATATAATGGAATGTAATGTATAATAAATGACTTTTATACTCCTTATATTAAAATGGTTATTACAGAAGGTTTATTATTTTATTATTAATTATATAAAAATATTAGTATTAATTATTTAATTTAATTTATTTTATTTTATGTGATTTATATTAAAAATAATTTATTTATATAAAAATATATACAAACAATTAAAGAATACTT
>JAOSBK010000004.1:20008777-20034009 GCA_027568895.1 Erythroxylum shatona
GCTCTCTTATCGTAGGATATGTGCCGAGATGACCTACGGGTGTCTCGGTGGATACTCTACGGTAAGGGGGTGCTACAAAGACAATTGAGATAGTTCTGAAGTTCTATAAGGAAAAAAACTTGGACAAAGTTAGAACTGGGTCCAATAGTTGTGGACTTAACTACACTTATTAGGAATTCTATTAACTAAGATATGAAGGACAATCTCATAAAGGCTTTAACTACTCATAAGATTAGAGAAGCACTCTTTAGCACAAATCATAGCAAATCCCTAGGGCCAAATGAGTTTAATGGTCACTTTTCTTAGTCTACTTTGAGCGTGAATTAGTAGTTGATACACTCCCATAATTCTTTATTAGTAGAAAAATGCTGAGGGAATAGAATGGAACTCATATATGTTTGATTCCTAAGAAAAAGAATCCTAGTTCTTTGGGTGATTTTCATCTAATATCATATTATAACACAGTTGACAAACTAGTGCTATACTAAGACTTTGGACTTGTCACACCCCTTATATGGAGCCTATAACCATCCACACATAAGGTAACCATTTTTCCTGTACATACATTCACAACATGCATTTCGGTTCAATGTTATACATATACTCATTACAAAACTCTCTAATGCTTAACATTATCATTTAACAGTAGTAAAACATTTTTACATTTACATAGTAATCTAAAAGAAAACATACAATTTCCTTTAACCATTACATGTACAATCATATTAACTAAAAACGCCTTCCAAAAGTACTTTTTCATCTATCTGTTGGCTTTGGTCCTTGCAAATGTTCCTTGTACCTCACTCCTATGACTTTGACCTACACGGATTAACACCCGTGCTAAGCTTGAAAGCTTAGTGGGGAAATACTTAGTTTAAATGACCACTCACAGCAGTCATCCGTCAAGCACATACATTCTGAAATATCACAACTTATACACCATAAATTCACCTTCATGAACAAAACATTGATATTCAATGCTCATGTAAACAATGATGGCATACTTAAGCAAAGTACATAATGTAAATATGCTTCAGCATATTATCCATATACTGAAAATGCACATTTATAAACTAACTATTAATATGATACAAATTATCTATATAAATGCACATCATCACAATTCATTATTACAATCAATATAAATGCTCATCAATGCCAATTATTCATATTGTTATGCTGTGTTTCTTATTTACGACTGTTAAGTTTCCTTTCTGTGTTAAACCTGCACGTTTTCTATAGGTGTGGATAACGAGTGTTGTGAATATTCGAAGATATCAAACTGAGAATTCCCAAAGGCATCGAAATGTGGACATCGGTGGTGTCAAACTGTAGCAGCTACAGTGTAACCTTATTGGCATGCCCATCTATCCACCACCAAGACAATAAAGCAGGCACTGTAACATTTTTTTAGCCATTTTTCAATTTCACAATTCATATATTGACAAGTCATATGATATGCATTTTAAGTCATAAAATATGTATTTATGTTCATAAATGTAAGTCATCACTTATCACCATTAGAAAGGTGTCAAAATCACACTTGTATAAACATACTATACACATATGAGTAATGAATATGCATATAAATCATTTATGTACAAGTAAGTTTTCTTTAGAATGTATTATGCTCAATCTTGTATTCCAATATTTAGTTTCCCAATTCACAAGTGGTAATTCCTATTTCATTTATTTCTAGTTTTTGAAAATTTTCATACGCATTCATAAAGGTTTGGATAAGATGCGATAGAAATCGAAAACAAAAATAATGCCACGGTCGTGACAGACACTCTCTCCATTCATACCACTAATTATTCCTTAATACGAATATAAAAAAAGTCAGAATTAGGTTTCGAGATCTTCTAGACATTATTTTCTCTATTTTTATAGTTTCTATAGTACTAACAACTAGACCATTTGGACTTCTAAATCATAAGATATGGGCAACATATTACAAGATGCTCCAAAACAAAGGTAACATCAGGTCACCTTTTCGATCTCAATGTTCAAGATCATAGAGCCAGAATTAAGTTAGACTCCCTGCTAGAGATATTTAGCTCTAGTCAACTGAAATTACATAATTTTGAGGTCTGTAGACTGAGTTACAACTTAAACAATGTAACTGACTCAGATAAACCTAGACAAAATTCCACTAAACAATACTCTCTTGTCATATTCAACCAATTATATCCAAGATAACACTACAATAACGCCAAAGCAACATCCCAACAACCACTCCATATCCATATGAATCTTAATATCCATTCAATCATATAAAAATACAGAAATAAACTAAGTGAAGTCCCAAACCTAAAAATTGACAAAGTAGGTCTTCTATTGCTTTTCCTTCCCTTCCTCATTGGCTTTGCTTGACTCACCAACTAAAAACACCAAAAATATACCTCTCAATCCCACTTCCATCCTTGTAATTTCATTCCTTCATAAGCAAAGTAAGAAAAGATAAAGGTGAAGAGAAAATCCCTAACTTTTACCCTGATTTCGGTCTAAGATTGCTTGATTTCTTTCATGAAAAATGATGAGATCAAGAAGGTGAAATGGACAGGAGAAAAATATGCACTTAGAACCCACAAAATGTCGTGCATCTCCCCTCTCCATATCCCTGATTCCAGAACTTTCAAGACTCAGACATATGCTTAATTCTCATTGGACACATATGCTTTATTATTATTGGTCACATATGCCTTAATTCAACTGGTCCACTTGTTAACTTTAGAAAAATTCCATATTGGCCCTTCTTCTTTCGTTACTTCCCATATTGGCCTACAATATTAAAAATTAATGTCATTCCCCTATGTCTTATTTTCTAATGTAATAAATTTCATGCAATTTGATTAATTATTCCGGGAGTTATACCTAAAACACTACAGGCTATTCGAAGACAGGGACAACAACCATAACTCAATTTCAAGCTAGAATTCAAAACTCTTAGAGGCATAATAAAAATTCTATTCCTTTATACAATTTTTATATCTATGTCTGTATCTTAATTTTCAATTGGAATTATCCAATTTGGAGGTCTACATACCAAGATATGGCCAAATAACAGAGGTATGTTCATGTCAAAATGAACAAATTACCCATTTACTCGAATCTTTTACATTAAGTATAATTATGTCTTTTACTATACGTAGATGCACTTAATTCATTTGTTATGCTCACTTCTTAATATACCCTAGACATGCTATAATACTTCTAGGGTATATGTTGGGGCCTTACAGGACCAATGTTAAACTCATCCTTATTTATACACGCAAAGTTTAGAACAAAATTGGCATTAATGTGCTTCTTAAACAGATGCCAACTTATGTTTAAGTTGTTTAGGATTTAAAATTTTAGATTTTTATTTCCTTTTGGAAATTTAGTACTTAGGGTTTTATGCATATAAAAAGGTTTTCTTATAGTTATAATTTGCATATTAGTATCGATTAATCAAATTTAGTTAGAGAGATTTTCTTCATTCTTACTTTTAGAGAAACTATTATTTAAAGTTTTTTAATAACTTGCAATCTTATCTAGCTTACTAGTAACAAAAAAACTAAAATCTTATCACTCTTAATATTATCTTTTTGTGACTATGACGATTTACATCAATCTATGTTTTTCATTATGTTCGGTTTCTAAATCAAACTTGAGTTCATAGAATAATCCTTGGTTATATTCATATTGTTATCAAATATCACTAGTTCTTTTGGCAAGATTCATATCAATAAGTAAATTATTATACTGTTACATCAAATATCTATAAATACGAATAAAGAGGACCAGGAGAATAAGAGTATTAAGAAATTATAATGTTGGACATTCTAAAACAATAAAAAAGAGTATAAGGAGAATAAGAGTTGCAAACGGGGATTCATGACATGCAACAAAGGTTGGAATGAAATTATTAATTAAAAAGAAGTTGCTCATACTTGACTCTAATAACCTTCTTGATTATATTATACCATATTCTCCTACCCATCAATCTAACATAATTATCTCAAGAAATTTAGGAGAACATCCATAAATGGCTCCAAAGTGATTTCCAAACTTTGCAATCTTTGAGAAATAATTTTAGTGTCTTGTGTGGTCATTAAAAACAAAGTCAAGTGCCAGAGGCAATATTATCATATATATTGTTTACATTTTACTTATAAGGAAAACATTCTAAGATTTATGTAACACTCTTTTACATATAATATACCTTAGCCTAAACTATATGTACCTTGGGTGTATGAGATATTTAAATTCACTAATTGATTTCCTCTTTGAAAACTAAAAAAAAAAATTTGCTACTTTGATGGGTAAGTTAACTTACAAGTTAGAGGTAGTATATTTTTTTCATTCATCTATTATGAATATGAAATATGTAAATCAATGAAAATGATAAACTACTTTGTATTAGTGGAGATTGATTGTTTCTTAATTGTAGGATTAATTTCATTATACTTATAGAAGTTACACCATTGATGAAAATACGACACCTTTATTTTTAAAGGAATTGTAAAAAAATATAGAGAAAATGTGATACTTTTCTTCTATAGAATTGTCGAGATTATAACAAATCAAATACATTATTACTAAATAATAAACTATATAAGGCTTTACACAATCTAGGATGCTTAATTTAAGATATCTTTGGTGTCATAATTTTAGGATTCTAATCGATTTTATATTACCAACCTTCTCACACAATACTATGTTTATATGTCAACCTTACTTTAAAAAAAAAATAAAAGTGAATCAATTAATATAAGAACTATTTGTAAGAAAGATAAAAATACAAATATGATAGACCATTACCGAATACAACACCCTAAATAGAGGGATAAGCCCTACAATTAAATAACCAAAATTACCCATGTGTGAGGCAAACAACCACTAAAAGCATTAGACTAAAGGACACACCCTAACCATATATTAACTTTCATAAATAAGATACACTCTAGAACTTTTAAGGGAGAGAGATCAAATGAAGGCTTGCTAACAAAGGAAACTATTTTAAAGAGAAGCCTAAGTGGAATCAAGCAACAAGATAACAGATTTTTAGATCGGCTACCAGCTAGATTGTTCAAAGTAGGAACCAATGTCATATAATAAAGAGTTGCTCTATTTAATAGGTAAGGATCAATCCCACCTACAAAATTATTGATTTATTTTTTACTATGCTAGGGATTTTAACTATAAATTGAATTAGATGTTAACATCATAATCCGTAGTGCCTAATATTATTCATAGTAAGCAAATTATAGGATTCACTAGGAATTTGCTAAATTACTACAATATTATCTAGTAATTTTTGAATAGAAACGCAACAACCTTATCTTAACTCCTAATTACATGATTACTTCCTCATTAGATCTCATAATTCCTTGAAATCATCTATGGTTTCTTCCCTTCCATATTTCTTAGTATAGATGCTTAGTGATATCAAATAGATAGCCTTGTGCTCCTTAAGCATATGAGACTGATTTTGAAACCATAACATAGTATCCATTAAGGAGTTAACATTAAGAGTTATAACACATTTCCTTATGATGAATTCCCATAATGTTGAAGAAAATGAGTAATTAAAAAATAAGTGAGAACTCAATTCTAGATCCTTTTCACAAAGGATACATCCAAACCCAATATTCAAATAATGAAGTTTGTCTAGAGTACGGGTTGATCTTATGATGACTATAAGTATTAGTAACTACTCTTTTTTATTATCTAACCTATGAATCAATTTTTTGGTTTTTAATTAAAAATTAAACAAAATAACAATTAAAAAATCCTTAACACAAGATGGAGGAAATTACTTAGAAAAATCAATATCAAATAATAGTGTCAAGGTGATGAATCCCCTTAAGAATCACTAAATATTCACCTTTTATCATGCAATTGTATTATTGATTATTGGACCATAGAAATTCCCATCTTATGTTAGTATCTTTCTTAAGACTATTAACAACTAATTCATCAACTGATTAATAAAAATCTTTCTAGTTAAAACCCCTATGATTGCATTATCGATTTATGAATTCTGCTATTAGGTTTAACCTTAGTCTAAAGGATTTATATTGGCCTATCTCTAAGTTTGCATACAAATCCTTCCAATTATGATAGATCTATTCATAAAAAATGATTTCTTAATCTCAATCATATGAAATCAAATCATGCACTAATATTCCAGATATATTATAATAAGAATAAAATGCATAATTGAATCATAATAAATCAATCAACATAATTGCAATGAATAAAAAGATTAAATCATATTGTTATCACAAACTAGGGTTTATCACACCTAGACACTAAATAAGTTTAGTTACTTATAGAAAACAAAATTAATAACAAACATGCAGAAAAACTAAAAGAAAACAAAGGAATCATAATTCTAAATATCCCTTTCTCTTCTACTGAATCTTTTTATAAGTTTGGATTGGATGTAGCTTTTTATAGGATCTCTTAACGTATTCCTCGTGTTTTCATCATCCTTTAATCAAAAATATCACCTATGTATATGTCTCATGAATTAAGATCTCTTAAAAACTTGACTCTCTTTTGTTTGCCTCTGCTCACATCCTTTTGTGGTAAAAACAATTATGGAACATAAATGGTCATTACACAATGTTGTAGGTGACCATGTAGCTCCAAAAATACCTAAAATCGTTACTTTACACATTCACAGAGACTTACATAGACATATACATGGCCCTGTATCTCCAAGTTGTTTTAAATCTTTGTTTTATGTCATGATTTCATCTTTATGCTTCTCCTTTTGATCCGAGAAGGAAATTAGTAGTTAATTTTCTTCAAGTGCATTTATGTCATGATTTCATCTTAATTCTTCTCCTTTTGATCCGATAATGCAATTATCACCTATAAATGCACTTAAATGAATTGACTACCAAAAAAACTATAAAACTATTAAATATCAAGCAAAACACATTAAATATGGGTGTATAAAGTCAAATAACCATTTATCAAACATCCCTACATATAAACTTTTGGTTGTCCTCAAGCAAGTCATAATCTAAATTATGAATCTTACAAACATTCATCCCTTATTTAATCTTAACCTATCCATCCACACTCTAAATCATCATTTCATATTAATCAAATTATCATATAATTATATTCAAGTTATCCTAAAACTAACCTTCATAAGTCAATATCAGTAATAACTGGACATAACAAGGCTCCCTTATACATAATCATCAAACATAAAAAGTCTTAATAAATTTCTCATTCGTGCCAAGGTATATTCCCTGATGGATGGAAGGATATGGATTGTCGTTCCTTATGTTATTTGCCACTTAACTCCCTCATATTTACGTAATATAGACTCTTAGGATTATTAACATTAGCACAACTATATGTGCAGAGAAAAGATTCAAATTGAGGAGCCTTAGGTTGAATGGTCTAGGTTAGTCTAGAATAAGGTCCTACTATCGAGAGTGTATTTTTTTAATCATGGATAACAGTGAGGACCAAATTAAGTACCATGGATAGATTGGCTTATTTAAATCTAAAACCAATATGTTTCCTTTGTAAAGCGTATCCAAGAATAGGGATTATTTATTTTTTGAATGTCTCACTATATAAAACTAGGTAACATTGCTTTGTCACTTGAACATGCATAAGATTACTTTTCCTGAGATAGTTTAATGGTTATTAAACAACTCCTATCTTCCCAAATCTACCATAGTTATTTATCTTGATGCAGTAGGAACTTATGTAAAGGATTTATAGAGAGAATGGAATCAAAGAAGATACGAGGACAAGGAGAGAAATATACATGAAGTTAAGGATAATCTGCTCCTTAATATCAGGGAGCAACTATTATCTTAAAGACCTAATCACAAGTTAGCTACTTCCTTGAGACTATAGAAGGAACTTAACTTTGGTTGATGGTTCCCAAATTCACATACATGGCTAATTATACATATTCCCTACTTGCATGTAATGTAGAAACTTTGGTGGATAAAGCTCACTTACCAATCGTAACTTGCATTGGAAAAGTTAGTGAAACATTGTTCCATTACTTTAGCCTTGCCAATAATAATGATGAATGGGAATTATAGTGATAACAAACTCAATATGAAGAGATAATCCACCTACAAATGTGTTATAAGGTGGCAATGAATTGGTAACCCTATTAGTTTCTCTAGTATCTATAGATTGGCTTTATGAATGAAGTTGCATTCCAAGAAAACAAGAAAGTAGCTGCTGCTTTAGATAAGAAGGAAGAACTAATGATAGAGGAAGTAGAGGAAGAGTAAGAAAAGGAAGCCTCTATCTAATAAAAGGAAGTAGAGAAGTTGCAAGAGATAATTGAAGAAGAAGCCTTTGTTAAGGAAGAGAAAGTAGAAGGGCGGACAAAGGTGGTTGCAGAAGAATAAGAGGTGGAGCTAATTGAGTAAACTACTAATGAATCATTGGTAGTCACCTTAAGTACGAATGGTTCCTGCTTCCTATAGGACAAACTGTTTAAGCCTATTAAAGATTCAAGGAATTTTGTTATTCCTTATTTGATTAACAGTTTGTTACTAAAAGGGCATTAATGTAATTTTTTTGGATTTATTGATTTGATACATTATATCCTTATTATTATCTTTCAACATGTGGCTTATTTATAGGCTACAAAACCACTATGTAAAGAAATGGGTGGAAGTAGGTCATTAATCATAGACCATTGTTGATTGTAAACATGAAACATACATCGAACTATTGATTTTTTATAAGGTGGCAGTGAATTGGTAACCCTGTTAGTTTCTCCAGTCTCTGGTGTTCCAAAGTGTAAGCAAGATAGTTTCTTCCTCTAAAATCTTTTAAGTGTCAAATATGTGGTTAAATGGTGTTTTGGTGATGTAATAGTTGTATGCTATATGTAAATCATGTTTTAGGGTGTCGTTGCTTAAACCTTTATAAATGTTCTATAATTAATTTCTTAATGCAAATATTTAATTTTTAGAAGAAAAAAAACAATTTTAGTCTTTATAGGATCAACCTATACTCATTAGTGTTATCTACAACTACATAGTGCACTTATGGCTAAAACTAAATTATCACCATCAAGTTTGTGGTGTCATCATTAGGAGTTATGATATTAGGAAAACTTAATTTCTACTAATCTAGCTATTATTTTTCTTTCACGTTTTCTTTTCTTTTCTTTTCTTATTTATTTATTTATTTATCCTTAGAGCTCTCTTTCTTGATTTCGTGTTTATGGCCCATTTTTCAAGATTTGAGACTCATTGTTATAGCCACTAAACACAATGGAAAGATGGAGAGGATAGTATTTTGGGAGCATTATAATATGCCATCACTTATTGCAGTATTAGAAACATGGAACGAGAGGCATGATGACATTTATTCAAAAGTTCAATCGATATCCACGATTTATTGGGGCATTTATAGGGGGTAACCATCATATTCATAAATTGCAACTACCAAACTATATGTCGGAGAAAAAAATTGCATAGAAAAATGGACTCAAGATATCCCATATGAGAATACTTATAATTCATAGGGGAACACTTATTATTGCTTTACATGGAATGATCTCTCTTCATCTAGATTTATATATAACAATAGCAATAAGAAGATATCAATTTCTTAACAGTACCCTTACAAAATTTGTTGCTTTAATCAAAGCTACCCTTTATAAACTAAAGAGTTAGGTGTTTTATTAGGATACGTCAAGCTAGATTGAGGGAACATATGAATATGATAACTTTATGGAGTGGAGAGAAGTTAGAGCTTAAAGAAAAGGAGGAGGTTGTCTTTTAAGAAGAGAAGAAAGATGAAAAGGAGGAGCTAAATAAAGAATCTATCAGGGACTTATTGACAGTCAGAAGAGCTAAATAAAGAAGCTATCGAGGAATTATTGACAATCATCTTAAGTACAGAAGGCTCCTACTTCCTATAAAAAACTGTTAGAGTCAATAAAAAATCTAAAGGCTTTATTATTCCTTCTTATATTAACAATTTATTACTAAAAAGGGCATTAATGGATTTAATTTCTTTTACTATTCTGATACCTTCTTTCCTTATTATATTACAACATGTGGCCTATTGATAGGCTAGTGACCATTCTGTGAAAAAATAGGTGGAAGCAAGCCATTGATTATAGCTAAGTTAAAGAAGTATTTTTTGATAATTCTAGGTAAAAGATTTGCAAAGAAGCTTTAGTTGGAAGGCAACTCAATAATTAGGTGTTTTTGTTTTGATTAAGTAGTTTGTAGGATTTAATCTTAGTTTTATACTCCTAATTTCTTACTTAAGATTTGATAGAGTTCCATAGGTTATGAAGGCAACAAAACTTTGATGCATTAAATCAGAAAAGAATACATCGGTATTGAATAGATGTTAATAACTTTAGACACGGCTAAAAATCTTTTACTATCATGTGAGTACCAGCTATATTCACTTTTCACCATTATTTTTCATATTTTTCATTATTCTTACATATTTTATACATTAAGGAAAATATGTAACTTAAGTGTGGGGGAGGAACTTATCAGTCAAGCTTGTCAATTTTGTTATAATTAGCTTAATAATGAATAATTCAAGAATTTTTAAAGGATGTTTATCAAGATGATTCATTATGAGTTTGGCTACGATTTGATTTGATTTGTTTAAGCAAACAGTTATTAGTTTTGATGATTACGTTGACACTTGATTTGCATTATGATGCTTTATGTATAATATGTACTTACATTGAGTTAAATGTGAATTATTTTTTAACATTTTAATTACCCCACATATATATAAAAAAGAAAAAAGAAAAACATATAGTGAAATATGAATAAACGAGCATAAATAATTTTATTCCATAAGCTTTATAATAATAAAAATGTCAAAATTAAAGAGTGGTGTTAGTAGTCATTTGAGATAGTGACATATTTGAGTAACCGAGGATATTCATGACTAGATGTTTAATAATTTCACTTCAAAAGGGCATGACTTTTAATCAAGTTTTTAAAAGCTCCTATGTTGTTTAAATTTAGTGTTTTGTTTTTAATAAGGTGTATGAAAAACTGTTTAAAGATTTTATTACTTTCTTATATGTGATCACTTTATGCATTAAATGGAATTGTTTGAATTAAGTTGAACTTTAAAGAATAAAGGATTAAATTGGATTGATTTATAATTTGATACAAGTAACTAAGTAGTTAATAATTTAATAAACTTTGCAATTAAATGAATAATAGAGAATATTGACAGATATCTTCGATTTGTATAATGCTTTCTTGGAGTTATTTCTTATTAAGTTAAGAGTAATGAAATTGATTTTTTAAGAACAAGTAAAAGTTTAAGTGTGTGGAGTTTGATAAGTGCTTAACAAATCATACTTTTAGTCCCATATTTAGTACATTTTCTTTTTTCATTCTACAGTTTTAATTTTTTGTTACTTAATTCACTTCTATTATGTTATTAGGATGTAATTCACTTATTTAGAACAAAACAAACAAACAGGGACAAGTTTAGGGTGATTTAGAGTTGTTTTGGTCAAGTTATGAAGAAGCTGAAAATGCACATAGTCTATGGACACATCTGTGTAACGTAGACACACTCGTGTCCATACTAACATGCCCATATTGACATGTTTCAAGCAAAATAAGATGGTTACATGACTCTAGAGAGTTACACTATCCATAAACACGCCCGTATATTATGCATATATGCACATTTTGAGCCCGTATTTGTTCTAAGTTCGAGAGTTTCATGATATCTAATCAAAATGGCCACCACACACTCTTATGTTGGTGACTGTGTACCACCAAAAACCTTAATTTTTGAATTATAAAAGGGCAAATTAAGAGAAAAAGTAGGAGAGAGGCTCAGGAAACACAAATTGACAACCTATGATGACATAGAGAATGAAAAAACAAGTAAGGAAACACAATGGAGAAGATTTTCATGGATCTAAAGTGAATTTCATAAAGAGTAAAAAGGATTTCAACATGTTTCTTTTGATTTTTTGGATTTCAGTTAATTTTGACATTATGTCTTCTATGATTAAGAACTAAAGATTTATTTGTACTTGGTTTAGATAAACTTTGGGATAGACCTTATAGTGATTTTACTTTAATTTAACTCATTTTTTTAGTTTCATTGAGATTCTATTATATTTTCTTAATCATTCTTGAATTAATATCGCTAGCATGTTGATTCATATGTGATTTCATGTTATTAAGATTGAGAAATCCTTTGTATCATTAGACCTAGTATAATTAAAAGGAGTTTCGTGTAATCATAAAGATAAGACAACATAAATCTTCCAGATTATAATCAAACCTAATAGAGGAATTTGTTAGGCAACTAAAGCAATATTAGGTATTTTAATTACATAAATATTTCAATTAGTTAACCTATGATTAGATATTAATAGTCTTAAGAAAGATGTTAGCATAATTGAAGAATTTTAATGGTCTAATAAACTGTAGATTAAATTTATTAGTGAAATCATGATTTCAAGAAAAGTACTAAGGGGATTCGAATTCTAGGTACCATTATCTTTTGTATTGTTTCTTATTTTAATCTTTTTTCTAGTTAGTGAATTATGTTGATTTATTTTAGTTTAATATTTTGATTTTGAATTTGATTAATTATAAGCTCCATAATTTGTTCGACTAGATAATAGAAATACGATAAATATTATTAATTTTAGTACTTATCAGTGCTAGTTATAGCTACACCATATACTTACTGTTCAAACTAAATTAACATCACTATCCAACAATTTACCATTGTATCTCTTCATGCTCCTTTGGACTCATTTTATAGGCTGCCATTATGCACTAAATCAATATTACATTGAATTCTTCTTATTGGCAAAAATTTAAGAGAAAACTTCTTCGGAACAATATCTCAAAATTCCTTGACCAAATCTTTAAAATGGTTAAGAAGTGTTCTTAATCTTCATTCTCCTTTAAGCTCATAAATGCACAAACATCATTAGGATCCATTATATGAATGAAACCATCATAGCTCGCTCTTCGAATATATAACCAAGGCTTTCTAAAAAGTAAATGACACATGTCCATAAGTACCACGTCATAAACAATCTCATATTTGTAGAGTTGGACAATAGCGTAGATTATGCCTTGTTTTCCTATGTGTTTAAGTGATTTTTAAAGTTTTTCTTAGATGATTATCATATATATTGACTTAGAATTGTGTTATCGTTAGTGTTTGTATATATTCTAAGTGTTTGTTAGGTTTAGAGTAAGAATTGGATTTTAATTTTATGTTTCAAAATGTGTTTGATGTGTCTATAAGTGTTGTAAATCAATAAATTGAAGAATTAAGAAGATGTTGGAAACATAAAGGATGTCACGAAGGTGGACATCAATTCCGACATATTTTAGCTTTTCCAGCTTGCGAGTTTTTTTTAATTTTTGACATTTTGAGGCTATTTATGCAACCAAACTAAGTGGACAAACCTAAGAAGCCTCAAGAACTATTTAAGAACAATAAAAACACAAAAAAAAATGCAACAGCCACTACATCAAAGAAAAGCTTCAAAGAAATTCCATATTTTCGACTCAAGACATAAACTAGTTTTTCTTTCTTTTCCTTTATTTCTTTCATTGTCTTGGATGTTTATTTGGATTTATAAGATGTTTAACATGATTATGGGTTTCTAGATCCCTATTAGGGATTTTCTTGAATTATTTTGTGAACCTTAATTATTGTTGATTTCGATACATCTTCAAATGTTTGTGATAATTATCGTGCATATACTTAGTAATAAATCGAGAGAGTGAATTAAGTTATTAGTGTTAAGGTTCACAAAGAGAGTTGAAAACTTAATAAATCCATAATTATTAAATTAATGAATAATTAAAGAGAGATCTTAATTGTGACATTAATTATCTATAGGATTACTTCAAATATAATTTAATAAGTTAGGAATAGTGTTGTGAATTAAGAGATTACAAATCCAAAAATTTTGAATTCCATTAGGATTAATTGATTAGATCTTGAGAGAGAGTAATTAAAACTTTAAGATATCTTGGATCAAACATAAATTAGATCAACAAGAATAAAGGAATTAAAATAAGGATATGATAGTCCCTAGGTCTTCAACTTTGATCAATATCAATTTCATTAACAGCTTACTTATCAATTATTTATTTGGTTCATTTTATTATTTGTTTTGATTTCTATTATTTATTTTAATTCAAATCAATATTTTAATACCTTAGACAAAGTTTGATTCAAATTATTTAGGTGTCTATAGTCCTAATGGGAATGATACCTTTTGATACTACAAGATACAATCCATATGCTTATAGTATTAAGAGTTTTATTATATATAAAACTTTCTCAACAATTTTTTGGCACCATTACCGAGGACTTTTAGTGTCTTGGACGATTTGAATTCCTTTGATTTAATGATTTAATTCTTTTATTGTGTGAATATAATTTCCTGAACAAATAATAATAATAATAATAATTAAAAAAAGTTTGCAAACAACATAGAATACACAACAACTCTAGACATCCTAAAGCGAGAATGAGAAATATGAGGAGTTAAACGCCAAAAAGCGATATAAAGAAAGATGGCAGAGGATTTAAATCATGGAGAGCACCAAAGGATCCTTATAGAATTTATCAAGCCAAGATTCAGTGCCAATTATCAAGAAATTACACGACCATTAGTACATGCAGCATACGACCTGTTAAAAGAGAAGGCAAATAATAGTTGCCTTTGGACATCATAACGAAGTATAGAACAGTTAATCTTCTGGAATTCAAAAGGAATGATTGTTGTAGATTCAGTGATAGTATTATAGACTGAGATTGCAAACATAACCCAGTAATTGAACAACCTAATAGCCACCTCTTTCTCTCCACTCAAAGTAATCTAACACAGATGTAGCTATACAGACAAAAGAGTCATATCATAGCTAATTGCTTCCTAATGGAAAGTAATAACATGCATCAATCCAACTTCATGAGAGCACAATATGGTTAAGGAGGGGCTTAGTTAAGAAATCAAGGTTCACTGAGATTTTATTAAAACAAGTCTAGTGAAAATGATTCAAAATTAGACAAGCTCATAAGTCTAAAAGGGAAATCCAGCAAGTAGCAAAGGATCATGCCTCTTTCATTTACAACTTAGAGGCTCAAGTGGGCTAGCTTGTCAATGCATTATCTATGACAAGTGTGGGAAGCCTTCCTAGCAATATGGAAGTAAATATAAGAGAGCAATTTAAGGCTATCACACTTAAAAGTGGGAAAGAGTTAGAAGAACCAACAAAAAAACAAACAAACTGAATCCTAACTTGTAGAAGACTAAGATAAGAAGAAAAAGGATGATGATAAAAATGAGGATCCTCCCTATGGTCCTCCTTCTCCATATCCACTGAAAATACCATTCCCATAAAGACTTCAGAAGAACAAATTAAATATACAATTTGCAAAGTTCGTGGAAAAGCTGAAGAAATTGCAAATTACACTGACTATTGTGGAAGCTTTAGAGAGCATACCTCAGTACGCTAAATTTCTCAAAGTCATCTTATCAAGCAAGAGGACTTGGGATGTCAATCAAATAATCTCTATAACAGAAAGCTACAACTCCATAATTATCAATCATATGCCCTCAAAGTTAAAGGTATAGAGAGTTTTACTATACCCTATGTAGTTGGTAATTTAGAATTTTCCAAATGCCTATGTGAATTTGGTGCAAGTATTAATCATATGCCTTTATCAATTTTCAGGAAATTGGGGCTAAGTGATGTGAAACTAACTTTCATGCTTATTCAATTGGCGGATCAATCAATAAAGAAACTGTTTGGTATGGTGGAGGATATGCTTGTAAAAGTGGACAAGTTTATAATTCCTGTGGATTTTATCATGTTATACTTTAAAGAGGATTGAAACTATCCATTAATTCTTAGTAAACTCTTTTAGAAGAGCTTTAGTAGATGTCTATGAAGGTAACCTCATCCTTCAGATTGGTAATGAACATGTGAATTTCAATATGAATAAGGTATTAAAGAATCTGGCAGAGGGCAGCCCATTTATAAGAATAAGTGTAGTTGAATCTTAGAGAATGAAGAAGCAGAAGATGAACAGATGACAAAGGTAATAGAGCTTGAAGAATTTAAGGAAGTCCCCATTTAAGAAGTGGAAGAAGAAGAGGGACGATGGTGATTATGAACGAAGAAGTGCAATTCACCTGCTCATAGGACAAATTGATGGATTCAACCAAAGATTTAGGGAGTTTCATCATTTCCTATATTATTGACAGTTTGTTATTAAAAAGGGCATTATTGGACTTAATTGGTTTTCTTAATTTTATAAATTTTGTTGTTCATATTATATTGCAACATATAGCTTATTTACAGGCTACTAAATTGAAATTGGGTTAAATAAGTGGAAGCAAACCACACATAATAGACCTAGGTTGAGCATAATATGAAGAATACATTAAGCTAATGATGTAAATAAGTGCTACTTAGGAGGCAACCCAATAATTAAGATTTTTATTTTATTTTCAATTTATTTTGTTGCTATTTTGTTATTTTTAAATTTTTATGCTTATTTTGTAAGGAGTTAATTACGGAATTTTATGACATTGAGTATCTCTAAATTCCATCGTCCACACTATTCTAGTTGAATCTCAATAAATCTTTTTGGTCTAAATTTTTCTTTATTGTTATTTATCTTTATTTGTATCATTTTGTTTTCCATATTGAGGACAATGTGTTACTCAAATGTGGGGGTGTATTTGCAATTGCATATAAATTGTGTGTGAATTTTGCATTTGTATTGTGTTAGTTCTTTAGGCTATGTTTGGCATGGCAATTAGTAATGGGATATAACGAAATGTAATATTATTCCATCGTTCGGAAGGAGGGTTTATAACGTAATGGAATGGAATAGGATAGAAAAGGAGTGTTTCACATTATATCATATTCCATCTTAAACAGTAAAATGAGTTATCTTCAATTTGGGGTTTAGGATGAAATGTAAAATGATAAACATGTACCACCTAATATACGCTCAATAATTTTTTATAATACCAATTATACCCTCAACCCTAATAACAAACAACAAGATAATACATCTCATTATTTCTATCAAGAGTAGAATAGTCATTCATTATTATTATACATACATTATATTACATTCCACTCCATTCATCTTCCAAACAACATTTCACTATATTATAGTATGAACCTTTCATCCCTTCCAAACAACAATTTTCTAATATTACATTTATTTACATTACATTATATTATAAAACATTCCATTTCATTAAAAACCTTACGTCTAACCAAACATAGCCTTATTAGGTCAACTTAGTGTAAACATGTTGTATATGATGTGTGCTTTATGTGAATGTGTCAATAGCAAGAATTGAATGGAATTAGTTTAACTTTGAACATGGCTATTTAAATTGTAAATTCATATCAACTTATGAATTTTATGTTTTAAGTGTCTTTGGGATGAATATATATGTTAATCAGGATATGACACCTATTCTTTCACTTTATAACTTTTGTTCATATACATTTATAATTATAGTCAATTAAGTTGGTTAGCATTATTTATACCCTTTCATGAAAGTGATTGTCTAAGAAAAAATGAGGTAGGTTAAGAAATATTTAAAAAAATAAAAGATAAAATAAAATAAAAAGCTATTATGTTGGCCCTTTTTACAAAAATTGGGTTAAGAATAGAGTCAATAGCCAATTAAGAGTTATGATATAGTTGAGTAACCGGGAGCATTCATGACAAAATGTTTATCTTCACGTTAAAAGACTAGAATGACACTCTAACCAAGCTAAATAAAAGCGTGACCTAGTTAAGTAACTGGGGAACATTTATAACAAGGTATTTATCTTTGCGTCAAAAGACTAGGTTATGGTTAAGGAAATGTAAAAATAATGGTGTTACAATAAATGAAACCTACTAATCTTTTGTAAATAGCAAGAATTTTCATAAAAGGTTACTTAGTGATAGTTTGTTTTTTTATTGATCAATAATAATAAGTGCATGCTTACAAGTGTCACAAGTGTATGAATAAGGTGTCAATATTTTGATTGATATCTATATTCAAATCAACACACTTAAACATTAAAGGAATAAGATAGTATGTTGGCACTTTTTGAGTGATTGAAGTTTGAGGTTAAGCTAATTTCGTAAGATTTGATGACATTGTACCATTATTGTATTGCTACATGATTAAGTGTTTATGTATTTACGCGCTTTGTATGTTAGTTTTAAGTTTTGCTTAAAGACAAGCAAATATTTAAATGTGAGGATGTTGATAAGTGTAGATTATACTATATTTTTCTAAGTGTTTAAGTGTGTTTTTAAGTATTTCTTTGATGATTATCATATATATAGGTTTAGAATTGTGTTAGTGTTAGTGTTACTGTTTATATATATTAAGTGTTGTTTGGTTTAGAGTAATAATTTGATCCTAATTTTATATTTCAATATGCGTGACAAATAGCAATTCAAACAGATTTTAACTTTTCTAACTAACGAGTGTTTTTAGCCCTTTGAAGTTTCGGGACTATTTTTAGAACTAAATTAAGTGTGAAAATTCTAGAAAGAACCTTAAAAACTTTGAGAACTATTTAAGAACAAGAAAAATACAACAATAACAAAAAAAAAAAAAGGTAGTGGCCAGTGCATCAAGAAAGATCAAAGAAGAACTTAATAGAAATTCTAGATTTCTAGCTTAAGAAACAGACTAGTTTTTCTTTCGTTTCTAGCTTAAGAAATAGACTAGTTTTTCTTTCTTTTCTCTTTATTTCTTCCACTGTCTAGGATGTTTATGCGGATTTCTAAGATGTTTGACACGAATTCTATATCCCTGTTAAAATAAGCAAAATTTATTCACATAAATATCACTGCCTTCCTAAGTCAAGAGGGCTTGTCTCCATCTAAAGCTGCAACTTCTGCGTCGTGACGGTGGAAATAACATTCTCACAACGCTCGCTATCAAATGGTGACTATGCACACCTTCCCATGCAAAAAAAAAAAAAATTATGATGGAGCCATTTGTCATCTTCAGCGTGTTTAGCTCGAGAGCCTCCTCGCATTTGTCATCTTCGGCATGTTTAGCCAGCCCAAGAGCCTCCTCGCATTTGTCATCTTCGCCTCCTCGCATTTGTCATCTTCGCCTCCTCTTAATCCCCATAAGTAACTTCCCCTTGATCAATTGAATTGTAAAACAATTCATCTTCGACGAGGGGAATGATGTTTCGATTTGAGCACTCAAAAGCAATCAGACCAAATCGTTAACAACATTTAATAATTTAGAAAAGTATTATTAAATAAGAAGGGAGATGGTGAATTTAATCATAATACTATTATGTAATTGTTATGTTACTTCATTTTTATTTAATTAAGCAGAAGAAATAATAGTACAACTACAAGACCGTATTTTCATAGAAATATTTTAATCAATCAATAATACAAAGAAGACGGATGGTGGTGGAGTTTGAGTTCAGTCCAAAGTCCAAACTCCAACACAAGCTCCTCCTTCCTTTGTCCTCTTCCTTAAAACCCCCCACTTTGCTTTGGTACTGGCCAACGGTTTATAACTGTCTTCAAACTTACGCTACGCCTCTGTTCTACTTCTATATAATTTAGATTATTATATTTGTAAAGAGAAGGACCTTCTTTTACGCCCACATTTCTCTCTTATTTCTCCTCAACCATGACGTTTCCGCCTCTCCCTCTTCTCTTCCTTCTACTGTTAACTTGTGGTTTTGTTCTTCCAAAGATTCCGACCACTTTGGACGGTCCTTTTCAGCCCCACACCGTTCCTTTTGACGTTAGTTTGCGTGGACATGCCGTCGATTTGCCAGATACCGATCCCCGAGTCCGCCGGCGGGCCACAGGCTTCGAGCCAGAGCAGATATCGGTTTCGCTATCTGCCAGCTACGACTCTGTTTGGATTTCGTGGGTTACTGGTTCGTTCCTCTGCTTTTGCTTTCTCTCTGCCTCTTAAAGACTTGTTTTCTTCTACTCCCAATTTGTTGGCTTCAGGGTACTTGTTCTTCAGACAAAACTTTTCAGTGCCCGTGTTTATTAATTCTTTCTTGTTGCGTTTTAATTGTGCTGGATTTGTTTTGCAGGGGAATTCCAGATTGGTTATAATATAACTCCTTTAGACCCCAAAACCGTGAAGAGTGTGGTTAGATATGGGAGATTGAGACATCCGTTGAATCATGAAGCTACTGGCCATTCTCTTGTTTACAGTCAACTTTACCCTTTTGATGGTCTCCAAAATTATACTTCGGGGATAATTCATCACGTTCGTCTGACAGGCAATTATTCATATATGTTCTACGTTAACTGTTTTTGGCTTTTTCTTTTTTCTTTACACATGCCCTACCCCCTCTGATCATTGTAGAAACCTTGTTTTTTTTACCTACCTAGTTTCCTGGGTGATGCTTGATATCTTCTGAGCAGAGTTGTTATGGTGGAAGGAACTTTTGACTTGTTTTGCCAATTGTTGTCTCTTTCTGATTGTTATGGTTTCTTTGGCAGGTTTGAAACCCAGCTCTCTGTACTATTATCGATGTGGAGACCCCTCTATACCAGCAATGAGTGGTGTATTCTTCTTCAAGACCATGCCAGTTTCTGATCCCAGGAGCTATCCCAGTAAAATAGCTGTTGTCGGAGATCTTGGTCTCACATACAATACAACTACTACTATCAACCATGTCATGAGGGGCAAACCTGAACTTGTTCTATTGGTTGGTGATGCCACTTACGCGAATCTGTATCTCACCAATGGAACTGGCTCTGACTGCTATTCTTGCTCGTTTTCAAAAACCCCTATCCATCAGACTTATCAACCTCGTTGGGATTACTGGGGAAGGTTAATTTTATCCCTGCCTTGTTGCTTTTCTTTTTATTCCGTCTCTTGAGAGTAGCATACATCATCATCCAAGTTTTTAAATGACGAAATATTGAAGCCATTATCAGGGAATGTTAATTTGCAGGTTTATGCAGCGGTTAGTTTCTAAGATTCCTATTATGGTGATTGAAGGGAATCATGAGATCGAAGAGCAAGTAGGAAAGCAAACATTTGTGGCTTACAGCTCACGATTTGCATTCCCATCCAAGGAAAGTGGATCTCCATCTACATTCTACTACTCCTTTAATGCAGGGGGCATACATTTCATCATGTTGGGTGCATATATTGCTTATGACAAATCAGGTAGTATTCCATATATGTGACTGCAGCGATGGTTGCATTCTGCTTTTTGTAATTTCTAGTCCTTCAAAGTACTCATACGGTTGCCTTCTTTGACATAAAAACTTAATCTATTTGAAGCCCTGAAGTATTTCAAACCAGCATGCTAATGAACTGCATAAGCTAGTAATTGTAGCCAAGTTCTCTTGATTTTAACTTATCAGTTGATCAAAGACAAAAATATTCACACATATGCAAATTATCCTGTAGCTGTAAGAAATTTAATTTGATTCTTCTCTTGTGTGCTAAACTACCTGACAAAATCAAAGAAACATTAACTTATAACTTTGAGATCTTCAAGTATATTAGGTAAGATATTGATTTGAGATTTTCGTTGTTGATTGAAGATGTTTTCCAATGGAAAACCAACTGTAGAAGTTAATTGGTCTTTAGATTTATATTTCAGTCATTATCAATGCGATTTGTTTCCCCATTCAACTGAAGCATTTTTTTTCGGACAGAACTTAATTAACGTATGCCTTATAGACATTATATGTGTTGGTTTCTGTTGTAGCCGATCAATACAAGTGGTTGGAGAGAGACCTGGCTAACGTTAACAGATCAGTAACTCCGTGGCTGATAGCTGCATGGCACCCTCCATGGTACAGTTCTTACAGGTCCCATTACAGAGAGGCAGAGTGTATGAGGGTGGAGATGGAAGAATTGCTTTATTCATATGGGATTGATATAGTCTTCAATGGACATGTAAGTGTTGTCGCCAACTCATGTAGATAGATGAACCTATTTTATTGAGTTTCATATTAACCCCGTCCTATCCTTCTTTTAAGCAATTAAGTGGATATAAATATTAGTGATGATTCACTAAAAAATGAAAAACCAAATGCAAATGACAATCAGGTTTAGGAAGTTCTATACAATAATGTAAACTTATGAATTTGGTTCGCTTGTAAACAGTCATTAAACCGAACAGTTTGGAACGTATGTAGTTTTCCTTTTCTACACTCAATTTTGTATTAATTTCCCTGCATATTGTGACCTGATCCTCAAAATTTGCATTGATTTTTTCTATGTTTGATGGAATCAAGGTCTTTTTAAGTTTTTTAGTCCATTGAGGTTGGGGAGTGGGATAGATACGATCGAACTTAAATCTTATTGGTAGACAAATGCCAGCCCTTCTGCCTGAGTTTTAGTTGGTTTCGCACGTCCACTGAATCTTAATTTCTCTTTATGAATCATTAGGTTCATGCTTATGAAAGATCAAATCGAGTTTACAACTATACATTAGATCCATGTGGGCCTGTACATATCACAATTGGAGATGGAGGCAACCGTGAAAAGATGGCAATCAAGCATGCTGATGAACCTGGTAATTGTCCAGAGCCTTCAGATACTCCGGATCCATTCATGGCCGGTTTCTGTGCAACAAACTTTACAACTGGCCCGGCAGCTGGCAGGTTTTGTTGGGATAGGCAACCAGATTACAGCGCTTTGCGAGAAAGTAGCTTCGGCCATGGAATTCTAGAGGTGCTTTTTTGTCTCTCTCGTTGAAACTGAATTAGTTAATTTAACTAGGAAAACAGGAAAAAAGACATGAAAACTAAAGTGAGATTGATGGTTTCAGCACTCTCGTTTCTGTTATCTTTTCAGTCACGGAACAAGTCTTGTAGGATTACGGCATTAATGGGGGTAACAATTCAGTAGTTGGTGGGGTAACAATTCAATAGTTGGTGGTGTAATTTGCAGGTGAAGAACGAGACATGGGCTCTGTGGACATGGAACCGGAATCAGGACTCCGATGGTAAAGTTGGGGATCAGATATATATTGTGAGGCAACCAGATAAGTGCTCCACCCAACACATCCAAACTCAACTTGGGTATGCAGACACTTGAGCGGTTTAACTTGAAGTGGTTAGTTTAAGATCAACATGACGCCCAACTTGTCCACTAGACCTTTTTTAGATGATTGAGAAGGAAGAATGAGTGACTTACTAACATCTCTACACAAAAAAAACAAAAAAAAACTCAAAGCTGGCGGGGGAGCATCTCGTGTTTTTGATTGGATTCTTCCCCTAATACATAGACTTGAGGATTATTACCACCACCAGCAAAATGTAGACTACAACTAAGGATTATTACCACCACCAGCAGCCATTGTTGTATTGTAAAAATGTATACGTGTGAAAGTTTTGAGCAGACCAGAGAGGCCTTGAAGTAAAATATGGATGTAAAACAGGATAGTGAGAAGCCAAAGCTTTTGGGGACAGCTTGTTGGTTTTGTATGCTGTGTGATTTCTTCTGCCAATTTTGGTTTGATGCCGTGCTTAGTGGATTTAGAGAATTATTTGTCAAGTGCAACTATTGGCATCCTCTGTTGATGGCCTCTTAAGCGTGTTCGTTGTTCCGTTTCTTAGCTATTTTATTTATTAATAATGAAAAAATATATTATGTTGTAATTAAAAATAACATTTAAATAAAAATAACTATATAATTATTCTCTCACATTCCTTCTTTTTAACAAAGTGTTTTATTTTATGTAGAAGACTGACTTGAGAATGACAGAGTACTCAAGTGTTGAACGAGCATTAGTAAAAAGTCCAAGCTCGTTACACTTTGGATTGGAACCTAGGGCTTCATAAGCACATTTCCCAAAAATGAGGATTCTTTTCGACTAGAATAACTATTACTTAATTTTTTGACAATAATACAACACTAAGATATTATCTGATATAAAAAAAATTCTAATCGGATTAAAGTAGAATTACAAAAATTCAATGAACCGCTGTAATACAATCACATACATCTCAAGTAATTTTTTAAACTTGTACAACTCAACTTAAAACGTTGTATTTGTTTAATTATAATAATAAAGATTAACAAAATTAGCATTTTAACTTGAATTATATACATTTTAAAATTTTTCTCGTTTAATTAAAATTTTTAATAAACTATAAAAGATATGCACTTTTGAATTTAGAATAAATTACAATAAATTTTACTTAATTTTATAATGTTAATTAAAACCATTAAAAATAGTAATTCCATAATCGAACTCCTAATTAATTAACTTTAACGTTTGCATGTTCTAACATTCAAACCCTTACAAGGGATTTAACCAGGCTTATTGGGGGAGAAGCATGTTCTGGTGGGCAATTAATATAGACCATAATGAAGGAAATTGCAAAAAACTTAAGACGTTGCTCATAGATATTCTTCAGGAAATTGCAAAAAACTTAAGACGTTGCTCATAGATATTCTTCTGGCGCAAATTACAAATTTAAGGCTCGTTTGGTTCTAATTATATTTTTTTGTTGTGATTTTTAGTTTTAATCTTTTATTTTTAGTTTTTATTTTTATTAAAAAATAAATACATGACTATGAATGTACTTGAAAATAATAATTAAATATATAAATATATTTGAAAATATGAAAAAAAATTTGAATTATGCTGAATCTTAGTAGGCCTATTAATAAAGGATAGTAGAGTAATGACTTTTTTTGCAAGACAATTAACTACATATAAGGCTTTACGAAAGTATTTTGAAATTGTCCAGGTCAAATTTTAAAGTGCTTTACATTGACTCTAGTTGTCTCAATTCTTAAGAAAATTGCTACTTATTCCTCCACAACTAGATGACTTGTTGCCTTTAGGGTATGTTTGGATGTGGGTGGAGGGATGGAAGGGAAGGGAATGGAATGGAATGACCCAAATGACTCAGGCCATTATTTGGGAGTCTATTTTGAAACAGAATGGAATGGCAATTAATGGCTTTGGAAACCATCCTTTGCCATCCAAAATCTAATATTTTGTGACCTCCTAAATTGAGGGGTTAGGGATGAAATGACATGGCTTGCCTTCCAAACCCTAATTTAATGACAAAAATATCCTCAAAAAATTAATGAAATTACAACTCCAGTCCAGCAAATACTTACGTGGTTACATGTTACTACGTCCATTGTGTTTCTCCTTCAACTGGCTTCTTCCATTGACGAACATTTTCCTATATCTCAATGCTATAAATAATAGTTACGTTAATGGTGATAA
>JAOSBK010000004.1:20034109-20053803 GCA_027568895.1 Erythroxylum shatona
TATAATTAGGATGTGAGAAAAATTAAAGGGTAATTTTGGAAATAAAATTATAAACATGCATAAAAAATTGTGAACGATACTTATTTTGAATAATTAAAATCCCTCTAAAACGATACTTATTTTGGATAGGAGAGAGTAGTACGTAATTTTACTTTTAACTTAATAGAGAGGTCATTTAAATGACTGAAAATAAAATGAACTAAAACTTAATTACAAATTTAAAAATAAAAATGAATAAATAAAATTTAAAATTACAGATAAATAATAATATAAAAATAAAAATTAATAACGATAATAATAGTAATAATAATAATAATAATAATAATAATGTAAAGGTTAAATAATAAAGTAAATGTTAAATATGGCGCATCTTAGGGTATGTTTGGATGTTGGTGGAGGGATGGAAAAGAATGGAATGGAATAACCCAAATAACTCAGGCCATTGTTTGGGAGTTTATTTTAAAACAGGATGGAATGGCAATTAATGGCTTTGGAAGCCATCATTTGTCATCCAAAATATAATATTTTGTGACCTTCCAAATTGGGGGGTCAAGGATGGAATGGCATGGCTTGCCTTTCAAACTCTAATTTAATGACAAAAATACCCTAAAAAAATTAATAAAATTATAACTCCAATCCAACAAATACCTACGCGACTACATGTTATTACGTCCATTGTGTTTCTCCTTCAACTGGTTTCTTCCATTGACGAATGTTTTCCTATACCTCAATGCTATAAATAATAGTTACGTTAATGGTGATAAGGTGAAAAAAAAGATTTTTTTTTATTTTTGGGTACGCAACAAATAAGCTTCATGTATTTGTGAGACACGAGCTTCATTTTCTAACCATTACGTCAAAAATTTAAATTTAAAATATGTTATTAAAATAGTTTCATGGCAACTATGCATATTTTATTACAAGGGTAATTTTGGAAAAAAATATATTACAAGTCATTCCATTCCATTCATTTTTAGTATCACTTCCAAACAATGATCAAAGGAGTCCCTTTCTTGTTTTATTTAAACTTCCAAACAATGGAGTGACCCATTCCATTCCATTCCATTCCATTCCGTTCCATTAATTACCATTCTATTCAATTCCATCTTAAACTTCCAAACATACCCTTAAGTCTCCTAAACTCTTCAACTTATAACATAAGCTCAAAAAGATTATCTTTCTCGTTCTTAAATTTTCATAAATCCTTTTAGGATTCTTATTTAAAAATTCTAATATCCAATTATGAACTGATAGAGCAGAAGTTTTACACGGTTGCTTTTGTAAATAAAATTATTTGTTCTCTCCCCCAGCTAGAGAAATAATGATTACCTTATTTAGTTCATCATCAGAATCTGATTCAAAATCTGGTAAGGAATCTATGTATCTACAATGTCAACATTAAATAATTAATAAAACATTCAGTCAAAGGTTTAATTAAATATATATAAGACATTCATACAAAATATAGACATAAAATATTCACACAAAATATTGACTTAACATTAAGTCAAACATTATACAGAACACAAACTTAAAATGTTCAAATTACGGAATAGTGCTTAATATAAAAATGTCAAATTAATAAGAATTTGATATACAATAACATGAAAATATAACTAAAATGACATAATCCAATCGAGTTTCCTTGCATCTATCATCTTCATAAAAATATTTAATAGAAAAACAATAATATGAAAATGTTTCATAATTATTCCATTGTATGCAAAATCGTATCCTACCTTAATGTCCTAGCAATGGTATCAAAGCCGACTTTAATTCTTTAACTTGATTATTGTTGATCTTGAATTATGGAACTGAAATTGCAAAAGTTGCAAATTCTTAAATCTTATTTACAAAACCTATTATTATATTTGAAGTTTTCACTTGCCAAAATTAGGAATTTTGGTATTCAATAAGATTGAAGCCACAATGTTGAATTTGAATAATTCATACTGTGTAATATGAAACTAGAATATACATCAATGATTTCTAAAAATTCAATTAAGACTTAAAATATGGAAATAAAGTTTCCAACACCCTAAAGACAATTATTAATCTCTATTTTAGTTCAAGCAATACACATCCCGCCTACATAATTTGGGTTTTTGAAACCCATAACCACCTAATTAGGTTGAGTTTTGGTTATGACTACTTTGATTGAATAAGTAATTAGTTTTAGGTTTTTTTATTATTGTGGTGGTTAGTGATGGCAGTATAATGAGTCACTGACAATTATGGTGGAATGAGGAGCCATTTTTGTTAAATTTCTATGAGACGGGGATGGAAGGTGTTGATAGGTGTAAATAATATGATGTTTTGCTAGATTTTAAATCGTAATTTTAAGTATTTCTTAGATGATTATCATGTGTATAGACTTAGAATTATGTTATTGTTAATCTTTGTATGTATCCTAAGTGTTTGTTTGGTTTAGAGCAAGAATTGATTCTTATTTTTTGTTTCAAAAGGTGTTTGATGTATTTGTGAGTATTGAAAATCAAGAAATTGAACAATAAAGAAGATGTAGGAAACTTGAAGGTGGCACGATCGTGCACAATTGAGCATGATCATGAAAAAGGTTGAACAACAGGAGCACAATCGTGACATGGTGTCACGATCACGATAGAGGCTTTTCCACTCACAATTTTTTTGTGTTTTCAAGGTTCAGGTGTCACGATCGCAACAAAGGCTTTTCTAGTCACAAGCTTTTTTTTTATATGTTTGAAGGTTCAGGGTTATTTTTGAAATCAAATGCAGTAGGGAATCCTAAACATAACCTAGAATCTTAATGCACAATTTAAGAACATGAAAAACATTTTAAAAAAAGAGGCAACATGATTTCATCAAATTGAATCAAATGGAGAGATCAAGAGGATTATTAGGAAATTCCAACATTTCAGATTAAGGTGTCAAACATTTTTTCTCTTTTCTTTTTTTAGTTACCCTTGTTGTGTAATCTGATTTCTTTTATGTTATCACGTCTATGGATTTCTAAACTCATATTAGGAATTATTTTGGATTTATTTTGTGATTTTGTTCATTGCTAATTTCAATACATATTTAGATATTTATAATAATGTTTGTGCATAAACTTGACAACAAATCGAGAGGGTGAGTCAAAATAATCAGTGTTAGGTTATACAAGAGTTGGCAATTTAATACATCCAGAATTATCAAATTAACGATTAATCAATTACCTATTAGATAAATTTAGATCTAGTTTAAGACCTTAGGAATAGTTTTGTGAATTGAGAGATTGCAAATCTTTAAATTTCAAATTCAATTAGGGTTAATTGATTAAATCTTAAGAGAGAGTAATTAATAAATTAGGAAATCTAGGATCAAACACATAAGTTGAATTGATAAGATTAAGGAAACAAAATAAGGAAAGAATATTTCCTAAATATTCAATCTTGATCAAAAACTAATTTTTATTGGCAACTCACTTATTATTTGATTAATTTTTTGTTTATTAATTGTTTTAATTTCTGTTGTTTACTTTTATTCAAATCAATTTCTTAATACACTACAAGAAAATTAGTAATTAGTGACAAAAAATTGCTGACGAAAACTATGTTCCTTAAATAAAATTGTCGAGAAATTTTTATTTTGCGACAAAAAAAATCTATAGGTAAATGTGAAGGAAAATTATTCCGGCAAATTTTCCCATGGATTATAGTGATGGTAGAAAATTCTTGTTGGTAGAGAAAGACGGGAATGCTTGGTGAAATAAATAAATTTTGGGTCTACCGATGGAATACATTTCTATCGATAAATTTAGTCAGTAAATTTTAGAGGAAAACGCCATCATTTGCTTCAGCTTCAACTATTTTAACACCAAATGATGTCATTTTTGCTTAACCTAAAACTATTGCAACCCCCGTCCCCCTCCTCCATCGCATTTGTCTATCTTTTTTTTTTCTCTCTTCTGTCGTCGTCGTCCTCGTCATCTCACTGTTCATTTGCAAACATATATTATTTGCAATCCTCCACATCTAGTACAACAATATCTAGTAGGCGGTCTGCATCTAATGAAGTCCATGAGCTTCGGAGTACAGTATAAGCACTGGCAATTCAGTTGCAATAGTCGATAGAGTACATAGCCCAACTCCATAATGAGATGGATGAGTTGAAGAGGAAGGCTAGCATATTCTTACCGAAACATTCAAAGCATCCACATTCACCAAATGAATAGCATAGTTATTATAATTTTGTATGAATTAAATACCTGTTATTGGATAATAATTTTTTATTATCAATTAAGATAATTTTTACTTTATATCATCAATTAACTTTCTGTTTTAATAAATTTAATATAGAAACAAATCAAAATATTATCAACAGATAACTAATAACTGCATAAATTATACATCAATTATAAGATTATCAAATAAAATTAAAAATGCAGGGAAAATTTTTAAAAATAATATCAATAAATTTACCTATGGAGAAAAGACCACCAAAATCCGTCAGTAAAATGTAGTGAATTTATCAACGGAGCATTAAGATCCATCGGTAAAGTTAGTTGTGAATTTATCGATGGATTCCGTCACTAAATTTACTAACCAAAATGAACCTTCTGTCGCTAAATTTACCGACAGCACAAAAATCACCGTCGCTAAATATAACAATGAAATAGAAAATATCTGTCAGTAAATTAGCGACGAAAAATGTGTGCTCCGTCGCTAATTATTATCTATGGTCGTTTCTCTGACAATTCATTTTGTTGGTAAATTCCGTCGTTAACTTAGCTTGCCAACGGAAAACTTTCACATTCCGTCGATAATTTCCGTCGTCAAATCTCATTTTTCTTGTAGTGATACCTTAGATAAAGTTAGGTTCAATTGTTAACCATTACATAATCTTTGTGAGAACAATAACCTCTTATACTACAAAATTCGATCCGTATGCTTGCGGGTGTTAAGGGTTTTGTTGTATATAAAACTTGCTCTGCATGTGCCACTGAAAGAGTTACACAATGGTAGTGACTCCATACTATAACGCAAGCAACTTCGAGCTGTGGTGTGTTGCGGATGACAGCAGTGATTACTGGAGGTTCTGGCGACTGAAGCTACACTAGCGCCATAAAGGAGGTGCAATAGAAGTTGCTGGTGGCACGAGGACAGGAGGAGGAAAGGAGACACAGTAGCTACAAGACACTAGTGGTAGTTGATTGTAAGACACTAGTAGTGGCAAAACAAGGTGAAAAGCAATTGGCGACAACAGCTGCTGAACACCTGTCGACGATATCGCTGGAGAAGTAAGGCAATCGCTGTAGACATGATGTGGCTAATGTTTGGGTATCTGAGGTTTCTTATAGAAGAAGTTTAGACATCAGGTTACTTAAGGTGTCTTACCGTTATAATAAGGATTTTTAGCTATTGGAATAAGTATTCCAAAGCTAGTTTTACTTTGCTTGGTGACAAAGATTAGTATAATCTAACTCTAAATAAAATCATAATTAAAACAAACTAACCCTTATTAAAAACACTTTTATTCCAATAAGAATTTAAAAGTATTTTAAATTCACAATCAATTCAAAAGTTAAAGTAATTATTTTCCTTAAGTTGATTAAGATTAATAATTATATTTATTCCAAATTAAATTTTAGAAAAGTAGTTTCTAAAATTAGAATTAACTATTTTAATTAGATTGAAATCAATTAATCAGATTCTTTAACTAAATTTATTTATTTCAATTTGATTGAGATAAATTAAATATATGGTTTTATTTATTTAGAGAACTATTGTTATATTTATTAAGGAATATGTTCTTTATTTGTGAATAATAAGTTTTTTATTTATTGGAAAAGATATTTTCTTGATTAAATTTAAAAATTATTTTCATGTATTAATTGAGAAAAATGAGCATTCTTTAGTAATTTTGAAAAATAATTTTCTAATTTATTAAAGAAAGATTTTCTAATTAATTAGGAAATCAATATATAAATAAATAATATAAAGGACTTTCCTAATTGAATTTAAAATTTTTTATTTAATTTTGAAATTAATTTCTTTTAATATTAGAAAATATTTTTCTCATTAAGAAAAATAATTTCTAATTAAATTAGAAATGATTTTCTAATTAGACTATAATTTTTACTTGTTGAATTTTTAAAAAGGAGTTTTTCTAAATTATAATGAGGAAGAAGCATAATTTATTGAATTATGTTTTTAATTAAATTTTGTTAAAGGAGTAGATAATTGAAAATAATTTCCAGTTGAATTTGAAAATTGTTTTTAAATTAAATTAAATTTCTAATTGAAATAAGAATTTAATTTATTTAGGAATCAATAGTTTTAAATGATCTAAGGAGTTGGAAATATTATTTTATATTATAAAGCTCAATAACTAGAATTAAACAAAGCGTGATATTCTATACATATAAATTGATTATGAGTGCATAAGTTCCATGCTTTATATATATAATGAATGCATGCCAAATTATATGTTTTATATGTATAACATTTTACATGCAATTTTATGTTTAATAGGACAAATAAAATTAAATATCTCGTTAAATTATTAAGCGCATGTTGAGAACATAATTGTTACCTTTTATTTTTATAAGAATAAACTATAGTTATGTTTATTGTTAAGCTGGTTGAGCAAACTCAGGGTTGCTTTATTCCGAATATGTTAGTTTTATAACAATATGTCATATTTAATTAAATTTATGTGATTTGGATGAGTAAACTCATGATCACATAAAGTTAGAAGCAAGGTTAGGAATAACCTAGAAGATATTTTTGGCAAGAGGTGTCACCTAATGAATCTAAGAGTCACATAAGATGTGATTGATAAAGTTGTTATCTATCTAAGTTAAGCTTAGTTAATTTATTGAGCAAACTCAACATTAACTAAATTTGAGTGAGATCCTAGCCTATTAGAGAAATTAGAGTAATATTTTCAAATATTATTAAGGGTTATTATTTTGAATAAAATAGTACGAGTAACTAAATACATGATTAAAGTCTTGATCTTATTTGGTAGTCATGACATATAATCAATACTTACTTTTCTTATAATTATATTTTTTAAGTCAAATTTACCTTATTTAGTATAGTTGATACTCAATTAGTGAACAAAATACTTGGACATAGGTTATGTTTGAGAAGAGTTTTCAAAGTTAGATAGAAAAGTTGTATATCCATTATGAATTTTGCTCTTAATCCTCGTTGAGGATTTAGTGATAAATTTTTAAGAACAAGTCATCATATATATGAAAAATAATGTTTTGATATTTTGAGCTAACTAATTTCTGATAAACTTTGATGACAATATGTATGATGTATGTCAATACCATGATAACAAGGTGCAAAAGGTTGCATGAAGTAGAGATGAAATGTATAGTACCTTGATGAAATTGTTTCACTCAATTTAGCATATTGAAAGCATAAATATGGAATACAATCAATGTCTTTGCTATAGTATGATAATAGTTTTCATTAGAAGAAAAATAATTGCACGAATTTTCTTGCTTATATTTGATATGATAAAATTCATATATATTTATAATTCATACTTATGAGTATTTGATACTGAATTTAGATTCATCATTAATATAATGCTCAAGGCATGATAAGAAATACATTGCTGAGTAAAAATGGTTTATCCAGATTTATACAAATAGTTTATATGTATTGGATAAGGTAGATGTAATATCCCATTACTCATATTAAGGCTAGAATAGTGAATATGAGAAATTACTGAGAATGTAGAAAGTGCACTTTATGCTAATACAAAATATGGAATACACTTACATGTGAATAATGAGTTTTGCACATTAATATGACTATACATGCATTCATTTACATTTTCTAGGTATAATTGAGTTATAATTGTGATTTAAATGTGAATTGTGGATTATTTGTGTTGAAAATTTATTTAAAGAATATTATGATTATTTCATAATTTTTGGTAAATTTTTAGAAAATTGGAATATTTTTGGACTAGAAAAAATGTTGAAATACTGACCAATCATAATGTGACACATGGACTTTAATAGTGAAATGGCTTACATGCAATTGTGACTTGTGGCAGCACAAATAAGTGACAAGTGTAAGACATGCAAAGAATGCACGTGGATTATGTTTGGTTAGACGAGAATATTGTAGCTTTTGTTTAGTGAACACCGAAAACCCTCTTTTGGATATCCATCACCGAACAGCAAATTGTTATTTTTTTTATGTGAAGTTGATTCCCTCTCATCGTTGGATTATTGCTGAATCAAGTAAGTTGAATTTTGAGCTTATAATACAGTAAGAGATTTTTAATGATGTGTTACTGTGTAATTGAATACATGCATGAATGGTTTGGGAAGTGTAGCTCAGTGATGACTAAATTAGATGAAAGATTTGTGAAATATTAATTGTCCAAAACAAATATATGAAGTAGGTTATGTCTTGGATATGCAAAAGTTCACGAAAGTTGGTGTGGGAATATATGTAAATATATACTCTGTTCTGGTTTAGAGAAAATCGTATATAGGTTTTTTTACTATTCATGCGTGAATATGTGGAGTGTTTATAGAGATGGATTTAAATGACTTTAATGATATGAAATGAAGATTTGGCGAGGTCGTGATATAGAGTTGATTAAATGATAAATTTATGATGAAATGAAAGAGTAGAAATGAGGAAAATGCATCAGATGAAGTAGGTAGAGAATAAAATGCAGAAACTGGAATTTGCATAGAGAAGAATCGAATTTTTGATGTTTGAAGTGTAAATTTGACTCTGACTTATTTAGAGACTATATTGGATATAGAAATGCAAAATAGATTATTTAGGAGTGAGTAAATCTGGAAATAATGAAATAAAGAAGGATAGAAGAAGAAGAGATGTTTGGAGAAGAAGAAGAGAGAAAGCACGATCGTGATTTCTCTGAAGAAGCAACGAAGTCACGATCGCGACTTCGCAGGTGCAGCACGATTGTGACCTACAACGTTGAGGTTGCTTCTAAACATCCTTTGATATTTTTGCTATAACTTCTTCACCTGATATCCAAATGACTTGATTCTTAAACCAATAGACTCTTAAGACATTGATCTTTATCTCCATCAAAAATTATAACCATCTGAAATTTATTGATTAATGAATTTAAGATATAGTTATGTTTTAAGAATAGTCAAAAGTAAATTGAGTATAACTTTGGAAATACTAAATCAAATTGAATGATCTTGGTATCATTAGAAAGTTAAGATATGGGAGAATGATTTTTTTAGATGATTTTTTAGAAGGAAGTGTTGCCTAATTATGTCATTTACTTTATTAGATTGATTATGCAAAGTTGACCAGAAAGCATGTTGTTAGAAAAATCTGAAATGATCAATTGAGTTATGAAATTAGTTTCACATTGTTTTATTATGCTCCAAACCCTAAATACAAGTTATATTTATGAGGGTTTTGATATTTGAATGAAATGGTGAAAAAATCACAATAAGATACCCGGGATTGTCATTGAACATGCATTGTGCATATTTTATATACATAGATGTGCATTAAGGAATACTTATACATTTGTGCAAAAGTTTGATATATGTAAATGTGTTTTGTAAGATATAGAAGAACACATTTGATGTCACTCAGATATTGCTGAACCATCCGGGTAATAACATATCGAAGCGTACTGTGAGTAACCTAAAATGGTTTCACTGTAATTGTTCTGTTCTATATATGACTGAATTGTATTGATATATATTACTGAATTGCATTGATTGATTGTATACTGAATTTCGATCATTACTTGTCTAAGGCGTATGATTCATGTGAATAAGATTGGAAGTGCTACTTGTATGTAAACATGACTGCTTAAATGTTTCTCTGATTCTCAACTGAAAAGTTGAATGTCAGACTGAGGTCCGATGCCTATGAGATTCTATCTGTGCATTATGACTGCCTAAATGTTTCTCTGATTCTCAACTAAAAAGTTAAATGCCGAACTGAGGTTCGATGATTATGAGATTCTAATTGTGCATTATATGAGGTCGTGGTATATAGTTAATTAAATGAAAATTTTATGATGAAATGAAAAAGTATAAATGATGAAAAATGCACAAGATAAAGTAGATAGAGAATAAAATGCAGAAACTAGAATTTGCATGTATGAGAATAGAATTTTTGATGTTTGAAGTGTAAATTTGAATATGACTTATTTAGAGACTGTATCGGATATAGAAATGGAAAATAGATGATTTAGGAGTGAGTAAATATGGAAATAATGAAAGAAAGAAGGAGAGAAGAAGAAGAGATGTTCGGAGAAGAAGAAGAAGAAAGAAAGCACGATTATGCTTCAATGCAATCATAATTTCTCTGAAGAAGTAGCAAAGTCATGATCGTGCTTCTGCACAATCGCAACTTCGCAAGTGTAGGTAGGATATCACGATCGTGTAGACGCACGATTGTGACCTTCAATGTTGAGTTTGTTTCTGAACATCCTTTGATGTTTTTGCTATAACTTCTTCACTCGACATCCAAATGACTTGATTCTTGAACCAATAGACTCCTAAGGCATTGATATTTATCTCCATTAAAAATTGTAATCATATGAAATGGATAGATTGATTAATTTAAGATGAAATGTTGACTATGTTGAAGTATAACTGGAATGATTTTACTGAATATACTTTAGTATTTTGATTATATCTTGGTCTATAGGTCTCCAAATAGAATTATTCTTAAATTTAATTTCAATAGAGACCTAAGGCTACAAATTGTATGAAGAGATTAAATTCTAATTCTGTCTCTAAGAACCACATAATTTGACTTGAATTTGAATATAGAGTACAGTTATGTTTTAAGAGCAGTCCAAAGTAAATTGAGTATAACTTTGGAAATAACGAATCAAATTGAATGATCTTAATATCATTAGAAATTTAAGACATGGGATAATGATTTTTCAGAAGGAAGTGTTGCCTAATTGTGTCATTCACTTTATCATATTGATTATGCAAAGTTGACTTAAAAGCATGTTGTTAGAAAAATATAAAATGATCAATTGAGTTATGAAATTAGTTTCACATTGTTTTATTGTGGTCCAAACCCTAAATACAAATTATCTTTATGAGGGTTTTGATATTTGAATGAAATGGTGACAAAAATCACAATAAGATACCCAAGATTGTCATTAAACATGCATTGTGCATATTTTATATACATAGATGTACATTAAGGAATAATTATACATTTGTGCAAAAGTGTGATATATGTAAATGTGTTTTGTAAGATATAAAGGCACACATTAGATGTCAGTCAGACATTGTCGGACTATCTAGGTAATAGCATATCAGAGCGTACTGTGAGTAACATAAAATGGTCTCACTTTAATTGTTTTGTTATGTATATGACAAAAATGTATTGATATATATTACTAAATTACATTGATTGATTGTGTACTGAATTCCGAACAATACTTGTCTGAGGTGTATGATGCATATGAATAAGATTGGAAGTGCTACTTGTATGTGAATATGATTGCCTAAATGTTTCTATGACTCTCAACTAAAAAGTTGAATGTCGGACTGAGGTTCGATGACTATGAGATTCTATCTATGCATTATAAATGCCTAAATGTTTCTCTGATTCTCAAATGAAAAGTTGAATTCCAAAATGAGGTCCGATGATGATGAAATTCTAATTATGCATTATACGTGACTGTTATATATGGTATATTCTGTCTTTGATGCATTCATAAAATATATGCTTAGATAAAGGCGTTGTGACCGAAGTAGTCAGTATGAAATCGCTTGCATGTAGAGCTTTGCTCTGTGATTTTTGTTTCTGCACGTGAAGCTTTGCTCCGTGATTTCTATTTCTGCACGTAAAGCTTTGATCCATGATTTCTGTTCTGACTGAGCACAATGGGCTAGTATCTGTATATGTATGTGAAAGGCACTCGTTCACAACAATAATAACGAATCTGGAGTCTCATATGCATTTGTATTTGTAAATATCTGCTCTAAATTCACAATGATAGCATGATGTGCCATGAAAATGTGAGTATTGAATTATTCATGATCTGAATGAATATTCGTGAGATACATGATTTGTGTATTTGTTCTGAGTGAACCATTGAGGATGGTTACTCAACTGAGTTCATAAAACTCATATAAAATTGCAACGTGACTTTCTAGGTTTAATAAAGATCTCTAGATAAGCGAATTGGGGTTAGACACTACATTCAAATAAGAGGTAGAAGTCGAGATTAATTAGCGCTGCATATGTATCGCATTATGTTGTATCAATAGTGTTGCCATAAGTGTTATTCAATATGTATGAAAATGATCTTGCAATGTAATGTTATTATGACTTCAAGTGTGTGCCTTCTGTAACGGGCCCAAGGGACTACTAAAATTCTGACGAGTTAAATAATGATTATAATTCTTGTGACTGAAAATGTTTATAAATATATTGGGCCAAATTTGATTATCGATTTTTCGAATTTGCATACATTGTTTAAAAAAATTTGCAATGAGTTTCGACTGTTTATTGTTTTAATATGCCACCCTCGTGAGATACATATTCAGATATCACTCAGGATGTTGGGTATATGTCTTGGGAGAGTGGGGTGTTACAGTAGACTTTTGCTTAACATAAGCAATAAGAATACAAAGTTGAATAATCGAGGTTATCCTTTTATTCCATATAAGTTAATTCATCATAATGAGAATCATAAAGTTACATACAAGGATATATGTATCTTTTTAATTATGAATTATATGAAACTTGTGAAACATATAAAGTTGAAGAAAATCGAATCAACCAAAGGACGATGATGGTATTGAATTATTAAATCTTATACATGTGATTTGTTGGATATAATAAAAATTCATAAAAGGAAATTACTTTCTATTAGATTATTAAAGATTTTATATGATATATTCATATGTATTAAATAAAATAATGATTTGCGATTTGAAAAGTTCAAAGGATTTAAATCTAAGTAGAAACTAAACATTAATATAATGATGACACATTTTGATGAGATCGATGCGGTCAGATATAAATTTTTCTATTATCCATGGGAAATGAGAATCTCTAGTGAACACCTCTACAGCTGGAATCTATAAGAGCGATTTTTTATATAAGGAGGAATATACAATATAAGATATTATATTATGTAATATTTATTTCTTTTATAACTATGCTTAGCACTACATCTTATCTTCGATAGTTCTGATTAAATCAATTAATAAGATTTCGTATTAGATATGACACATTAAGACTTTGAAAGAGTCAAAGTTAATGATTTAGGTATGTGATACTTAATTAAAACATATATTATCCACTAATTTTAAAACTAAATTGGATAATAAAAGGTTATAAGATATACAAAAGGTTGGATATAATCTTACTGACCTAATGAACAAATTGTTTGTTTCAATGAACACTTACAGGGTGTTTGGCTCATCTGCTAGAATAGATAAGGAATAAAATGGTAATCCTTTAGGAGTAGAATAGATGAGGAATGGAAAGAAATTGGTATTAATTAGTTTGGTTTATTCGTAAGAATTTCTAATGATGATGTAATGTCAATGTTTGGTTTGAAAACGTAAATTTGAAATGATAAAGGAATAACTATCAAAAATATCAAAATTTCTATTATAATTCCCACTAACTTCATTATAGTCCCCATTAACTATTTATTATTATTATTTTCTTATTATTATAATAATTAATATTAGTGTTATGATGAAGATGATGATGGTGGTGGTGGTGGTGGTGGTGATGGTGATGATGGTGGTGGTGGTGGTGGTGGTGGTGGTGATGATGATGATGATGATGATTATTATTATTATTATTATTATTATATAAATAACGATAGGGGGGCTGATGAGTTTAGTTATTCCCCAAACTCAAGGAATATATAAGGAGTTTGGATTATATATTATGTATATTTTCTTCAACCAAATAAGGGCATAACCTATTACCAAGAATAGATCAAGAATAAAATGATGATTCTAGTCAACCAAACACCGTGTTAGAGAAGAATGGTTCTTATGATAAGTAGTAGGAATAGGATGAAATTTGAAAAGTTCAAATATAATGACAATACATCCAATTTGAACTAGTGCCTCTGTTGATACATTTGACGTACAATTGAAAGGCTACGAGACGTTGAAAGATTCACTTTTATGATCAATTTAAAGAGTTTGTTTTGGAGATGACCTTGAATTTATTATATCTATAAGAAGGTTAATGAGAGTATAGTTGTTCTCTTCAGTAGGAGTGTGTAGATGTATATAACTCATAGAGAGAACAATAATTTGTATTTTCAATTATCGAAAACATAATTGTTCAAAAACAATTCATATTAGATATCAAAAGGTAATAACTTAGTTCTAGGAATTAGATCAGTAGAGATAGATTGGAAGTTGATTACCTATTCTACTCCAAGCATGTAAATGATGCACTAAATTTTTTTAGTATTTGAGATATCTAACACTTTTGAAGTATTGAAAATATCTATTTTTCTATATATGAGTTAATATTTGAGTACGAGTTTATAAGGATATTAAATTTAGAATTAAATCCTATTTAAGGTATATTTTATTTGTAATAATATTATTTTGATATTGGAAGGGTTCCAATGTAGCGTTAATTGATAATAAAGATAAAATATATTTATCATTTAATGAAAATGACTATTTGGATTAAAAGTTCTTTAATGAACTTGATATAGTTCCTTGCATTATTCAAACAAAACATATAATAGAATATTAGAGTCGTTGGGCATGCAAAAGGAGTTAAGGTCTCATCAAAGATCTAATTATGTATTTAGGCAGTCTCTCTTAATTATGATGATAATTGAGAAGAAAAATTATAAGATTTAAGCAAGTACTCACTATAGAGAATCTTGTAAAATTGTCTCACTAAACCACTGTCTCAATAGTAGCATATTCGTCATATAGAAATATGGTATAAGATATTTAAACAATTAGCTTAGTGCAAGTAGAGATTGTTGGTTTATACCCTATAGTCAACCAGTTAGTTATAGTTTAATGATATAATTATATATAGGCATTATTTATCTTTTGTATATAAATATACATTTAAATGTATATAATAAAGTCTATTGTTGGGATAAATGTGCATTGTAAAAAATATTATGATGAGATTCATATTGCACATATATATTATCCCCAAATTATTCCTATTCTTTGTTCAATTGAGATTGGATGTTAATTAAGCTTAAAAGACTAGCCCAGGTTATATCTATTCCTTATGAAGGAAGTAATCAATCTTATAGAATAAAGTATGAAAATACTTAAACAAATGTATGAATTTTTATTAAAGAACAAGTTCACTAAACTGACCTTATATAAGAATTTCATTTGGAACATTACTTGCATGTCTATAGAAATCTCATTGTGATGATTGTATAAGTGATCATTTGACTTGAGATCAATAAAATTATCTTATATAAGAATTATATGATGCATTATTAGAAGCCAATATTAATTTAAGTATATAAATTGTTTAATTAAAGAATTGAAGAAAAATTAAAGGAGTTTAATTTACCTAATCCTATATATAATTTAGGGTTATAATTTATATCTATTACTAATATATTTGGGAACCTAACAAGCCTCACACAAATAATGAGTTGAAGAGAAAAAAGGTTTTTAATCATATTTAGATTTGATTGTAAAGTTTGAGAAACTTTATAATTAAATATAATATATTTTTAAAAAAGATCAATATAAAATATTAAATGTCATTTGAGCATAACTGATATTTAATATAATTAATTATAATTATAATTAAATTAAAAATAAATTTTAATTTTAATTAAATTATTAAAATGCGTAAAATCTATTTATTATAAATAGGCTTAGGTTCCAAGGGAGTTAGTAGTCCTGGCTTAATCCTCTCTATAATAGTTGTAGAGTTATCTTAATATATTATGTAGATATTGCTAGAGGCCAAATACTTGTGTAACTACAGTAATTGAAATGAGTTAATTTTAAAAATGATTTGAGAAAAATGACAAGAAAAAACTTAAGCGTCATAATAATAAGATACGAATTAAAATTCATATTTTTATTATAATTTTTATGTTAATGGTGTTATAGAATTTCAAGTGATGTTAGATTTAGTAAATCATACAAAAATTTTCTTAATTATACCGGTAAATGTAGGATGAGATCCGGTCTTAATTTTCCAACATCTAACATTTATAGCTAAATGTAAGTTAGACTTTAAATTTTCATTATGCTGAAATTTAACCCTATATAAATGGAAATTACGTTATTGCTGACTTGGAAGAAAATAATAATATTTACAATGCACGTGGCACATAGCTAACCATACTAAAAAAATTTTAAAATATTGTAATTAATAAAATTACAATCTCTCTCAGGTTTTTAGTCAACTCATATTTTAATCTCACAAAAACAACAACCGCCTCATTTATCCTTGTCTTAACTTGAGCCTCGCTCTCTCTTGCACTGGGAAATTATTTTATTGTCGCGCCTCGATTCTGCCGCTGGGGAAGGAGCACTGGCGATCAAAATATGAACTAGGTTGTGGACGGCTTTGAGTTTGGCAAAGTAGCTTCTTGTTCACATACAGTATTTAGAAATTGTTACATAACTTGAGGTTAGGGTGATAAAATAAATTAGGATTAAGGATTTATTTGGGTTATATAATTAAAATTAAACATAAAAATAAAATTAAGAAAATAATTATAATATTTACATGTGAAACAAAAGAAAAGTTAAATGATATCTTTATCTTTTTTTATAATTACCATCAGTATTTATAATTTTTATTATCACTAATTCTTTCGTTTCGTTTCGTTTCGTTTCGTTTGAGCTTTTTAATCATTTAACCTTACAGTAAATGTCCACACCAACGAAACCACTTACCAACACAGAACAAGAAATCTTTACAGCGCTTCTGGGCTGTCCAAAACCAATAACATACGGATACGGTATTAGAAAAAGGAGCTTAAAAAATATCAAGAATTTCCAGTACGAAGCCATTGCAGAGAGGACACTTTCCCCTTTGCACCCAAATCTCCCTGGAACAGAGCCTGCAAAATGTATGACCGCATGGGATAAACGCCGCACCTTTATGCCTCACCATGCACACGCAACATGTCAGCTCCACTTCCACCCCTCTCACAACCTCTTTCTTCTCCGCCTCGTAAGTTCCCACAACATACCTCGACGCTTCAAACCCCATCTGCCTATCAATCTCACTCTCCTCCAGCAAATCCATCAACGACATTCTCACCGGTTCCGCATCTTCTCTGCCACCCTCCTCCCTCTCCTCACCCAAACGCCGCCTCGTGTCCTCTTCGTTCTCCGACCTGTTCCGCGATAGCTGCGATCCCAAGTCGTCCACCACCGACTGGATGTTTGGTTCCCCGGTATTTTCTTCCGGGGAGTTCGGCGCTGCTGCAAATCTTCCCGAGCTCCGGTCAGTCATGTACGGCCCCGAACTCGAAGAAACATTGGAGTTATCATCACCATCCCCGCGATGGTTCTGATCCGACAGGAAGGATCTTGAAGCATTATTATCGTTAACAAGGATATCGGGGGCTGGAACTGGGACCAAGGAGTTCCAGGCGGCGCTGGCACGCTTAAAGCGGAGACGGTCTCTAAAGGCCTTCCAGCTCTTCTTGTCCTTGTGTCCAAACAACGATCCGTGAGGCTCTTCGTTGCGTATTATGTCTAAAAGGGTTCGGTTCACTTGCGTTACTGTTGGACCGATTTCAGCGGACGCTCTGTTTTCTAACTTTAATACTGCGCCCATGGTCAGCCCTACTCGCCGGTTGTCGGCTGCGGACATGGAGATGTGATCCAATAGGGAGGTTCTCCGGCGAACTGTGTGGCCCTCGCTACTACCTTCCATCAAAAGTCAAAATTGCAAATTCCGAGGTGCTAAATTAAGAAACAACGAAGATATATCATAATAATAATAGTAATTAAAGGATTGGAAACATCTCTGGGAAATATGAAAACCTTGGACGGAAGTGGTTTGAAAATAGCTAATTTGAGAAGAAACAATCGGTCTGGAAAGATAACAGATCCAGACCCAAAACGAAAAGTACGAAATGGAGATGACAAAAAAGAAAAATGGAACTGGTTGCTAAGACTGAGAATGGACATAGCGTCCGAAAAACATAACAGCAGTTAATGATTCCATCACGAGAGACGAGAAATGTATCCTCATTATATAAAACTAAAGAGAGAAAGAACAAAGATAAGAGCTGCAGATCAACCAACCAAGCATTCAGAGGGTCCCACTTCTAGTCCCAAAACAGCGGTCTTTTGTTTTCCACAATTTTGGAGCTAAGGGGAGGGTAAAAGATGACAAGACAAGCCCTTGCCCCTTGTTTACGTCTTTGCCAATTTTGTCCCTTCCACTTCGGCTTTGTTTTTATATTCATCCGTTGCTAAGTCCGAAGCATAAGACTTTATTTCTTTTTGTCATTCTTGCATAAAATTGTGCACTTCTTAATCTTTGTTTGTGTAAGAAACTGTTGAGCGTAGGTGACGTGGACAAACAAAACAGCTAGTTCGCCAATGTCCAAGTCAAGTCAATCAAAATACTTTTTGTAAAACAATCATATTTTAGGGAAAATCAAAATTGCAAATCGTATGAAAAAGGCAATGCATAGAAAATTAGAAATACAGTGAAAAACTCTAACAAACGCCTATATAGAATTTTATTCTAAGAAAAACTCTAAAAAACTTCTATATTTATCCATTAGAAAGACAGTGAAAAACTCTAACAAACTCCTATATAGAATTTTATTCTAAGAAAAACTCTAAAAAACATCTATATTTATCCATTATTTTTTTGTATATATATTCAGTTTAACATATTATATTTATTTTTGTATATTTATCCAATTTAATGGATTATATTTATCTTTGTATATTATTCAAATCAACAAATTGCGTCCACAGTCTTCTGAGAGTTGGAGCATAAATATCTAACACGCCCAACTTGTCAGTCATATTATAAAACGCCCTTTTTGAAACTGGCTTGTAGGTACATCAACTAATTAATCTTCAAACTTGACATATAAAAATTGAATAATCTTTTAATCTAATTTTTTCTTAATGAAATGGCAGTCAATTTTAACATGTTTGGTATAATCATGTTGTACATGATTTTGTGCAATCTTATAACAACCTTGTTATCAAAATAAAGATTCATAAGTTTTGTATGCTCAATCCTCAAATCTGATACAATATGCTTAATTCATAATGATTCACATATTCTATAAGTCGTACCTAGAAACTCATATTCTACGCTTGACCTTGCGATAATCTTTTGTTTTTGTTTCTCTAAGTTATAAGATTTCTTTTCACAAAATTAAAATAGCCATATGCAAATTTTCTAGTTGTTTAATCACTTGCCCAACCCGCATCTGTGTATCCTTCAATGTAGGAAACACTATTCTTTGAGAAAAACAAACTTTTTCTTGGAGAGCCTTTCAAGTATCTCAAGATTCAGTATATTGCATCCATGTGTTATTCACTTGACTAATGCATAAACTGACTAACAACACTCACTACATGTGCTATATCTGACTAACAACTTGCACGTGACAATCGAAACGGGTTTCTCTCTTGCCCAATCACAAACAAATCTATGCTCTCATAGTCAATCGAAATTTTGCATTCTCATGTTTCTTTCCTTTCATCAAATTGTCACATTTTCATACTTTTCATTTAT
>JAOSBK010000004.1:20053903-20092435 GCA_027568895.1 Erythroxylum shatona
TTGATTCACCTAACTGAATCCTGCATATCATTTAAATTCATGAATTTTCCTTTTCTTTGCACATGAATAATTCACCAAAAATTCCTCATTTAATTTCATTTAATAATTCTAAATATCACTAAAAGATTGGGGTCCCAACAAGGTCTTCAGGTTGACGTCAGGTCGGTGAGGGGTTGGTGTCTTGACGGTGCGCCTGAGCTGTGACTGACGGTGCAGGTGCAGTGTGGCTACGACGGACAGCGATGACGTGCTTCTTAAACTTCAAAACTTCAAGTTTTGGGTAGAAAGTGGTATCAGAGCTCAGGTATGGGACTGAGGTTTGGTCCCACATCGCCGGTTCGAATCCTATAGTGGATTCGCCCAGTGTGATTCTCCCTTGCACTTATAAATGACGCCTAGGAGGCACCACTTCTAACGGACGCATGGTGGGCTTAAGTAATTTGATTCCGCCCTACCTTCAACTTGAGTTTTGGGTAGCAAAGTGGTATCAGAGCCTTCTACCAAACCCTTCAAATTCATAATAAAACCATGGAGAATTTAGACGATTTAGAAGATATACCAACAAAATTAATTGGATCAGAAGAAACTTTAGAAAATGTCGAAAAAATATTTAAGTACAATTAAACAAGATCATACAATTAGTAAATCGATTAACGTTACATCCTACTACCAAACAACCTACAACTAATGAACACACTTATCACATTACACATAAAGATGAAATAATTTATGGATATGAATTGGATCAAGATGCTTTTGTTGAGGAAAATAAACCAAGTACTAGTGGAACAAAGGATAAAGATACAAATACACCCAGAGGAGAAAAATGGAAAAAGGATCAACAAAATACTTATAATTGGACTCCTGATACTACCACAGAATTCCTTAATAAACAAGGTTATTATAAGAAAGGATCAAAACTTCGTAAATATCCAATCGAATATACTCCAAAACATACATCATTAGGACCAAATGGTACACTTAATCTTGACTGTGTGATAAATCCTGAGCAATTAATCCTACAATGGTCAAATAAAATTCAACTATTATTACAAATTGATAAACCATTTGGAGAAACAATAAATAAAGATCATTTGTGGCACTTTATTGCCTACAAAACTACTGGAGTTGTACAAACCTTTTTACTTGATAATGAACCAACACTAAAAAATACTCCTCAATATCAAAATGTGCAAACCGTTGTCCATACATTCCATGTAGTTGCTAGTGAAATATATAAAGAATTTTTAGGTAAAGATATAGTACTACATCAACAAGAAGTTTCAACATAGAATAGACTAAAAGCTTTATGGCATTTAAATAATATGAGAATCTGTGATCTATGTTATTTAGAAAATTATATATGTGAATTCAAAAAATATTATTACCGATTAGCTTGATCTGAACAAGAAATGTATATTCATATTTTCATACAAAAATTACCTTACCCTATGAACCAAAAGGTAGAAGCACGATTTCAAGAGAAAGGAGATACGGATAAAGTCGCTTATAATTTAGGAGGTGCAATACATACTACACAAGAATTACTAGCTAGACAATGTTTTGAAACTAAATTACGAAAACATTGAAACATAAAGATCTTCAATTATGTTGTGACAAAAATTCCGAAGTACTTCAACAATATGGTTATGAACCATCCATAGGGATAAAAACAAGGAAACATTATAAATATAAATATAAACCATATAAATGGAAACGTTATTCGTTTAGGAGACAAAAGGCAAACCCATAATTTTATAAAAGAAAATTTAGATGCAGAGGTTATAGGAAATTTAAACCAAGACCCTTTAAACCAAAACAATCAAATTGTCCTCAAAAGAAAAAATCTTGTAAATGTTGGATTTGTAAAGAAGAAGGTCATCACACAAATAATTTTCCACAGAAACAAAAACAGAAATATAAAAATAAAGTAAATATTTTACATTCAGCTATACAGAAACAATTAGAACCAGTTGAATCTGATTATGATACTGATTCCACTATTTCTTTATTATCTTATTATGAATCAAAAAATGAGTCATCAGAACCATCAGCTGAATCCCAATACAACATTTATTCAAATAGCGATACAGAATAAAAAAAGTAAATGCTTATATAGACACAGGAGCAATAATATGTATTGCCTCTAAACACTTATTAAATACCTGGAAAAAACTAAAAAAACCTTTGCAAATTTGTATAGCAGATGGAAGTTTTAAATATATGTGGTATGTAAGTTATTATAATAACATCATTATCGAAAAATACACTTTTGCAGTACCTTCTATCTATCAACAAGAATCTAGATTACCTTTTATTATTGGAAACAATTTTCTCAAGTTATATAATCCATTTTGTCAATGTTTACATTATATTACTCTGAAAACTCCTTTTATCAAGACATTAAAACAAAAATTTATTATTTTAAACATTCCTATTTATCACACTTCATATTCATAAAAATTATACATGCTTACCACCAAACTAGATTCACTTCAATTCAACTTGCTTAACAACAAAAATTTACAACAGGAAATTGAAACCTTATTAGATCAAGTATGTAGTGAAAATCCTCTTGACCCTATTAAAAATAAAAACCAACAACTTATTGAAATTAGGTTAAAGGATCCCACTCAAGAGATTAATATTAAAAATAATATTCCTTATACCCAACAAGATGTACAAGAATTTATTAGTGAATTTTTTATTTATTAGAAAAATAACTAATATCTCCTAGTCATAGCAAACATTTAGCACCAACTTTCTATGTTAATATTCATCAGAACAAAAGAGACGAAAAAGATGTATGGTTATTAATTATAAAAAATTAAATGAAGCCACAATAGGTGATGCATATAAATTACCTAGGAAAGATTATGTAATCAACAAATTAAAAGGACATACTTGGTTTACAACCTTAGATGCAAAATCTGGATATTGGCAACTTAGATTACATGATAACACTAAGGAATTAATTGCATTCTCTTATCCACCTCAAAGACATTATCAATGGAATGTACTCCCCTTTTGATTAAAACAAGCACCTAGTATTTATTAGCGTTTTATGGACAATAATTTAGAAGGATTAGAACAATTTACATTTGTATATATTGATGATATTATCATCTATTCAAATTAGGATAAGTTAGATCATTTAAAAAAGGTAAAAATAGTTTTAGAACATTGTAAAGAGAAAGGATTAATCTTAAGGAAAAGGAAGGCTAAACTCGCTCAACAAAATATTGAATACTTAGGAATTGAATTTAATAATGGATATTTAAATTACAACCTAATATATTAAATAAACTTCATTAGTTTCCAAATCAACTCAGTAATAAAACTCAAGTACAACAGTTCCTTGGACTTCTCAATTACATATCCGATCAAGGTTTCCTAAAAGATTTAGCAAAAGAAAGGAAAATATTACAATTAAAGTGTAGCACCAAGCATCAGTGGCATTGGACTTATAAAGACACTATAGTTGTTCAAAATTAAAACATTTATGCAAGGATTTACCACTTTTATATAATTACCTTTCGAAGGATTCATTGTTGGTGCAAACCGACGCAAGTATAGATACATGTGCCTTTTGGCATAACCACCCAATACAAAAAAGTATTTACTTTGCAAGTATATAAATGGGACTTTTAATCCTACTGAATTAACGTGTCCAATAAATGAAAAGAAAACACTCGCCTATCTCAAAACTTTGAGAAAATGGCGTATAGATCTATTACCAGTTGCAATCACCATCCAGATGAATTCAAAGTATTTGTGTGGATTCAATCGATACATGATTTGAATCAATTATAATCAAGGACGATTAGTCCGCTAGCAATTTGAACTAAGCCAATATCAATATACCATTAAGTATATAAATTCTTACGATAATTTTCTTGCAGATATTTTGACACGAGAATGAAAATAGCTTTGAGCAGTATGGAAGAAACATTTCGGAGTAAAGAAAAAGAATTTCTAGAATTACAGGTACAATTACAGAAAACTACCCAAGAAATGACCCAACTAAAAAATAACATTGAATTCCTCAAAAAACAAATTCAACCCGATACACCTAGTTCATCTACGACTAAAGAACCTGAAAAAAAAGTTACACCTCAACCTGGATCCATCCCTCTAGTCACTTCACAACATTTTACACCAACTACAGCTCAAAAGAAACAAGATGATTCAAAATCAAAAGTCTATGTCATTTATAACGGACCTATGTCTGGAATTTATGATGAATGGCACAAAGCTGCATTACACATCACAGACAAAAAAGGAATAGTACACAAGAGTTTTTCTACTCGAGCAGAAGCAGATAAATCATTAAGTGAATTCTGCAACCCACCATTTAGACCTTAATACAGTCATGTTCTTCAAACCAGTTCTCCTATTCAGACACACATGAAAAATTTAGGCAAGCCTATTGATCTCGATAGAATTAATCTTCTCCCTGCCAAAACTATTCAACAGGAAGCTAGAATACTTACTTCAGAAATGTTTATTGAATGTTTCCAAGCACTAAATCATTGGACAAAAGAAATGAAGATGTTTAGTTCTAAAATTAGTGCCTACTTTTGCTACATCATGAAATAATTGATCTAAGTATATTTGATCTGTGTTCTTAAATTCAATACTATGATGAGAATATTACTGGATGCATGCTTTGATCAATTAAGAATTGTATAGTGTCTTTATAATTTTGGAGATCTTTATTTAGTGATTGAAACACTGCTGTGGATAAAGCTATAAATAGGTTTAATTCTCTTAAATAATGTATGTTATTTGTTGGTTGAGCTTCTGCTAAAAGTAGACTGAATTGGTCAATTTGTTTTTTATATTCTTCCTTAAGTTGCTCTGTAACTCTAATTAAATGTTTAAGCATTCGTTTATTCTCAAAATTTAGCACCAGCTTTCTATGTCAATAATTTGTCAGAACAAAAGGGAGGAAAAATACGTATGGTTATTAATTATAAAAAATTAAATGAAGCCACAATAGCTGATGCATATAAATAAAAATTCTCTTCATCTTACCACTTCTCTCTTTGCATCTCAGCCTGGGTTGGCATTCAAAGCGAGCCATAGAAGAAGGTATGAATGAATTGTACTCCCTTTTGGATTAAAGCAAGTACCTAGTATTTATCAGCATTTTATAGACAATATTTTAGAATTGTGAAATCTTAAATGTAGACACTTTAGACTTAGAAGAATCACAAGGTACCTTTCATATTAATAGTTTATTAGAATAATTTAAATCAAATTCAATTAAAATTAGAACAAATTCAACAGTAAATTACCCATCTAATTGATTATTTTTTATACTACTTTGCTACCCAAAACTCGAGTTGAAGGTAGGGCGGAATCAAATTACTCAAGATTATGTTAATCAATATTAGGTTGAAATAATTTATCTAATAAATGTTGAAACATGATAGAAGGGAAATTATATCTAGAACAGTTAAGAAGAAAATCAATTAATTCATGTCAGGTAAATGCTATAATACAAGCATGAATAAAGCATATGATTGGGTAAATAGTTATATATAAAATGATTCTTAATAGATTGGTGATGAAAGAAAGCATCAATTCATTCATACCTTCCTCTATGGCTCGCTTTGAACGCCAACCCAGACTGAGATGTGAAGAGAGAAGTGGTAAGATAAAGAGAATTTTTATTTCATGAAGAGCCTAATACTCAACTTACATATTTATAGCAAACCAACAAAGAAAAGGCCAAAACATTAAGCGGCCAGAAGATAGAAAGTAAAAGAAAGACATGACTTAAAGGAAAGAAAAGACTAAAGCTAAATTAAGATAGGACTAAAGAAAAAGTAAAAAGCAAGATTCGCCTAAAAAGACTAAAAAGTACAAACAAACAAATAATGTAGATTATTTACATTTGTCGATTTCCTACCGACACTTTCTACATCTTGTTGATTGCTAAGTCTTTAACTTTCTTCAATAATTACATCATCTGATCCAGCTTCATCATCTTTTCCTTGAATATTTTCTAGATGTTGACAGTAAACACATCTATGTTCTGGATAATCTCGAAGTTGCTTACAAATGGCTTGTTTCCAGGGAATTGATAATGATTCAAAGGGTCCACCAAATGTCCAAATGGTTGAGTAAACTGCTAGATAATTTGAAATGCATCAACAGTGATGGGGTTTTTATAAGTTGATACCATAATCTATTAGGTCCTTTGTAATTTATCTTGATCATAGACTCATTTGTAATTCGGTTGCATTGACTAAAAACTCCTTCTAAACAGTGGAGATTGAACTGGTTAATGGTATCCCAACGGAAATCATACTGAGTAGGTGAGTCTATAGGAGGATAGATTCCATTGCTGACTCCAATCTGTAAATATGCAATTCTAGATAATTTGATTCTAGCATCTTTGATGGATTTCGTTCCTTCTGTTTCCTTGAAAATTGGATAACTATTGTAAACTTTGATAAAAATTTCTCTTTCCTTGGCGAAACGATCCTTATAGGTCTGAACTGCCAGCATAAATCCAATAGGAAAATCTGATAGAATGGATAAATCAGTGAGATAGATTGTATCAATTAATCCACTCTAAAAAAAGAGATAGGTAGATAATGGACCAGCTCCGGGGAAGATAATAGCTTTTGGGCCAAATCTGCCTCAGTTTTGTGGATAGTACTGGAACATCTTCATTTCTTCTGTCCAACGATTTAGTGCTTGGAAACATTCAATAAACATTTCTGAAGTAAGTCTTCTAGCTTCCTGTTGAATAGTTTTGGCAGGGAGAAGATTAATTTTATCGAGATCAATAGGCTTGCCTAAATTTTTCATGTGTGTCTGAATAGGAGAACTGGTTTGAAGAGCATGATTGTATTGAGGTCTAAGTGGTGGATTACGGAATTCTCTTAATGATTTTTCTGCTTCTGCTCGAGTAGAAAAACTCTTATGTACTATTCCTTTTTTGCCTATATTGTGTAATGCAGCTTTGTGCCATTCGTCATAAATTCCGGACATAGGTCCATTATAAATGACATAGATCTTTGATTCTGAATTGTCTTGTTTCTTTTGAGCTGCAATTGGTGTAAAATGTTATGGAGTGACTAGAGGGATGGATCCAGGTTGAGGTGTAACTGGTTTTTTAACTTCTTTAGTTGTAGATGAACTAGGTGTATCGAGTTGAATTTGTTTTCTAAGGAATTCAATGGTATTTTTTAGTTGGGTCATTTCTTGGGTAGTTTTCTGTAGTTGTAACTGTAATTCCAGAAATTCTTTTTCTTTGCTCCGAAATGCTTCTTCTATACTGCTCAAAGCTGTTTCCATTCTCGTGTCAAAATATCTGCCAGAAAATTGTCAGAATAATTTATATACTTAATGGTATATTGATATTGACTTAGTTCTAATTGCCAGCGGACTAATCGTCCTTGATTATAATTGGTTCGAATCATGTATCAATTGAATTCACATAAATACTTTGAATCCGTCTGGACGGTGAATGCAACTGATAATAGATCTATACGTCATTTTCTCAAAGTTTTGAGATAGGCGAATGTTCCCTTTTCATGTATTGGATACTTTAATTTAGCGGGATTAAAAGTTCTGTTTATATACTTGCAAAGTAAATACTTTTTTGTATTGGGTCGTTGTGCCAAAAGGCAGCCAGCCCATGTATTTATACTTACGTCGGTTTGCACCAATAATGAATCCTTCGGAAGATAATTATATAAAAGTGGTAAATCCTTGCATAAATGTTTTAATTTTTGAATAGCTATAGTGTCTTTATCAGTCCAATGCCACTGATGTTTGGTGCTACAATTTAATTGTAATATTTTTCCTTTCTTTTGCTAAATCTTTTAGGAAACCTTGATCAGATATGTGATTGAGAAGTCCAAGGAACTATTGTACTTGTGTTTTATTAGTGAGTTGATATGAAAATTGATGAAGTTTATTTAATATATTAGGTTGTAATTTTAAATATCCATTATTAAATTCAATTCCTAAGTATTCAATATTTTGTTGAGCGAGTTTAGCCTTCCTTTTGCTTAAGATTAATCCCTTCTCTTTACAACGTTCTAAAACTATTTTTACCTTTTTTAAATGATCTAATTTATCCTGATTTGAATAGATAATAATATCATGAATATATACAAATGTAAATTGTTCTAATCCTTATAAATTATTGTCCATAAAACGCTGATAAATACTAGGTACTTGTTTTAATCCAAAAGGGAGTACATTCCATTGATAATATCTGTGAGGTGGACAAGAGAATGTAGTTAATTCCTTAGTGTTATCATGTAATCTAAGTTACCAATATCTGGATTTTGCATATAAGGTTGTAAACCAAGTATGTCCTTTTAATTTGTTGATAACATAATCTTTTCTAGGTAATTTGTATGCATCACCTATTGTGGCTTCATTTATTTTTTTATAATTAATAACCATACGTCTTTTTCCTCTCTTTTGTTCTGACGAATTATTAACATAGAAAACTGGTGCTGAGTGTTTACTATGACTGGGAGATATTAATTGTTTTTATAATAAATCAGAACATTCCCTAATAAATTCTTGTACATCTTGTTGGGTATAAGGAACATTATTTTTAATATTAATCTTCTCCCTCCAAAACTATTCAATAGGAAGCTAGAAGACTTACTTCATAAATGTTTATTGAATGTTTCCAAGCACTAAATCGTTCGACAGAAGAAATGAAGATTTTCTAGTACTATCCACAAAATCGAAGCAGATTTGGCCCAAAAGCTATTATCTTCCCCGGAGTTGATCCATTATCTACCTCTCTTTTTCCAAAATGGATTAATTGATACAATCTATCTCACTGATTTATCCATTCTATCATATTCAATTGGTTTTAATTGATTATGTGGGATGCAAGTTAGTTTTAGGGTTAAGTTTCGAAAATTGCGATTTAGCCCTTGCAATAAATTGCAATTTCCGAAACTTACGGTACCAACTAGTATTTAAGGTCGGTACCAACGTTTACTGATTTCATACTGTTTTTCGGTCGGTACCGACTGGAATAGTATGAAATTCATAACACTACTTAAGACACAAAATTGAAGTAGAAAATTTAGACATTTAAAACTAACTTCCAGAAAATAGATTCTTTTGTTTCACCAAATTCTATTACACGATTTCCCTTCAATTTCCTACCCAATTTATGCTTGATTCTATATATATATAGCTTTTGCAGCCACAAAGTTGTGTGACTCTCCGGGGGGGCTCCAAAAAGGAAAAAAGAAAAAAGAAAATTTTTTGTTTATATCGCCATATTTGTAACTGGTAAGTTTCAGGAGTTGACTATACATCTCCGGAGAAGATATATCAAATGGATGACTTCAAAATCTAAACCCGCCGGACAATGTAAATGGTACTTCTCTTACAAACCAGGAGTGAGCAAATTATATCAAGAATTTCTTTGGAGAATCATATTGTTCCCACTAAAAAACAAACAGGATTAACCCTGAGTACTTTTCGAGTTAGCTTTCAATAACAAAGGTTCAAGTTCCCCTTTTCTGTAGAGCTTCACAGTATCTGCGTAAAAACATGAAACATTGTTAGGCACAGAAATGTTTCCAATCTGTTGACCCCCTGGTCTTTGGGTAGTCAGCTATAAAGAAAATCTTTAATGCCTAGTGTTCAGAAGTCAGGAAATTGCTAACTGCTTACGAATTTGGGAAGCAACGATAGTGCAATGATTAGCAAAAGAAAGTTTAATCAGGAAGTGTCTAAAATGATCTGAAATTCAGTGAAAGTGCTAAAGACTTGGGATATTATAAGATGCAGTTGGAAGATGAATCTGAAGTAAATAGTTTATAATTATACCCGTGCAACCACCAATATGCTTGCCACCTGAGAATTTGATGGAAAATAGTTAGACCTTTCAAATCAAAGAACTTCCAACTAATATAAGACAGCAAAAGGGGAAAATATTTATTGAAGAACTGAAAATGATCAAAACAGATAGAAGTTCCACAAGTGAATTTAAGTCTCCAGTATTATTTACAAGAGCATAGAAGCCCCAGAATCCATCAACTCATCTAGGCCTCACTCTCTCCATTTACACCAGAATCCATCAAATCACCGTTTCCTCTCTCTCTCTCTCTCACACACACACACACATATCTAATCAGTTTTTTCAAGCAACTGGCAGTTACAGAAATATGAAGACCCAATGACGTATGTTAAAACAAAGCATGCGAGTGAAATTGCCACTTGAAACAATCATAAACCTTCTAATATCAGAACTTGGGACTGTATGTAAAAGCTCTTTCAATTCAAACAATCATAAACCATCTGAATTTCCTCTTTCTATCCAAGGCCAATGACATCTTTACTACTGAAGTCAATCAAATAACACGTTTGGTGATTCAATGAAATCAAATAACACGGGTTCACTCCCTGCTTGAATTTTCAATGTTCCTACTCTTATTCAAACTAGAGAAGCTATACTATCCATCTGATTAACATACTAACTCAAACAGAAGTGTTGTTAAGAAATAAAAGCTCGATAGCTATAGCATGTTCTCCAGAACCCTTGTGTAGATTTCCAGCATCTACATCTGACGAAATTCAGAGAACAGCAATTACCCTAACTAATTTGAATCGGTGTTTGTAATATTGGATTCATGCAACAATGTAGGAACCCTAAGGGAAACGAAATATTGGAAAACTTTGGGTCCAAATAATAATGGAATCCTTGAGATTTCCTCTGTGTAACATCTTAATCTCATTCACACATACTGTGAATGAAATGCTCCACCTAGGGAGTACGTTATTCATCAATATGCACTGAAGTTTAAAGTTGATTTGCATACAGTTCACAACAAAAATGGCGCCATTACTTTGCTGAAATTTAAGAACAAAATAACAGCATTTACTTTGTGTTCAATTATCAAAAACAATCACATTCATGTTCTGTTCGGGATGCGCATAATCAAAATTGACATAGTCAAATCAAAATATGCTATTGGCCTGTCAAATGGAATTGTAATTCAAGGTTCTCATCCAACTCCAAGTAATATATTATTCTTTCAAAACTGTGATTCTTAGCATAGAAACAAAAGTAGACCATAATAGCTTATTCAACAAGTACTTGTAATTTGAATACTAGATCACAGTTACAATTGTACATGATTGGAAAAGCATATCCGACCAAAAACACCAATTAAAATGCAAAGGGAACCTACCAATGAATACATTTGGAACTGTATGTTGTCCTGTAAGCCTTTCCAGTACCTTCTGCAGCTGAGGTCCTTGTGGACCTGAAGAGGTTTCCAATAAATAAAAAAAATATAAGCATCTGTTCAAAACACGCCAAGCTTGCTGATTTAAGAAGTAAGTTCATATTCACAAAGTGCGGAAAATGATATAATGACGCAAGATTCCATGTGCTAAATGGGAAAACAATTACACTCTGTTGTTACCAATTGAAACGTCTAAAAATACAAACAAAAATAAAATAAAATCATTGATACTTACGACTACAAACAAATTATATATTCAGAATAAAAAAAGGAAGTAAAATGGAAGCCGAAATACCCAGTTCGTCCAATTCAATGACAAATGGCTGCACGCCCACCCTCTTAAACAGCAATTTCACCTCGGAGGAGTACCTTCAAGACAAATTCCACATCATAATTTCACTTCAATTTAAAATAATTTCACATCAAGAGCATTGTAAAACATGAAAGGTATTAACAGATGGTTAATTAGAATCAATTATCAAGAACTCACGAGCACCAAGTCTTGGAGTAAACAACAACAGGGTTCTCAGAGACGGTCTTCTTAATATTCTCTTCTAGCCTAGACCCAAACGAAGAAGGAGAAGAAGACATAGCTCGAAGCGAGATCGGACTGCATCCACCTGCGGACCCATTGATGCCAAGGACGTTATGTGTCTTGTTCGCGATACACTTCTTCTTGTTATTAAATGGCAGTACACAGCTTACAGATAGGTTATCAAGAGGGGATAAAGTGGAAGAAAAAGACGACGATTTGAGAGAAAGCTGAGAGAAGCTAAGGTGTTGAGATATGAAAGCCATAGTTGATGATTTTGTTTTACAGATTTTTTGGAGCTTTGGCTTTTATTTGTTTGCTTTCTTTAATGTACTATTTATATCTGGACCACTTGGACCTTTGGCTTTTGCGTGTTTGTTTTCTTTAATGTACTATTTATAACCTTATTTTGTTAGGTGAGGTAGCCACAAAGTACAAACCGTCGCCGTTGCTGCATTAACTTTTTTTAAGGCTGAATTATATTTAGAATCAATTTTATCTTAATTTATAATATTAATAAACTTTAATTAAATATTTTAAATTTTAAATTTTGTGAAATTAATTTTCAATTATTAATAGTCATAAACTGGATCTGCTGGTCACTTTACACATCAATACACATATAATATTTAAAAACAAAAAACATTTCTAGGGAATCAAAAGGAAAGTGAAATATTTAAGAGCAAAAAAATTAACAATTGATGAACAAGAGATAAATTTACTAGTACCAGACAATAATAACAACGCCCAATAATAATCTTGTTGATATGTAAGACCTGAAGAGGTTCAACAATACGCAACTTTATCTCTAATTAACATAGAGACTATTTTCAAATAAAATTACTAATACCATATTTATAGCAATGAGTGAGATATGAATCTTACAATTGATAATAGTTTTTATGGTTTCGCATAAAAAGTATAGACGTGTAAAGAAATCTTAGTCTAAAAGGTCAAATCATACTTAAAAATCTCAATGTTTTATCTTGATATCTTAGGTATTAACTTGATTAATGATCACAATATCTAATTTAGTTATTTCATTCAAAAGTTCTATATACATGTTGATGTTATTTCAATTGAATAGAGGACTAAGTCTAGTGCTAACAATAATCTTCCATTTCATTCTTTTTTCGAAGTGTAACAAAGAGGCTTCTTATAAGTTGCTACCATTTTGGTTATAATGAATAGTTACAATCTTAAGAGAAATTATGGTTGGTGAAAGATTAAAAAAAAAAGTAACTTCTATCAAAGCCAACAATAAAAACAATGTCATGCTGATAACTCTTATAGCTGTTACAAACTCAAAAGTCATAGTCTTCAATAGAGTATGATTCAATCCCTGAGCTCTTAGCATTGGCTTAACAAAATAGCCATAAGATGTAGAAATTTTAGTGAGCTTGTTCGTTTTGCTTTGTTTCACTGCTTCAAACGTTAATGGATCTCCTTTGTCCATCGCTAAGCTCTTTGTCATACTTAAAATCAACGATTTACTTTGTGGATGCCAAATTTCTGCTTAAATTATATGGCATTAGCAACATCTAGTCTGAACTTAGGGTTTTGAAGAATTGGAGTTTTGGCAATTTAGGTTAACTCTTTTCTTCCTTTCCTAATAATTTTATTTTTATATTATATGATGCATTTTTGTTAACCTACAAAGGGAGGCAATCTATGTTCGTATCGTTAATGATAGAGTTAGTAATTATCCATTTTTGTAACAATTTAACATTTTGAGCATTTGATTGATATTTTTTATAGTTGTTGATGTGTGTAAATTTTAATAATACCCTCAGTAATCCGCAAACGCACGGTCCACTAGCGTAGTTTCTAAGGTGTCTATCCTATAAGGAAAGATAATCTAATCCTAAAATTTAAGATAAGAATAAATCGCAGAAATTCAAAAAATAATGAAACTAAATGAGAATTCAATTCAATCAATAAAATCAAATTAAGAATCAATCACGAAAATACTAATGATTCAGCAGTTGCAACACAAACCCAAAAATCAACCTAAAAGAATTGCCAATTAAGAGAAAGGGAAATTTACATATTCTTAACGCTAACCCAATTGACTATAAATTACCATATTGTCGGTTCTAGACGATCCTAGGGTTGATTGCTCACTTTCGAGTTATAACCATTAATCCTAAATTATAAACCCTAATCAGATTATATAACTTCCAATCTCTCAATTAATAACCTATCCAAAATCTAACTAGTTCTGAAGTTCTCCAATAAACTACCAGAAACCTATACAATATCTCTCTTTGCACAATTTAATTCTTATTCTATTAAATCACCTAACTCTCGTTAGCTTAATCTAATCATTTTTCATTTAATTAACACTCTCAGTTTATTATCGAATTATGCACTTTCAAAATTAAACAACAACAAATCCAATAACACATAAACAATCAAATCTCATTAATTCAAAGATAAAAACCTGAAGGTGAGTTTAGAACATTCTCAACATTCAAAAATCTTATCATCAAACTGTTGTTCCAATTCTATACAATAATAAAATTGAAAATAAACAGGAAATACGATCTGAAAGGATGATGGGAGGCAGCGACGTTAGGAAACTCCTTATCCGGGAAGTACATCTAGTCAGCTTCTTCTTTTGTTCTCTCTTCCTTCTTCCCTTTTTCTATCTCTCGATGAATTCTCTCTAGGGTTTTTTCTAGGTGGCTGATGTCAAAAGCTCTCTCTTCTTCCCTTTTGTTTTTCTTTAAATTGTCTTTTATGTTTTGGATAACTCTAGGGCTTTTTCTGGTTCGAAAGGTCCAAAATATTCCTCAAAAAGAGCAGTTTGTAAGTGTCTGTGCATTTATCCAATGCATTTGTTTTGGCCCAAATGTCTTCCAAAACTCTTTCATTCTTCAATATTGATCCTGAAATACTAGTAAACACATCAAAATATCTTTAAAACATAATATTTAAGGTCAAAGACTTGTACTAACTCATAAAACACTTAAAACACAAATAATTAACAAACTAACACAATTTTAACCTAAACACATGCTAAATGATTGGATTAATAGCTAAGCACATATCAAACTAAGCCCTAAAATATAATGCAATTTACACTTATCAATAGTTATAAGTAATACTACAAAGTTAAGTAAAGTTTATATTTAAAATGTGCTTTAGCTTTTCTTTTAAGTTATACTTTTAACAAATGTAAAACAATATGCTGCAAGTTTTAGCATATTTTAATTATTCATGATCTAAGTTCATATAAAAATAAAATTATAGGTAATAAATTTAAGTATTAACCATATAGGTCATATTGAAAAGGAATGCTATTGACCACACACGAATTTTTCAATGTTCTTAGGATCATTCTACAACAACATTTATATTTAGAGGCTTTAGAAATAAATAGTATTATTCTACATAAAAATTGTCTTCCTCAAATGTTAGTGAAGTGTAAGAGATATATTTAGGTATTCTCTTCATATATGCTTCGTTAAAATATTCTAATTATTATTTAATAAGATAGAAAATGCATTTTGATATAAAATTTTTTAATAAAATAAACATTTGACCTTAATTTATAATTTCTAACAAATATTTTACATTATAAAAAAATCTTAATTAACCATCAAATAGACAGCCACTCCTTTCTATAAGGATGAGAAACTTAAATCTTTGTGATACTTATCTTTTATTTAATAATGATCTATCTATTATGAGTATGATAGCTCAATTACTCCTTAGTTCTTCTAAAGTTTAAATAAATAATTTTTATGATTTTATATAGATGGGCTAAGTACCAGAAAAGGCTCAAACTTTCTTCAATTTTTTAATTATAGCCTGAACTTTAAAAAATAACAATAAAATTTTCATACTTTCAATTTTTTTTCAATTCTAGCCCAACGTTAGTTTCACCGTTATCTTTGCTAACGTGACATTGCCATGTGTCAAAGAGCCCTCATTAATCAGATAAATCAACATAATTAGCATAAGTCAATCTGATTATTGAAATGACGTGTTTCAATAAATGAACAACACACCCATCGCTCTCAATCTTATCCTAAATCCCAAAAACTGAAAATAGAAGAAGAAAGAAGAGCATTCTTTGTTTTAAGGTTCTTCAGTATGTTTCCTTTTTCTTCTTTTCCTTCTTACTTTGAATTTAACGTTTGCATACACTGTTGCCTTTGTTCTGCTGTCAAATCAATTCAACTAAGTTTAACTTTTATATTCTGAGTATATGTAGTTCATGAGAATTTTTTGGGTTATATTTTATTTTATTTAGGTAAAAGATGATGGATGAAAATTTGAACAAGTTCAAAGGGGGCAATCTTCTTTTTATGTTTTACATTCTTGAATTCATCACACTTGGAAGAAACAAATCTTCTTGCTGAGGTAAGAGATTGTAACAATACTCTCTCTATCCATATGACCAATTATATTCCTTCTTTTTTAATGAAGTTTCTATTGTGGGGTTTTGAATTTCATAAATTAGATATATTGGATCTTTATAAAATTGTCATTTTCCCTCTTTCTTAATGAGATAATGGGTAACATAATACTAGGTTGTTTTCGAGGTTTTGGAGAACAGTTCATCAATACAGAGAACTCCCTATACTATAATTGGAGTTTAATTTCATCCCATATTTTCTTTCATAACTTCTCATTATCACCAAGTTATTTTAAATGCAAGTTTCTCTTGTTTTTTTTTGTTGGTTCACCTATTATGATGGATTTTACACCACATTCAAAATTACAAACATGCACAAATGCATAGAGGTTTAACGATGAAAACAAATTGCTCTCAGCTTGTGAAGCTTTAGATACTGAGGTGGAAAAATCAATGCTTGGTCACCAACCTTTTTCTGTATTTTTGATGCCTCGAAGCCTACTAATATTCAAGGATGATGCCTATTGTTGTTGTAAAACACAAAAGTTTTCTCCTTTTTTTGGTGTTCTCTAAGCAGGTTCTGCTGAGTGAAAATGCTTTTGATTTTATGCTCTATGGTATCCTAACTACAATATAAGATTTTCCTTTTAGATTACTTGCATGGTATAGAAGATAAATGGGTGCAACCATATGGTGAGTTTTGTGGAAAATTTTGACGTAAATGTTGATTACAAGGACATGTTCCTATATGAGACAATCATACCTTGTTCTTGTTTTTCCTTCTTAGGTTGTGAATGGTGCAAAAACTTTGCTACAATATGGACTCGGTTATTCCCTCTTAGATTCAGAGAAAAATGTTGATTCAAACAAGGGTAGAGATATGAAGCTTATTCACCGAAAGACAATAAGATTTTCACTCACTTGTCAATTGGATTTAAACATTAATAAGAATTTGTTCAAATTTTAGAAGTTAAGATATAACACTTTATGATTGGATGATTGGTGTTCCTTTACTATGAAAGTAGTGAATGGATAAAATTTGTCTTCAAGGTGTCTACATAGTTAAGATACTTATTGGTATTTACTTACAAATAATCTCCCATGTATCACAGATATGGTTAAACTAGGGCAAATTATTCTTTAATAGTTAGTGTATATTTTAGAAAGGAGAATGCAACTAGTTGAATTTATGATTCAATTTGGAAGTATAGTAATTGTTTTGCACAAAGTCAACTCTTGCCAATGAATCAATGGCTATGTTTTGATTTAATGTATAAGGTCAAAATATGGAGGAAATAAGCCTAGTTTTAGTGTAAAAAGAATAATGTTCTAAGTAATTTGACCCCCTTGCTTTTAATGTTTACAACTATCTCCATTATTCCTAAGCTTCTATTGCATAATCCTTATCTTAATATTTAAAGCTAAAATCTTCTTCCATAATTCACATTATCAATTAAAATAGGGGCAAAGAAGTCTAAATCGAATGATATGCCTTATAAGTTTTAACATTATCGGTGACCAAAGGTGTATAAGTTTATGTCAACATATTAGATATTAACATGCAAGTATTAGAATAACAAATCACACTCATTCTAACAGCTTAAGCTTTAATCTCTCTAACTGATCTTTCCAAGTAGGGAGGGACACCATAAACTAACTTGATAAACATATCTCTCCCCTTGAATGTTTTCAAATTATGCTTTTTATCGTGCCACAAATATTCCAAATAATTCAGGCTCTTCAATTTGATGGCCAAATTGGGATATTAGCATAGTTAGAAAAATTTTTTATCAAGTTCGGCCAAGGGGCAAAAACATTTTTACTCTGTCCCTGGTCATAGGTGTTGAGCTCTCCAATCGATCGCAAAACTATCATTAGTTTCATCATCATCACAAGATGATTCTTTTGTAGATTCTTTGCCAACTAATTTTGTATCTATGCCATGATTGGAAGACCTAGTAGCCATCATCTCTATTTTCTTCCATTTTAATAATTCAACTTTTTCCCTCTAGGTATTGGTGACAAAGGGAATCAGAACCTTAAACCATCCAATAAATCAAACTAAAGAAATTTCTGAATAAATGGTAGTATCTCAACTACTAGCTAGCACGAACTTACCTCTATTCCAAATATTCAAATTCTTAAATCATTTTAGCTGCATTATTCTGCAATTGCCATACTAAATATTAGTAACATCAATTTGAGATGTAATTGAGGAAAACCTACATATTTATGTCCAACATCCTCTTCTTTTAAACAATCATCAACCTCCAGCAAGTCATGTTATATCAATTTCTCAAATTCCTTGTACTCATTTCTAATTAGGATTTAAAATAAATTTAAAATTAGAGTGCATCAAAATCCATTTGTTAATATGATACAAATTGCACCTCTTTCAAAACCAATTGAAAGAGTTCATGGATTCTGCTCGAACCAATAAATTGTGATAGTTATAATCGATTATTTGATTAAGTAGCTATACAATGTCCACTACAATACCAGGTGTTTAAAGGCTGTGATGCAAAATCAATCAATACTTACATGAGCAATTATTTTAGAATACAAGCTTTTTAAAAGTAATAACAATCTCAAAGCCCACATAAAGAAACGCTTCTTGAGGTAGCAGGAGATGTACTTCTCCTTATATACAGATGATTGTAGTGAATTCAACAATGCAACCTACTGCTTAACATAAAAAATTAACAAGCTATAAAAATAGATGATTATCACATGGTAGATGAGGAAATTTTCAGCTTTTTGAAGCTTAACAAATGTAACTCTCCCAAAGAAATCAAATTAAGGGAACATAGAAATCTTCATTTTAGACAAAAGGAAGTTCATATCAATCACTAACTATGAGAAGAGTGGAATGGGAAGCAAAGACCTTGTTATCACGAGACTATAACTTAGCTTCCTTGTTGTCAAGAAAACCTTCAGGAAGAGCTCCTTTCACTTGCTTGGATTCTAAGCAATTAGATTGTTTTGAGGTAGATAAAAAATCATTGACTTGTTTCTAACTTGTAGTCTCGCTATTAATCTCATTGGGTGGTTCATCTCTCTTATTCTCAAAAGTTAAATTCAAAGTAGAAAGAAGAAGAAAAAGATGAAGAAGGAATCATACTGAAGAACCTCAAAACAAAGAATGCTCTTCTTCTTTCCTCTTCTGTTTTCAATTTTAAGGATTTAGGCTCAAGATTGAGAACGACGACATGTGTTGTTCATTTGTTGAAATGATGTCATTTCAATAATCCGACTAGCTTATGCTAATTAATTATGTTGATGTGTTTTATTAATGAGGGCCCCTTGACACATGACAGTGTCATGTCAGCAAAGATAACGGTAAGACTAACGTTGGGCTAGAATTGAAAAAAAATTAAAAGTTTAAGCTTTTATTGGTAATTAACCCTATAGATTAGAAGGTCAATTTGAATGCAATCACAAGTTCAAAAATAAATGTTAAATGTAAATTATTATGTTTTAATTATATATAATGATTTTATTTATTTAATAAATAATTAAAATGGTTTTCATAATGTAAAAGAGGAATAAAACTTTAATTTTAATGAAACCTGCATTTACCTATTTAATAAATATTTTCATGGTGTCTAATTTATACGACCTCTAAATTAAAGTAAAGGGATTGAATAATAAAATTCTTAGTAGGGGAATGGGTACATGAATTGAATGATTTTTGTCATAGATTCAAATTAAGTTACCTATTTAATAAATATCTTCAAGATGTCTAAATTTATATGACCTCTAAATTGAAGTAAAGGGTTTGAATAATAAAATCCTTAGTAGGAGAATGAGTCATAAATTCAAATTAAAATAACTTAGACCCAAATAGTGAATTTTAATTATGATTGAGAAGTTTGGAGGTAGATTGACTTCAAAAAGAAATGTTTGCTTTGGTCAAACATGTTTAATTGACATTCGGAGAATCCCAGATTCCCAATATCTTGAGCTTTATAACAAATAAAGACTATTGACTGAAAATGTAAAAGTGTCACATATTAGTCATTATAATATGTATATTTAATTGTCACTTTTTAAAATTCAGGCTAGTAAAATTGAGCAAAATTTGAATTTTTTTTTTGTAATTAATCCAAACTAAAATAAGTAAACCAAAACCAAAAATCATAATAAATCTAAAAGTTTTTCTAACTGCTTTACTTCCTCTTCCATTTATCACTGGTTTAGAACTTTCCGTTATTCCTTTGCCATGAGTCCAGTGAAAAATAGAATGACAGTAACTTACACAAGGGTAGTTAGTTATTTATCGACTTACCTAATTAAGTAGCTCACGTCACACCCAAATAACATGCTTTATTAATTTCTTAGGCTTTGCGAATTGGATACGAGTGCCTTTATTGTACTTTACAGGAAATATTAACTTGAAGCCATATACTAAGTAGGTCAAATCAAAAGATAGCAAAATTAAAAAGGCACAATGATCCACAATGTGTTTCTGAGCAAGTGGCTAATGCGAACTGCTGAATCAGGGAAAGTTGCTTGAAGAACTCTGGTAGCTTCTATAGGTAAGATAGTTCCCACCAGTTAAAGAAAACAAGATGGAACTTAATTAATGTGATCTGTAACATTACGTCAGAATTAAACTGTTGTCAACTTGCCAAATTAAGAAGTGGAGCTGTTTCTGTGGATAACTGGAGTTCAGCGCATGAAACTACTAGCTATTTCTTCTCCTCTCTTGGATTTATTTCATACAATGGATTCATTTGATTCTTTCTGAACTGCAGAAATGAAGAGGAGATTGGCATATCTCCAAATACAATGGATTCATTTGATTCTTTCTGAACTGCAGAAATGAAGAGGAGATTGGCATATCTCCAAACTTTCCAGGGATATTTGTAAAACTGAAAAAAGCAACCTTATTCGATTTTTACAATTTTATGTTCTTGAAATGAAGTCAGATGGAAAGCAAATGATTGTAAAGGAATTAAAAAGCAACTGTAATGTTAACTTCATCACAATAGCATATAGTACAAAAGGATAACAGCAAACAAAAAAGAAACAAGGGAAAAAGCCTCGTCATCCTCAGTTGGAAGATGCCCAAGCATTACAAAATTTGGGCTTCTGGGGAGGGCTGTCTCTGTGCTATCTGTTTCCGTATCATACAAGTCTCTGTATTACTTATTTATTGTCCTTTTCTCCTTGGGTTAATATCTTTACATATCCATAAACCTCACCAAAAACTCAAGTAATTGGCTGTCTGGTTAGAATCTTTTCTTGTATTAGTCTTAGAACTGTGAAATGCAACGTCTATGGCAAGCTGTTGCTCGCTTTGTTTGCTTGGTTTCCTCTTTCCAGACCTTGCCAATGTCCTGAGCAATCTTCATGGCGTCTGAGGATGCACCAGAGAGCCCTCTCCTTGTGAACCCAACTGCATAGAGTCCTCCACTTCCTTTCCAAACATTCGGAAATGGTGCTTTAGGGAAGCCATTTTTAGAGAAGAATTCACCTTCCTGCACATCAATATCGAAATCAAGATTAGCTCTTTTGTCCTCTTAAATACAACGTCATAAAATGCTTCTAAAAGCCTCTCTTTTTCTCTTCAAACAGGAAAAACGCCTGACATGTCTGAATTCTCTTTTTTTTTTTTAAAGAAAGAAAATAGAACAGGGGAATTAGAACCTATTCCCACCTTCAGCCATGAAGGGACGTTGCTGCGGTATCCAGTAGCCAAGACAATTGAATCCACGTCCAGAACTTGACCATCAACAAGCTCAACTTGCACTCTAGTAAACCTCTTGATTCCAGGAACAACTTTTACGTCTCCGGATCTGATTCTGTCCAGTGCACCAATGTCCAATACAGGGGTCTTCCCTTTTGTGTTCTTAAGCTCCAGAGGGCCCATTGATGGCCTCTTTAACCCTAATTTCTCAATGTTTCCCAGAATAAACCAAGCTAGTATTAACAAAAGCTTGTCAACTAACCAAAGTGGTAACCATCTCATCAACAAAACTGCTAATTCAAAGGTTGACTTTCCAAATATTTCTCTGGGCAGCACATGAACCTGTAAAACCATTAACGGACGCTATTTAAAATCCGGCAAGCCAAGGTTCCCGTGAGGGAAATTTGAAAATCACAGAACTTAATTTAAAAATTATTAAACCCGTAACTTACCGAGCTCCGAACCACCATAGATGGAGAGGCATTGTGATTAAAAAGATCAAGAGAAACTTCCATGCCAGAATTACCACAGTACTTTATGTCCACGGATTTCCTCTAAGAAGATTGAGAGGTCCCTTAAAGGTGTAGTATCTAAATTAATAATTCCAATTTCAAAACGCTCGACATAATTAATAAGTTAGTTTGTGCATCTATTACTTTTTCTGTAATTATGTCCAAGTAAAACTACCCAATTTTAAGTAAATAACTCATCCATCGATGCCCTTCTCTCTCTCTCTCCGTATATAAACAAATTAATTAAAAATAAAAAGTTTTTGCCAAACCTCGCCGACAAAGGCTAAGAGATCAGGGGAAAATGACATCTCTAGTCTCGATCTCATCTTTGATTGGGAAGGTCCCTCTGGATTTCAAATGAAAAAGATAGATGTACAGGTGGCACATTGACAATGCTGACTAGGATAAGCACGTGGAGAGTGGAGCGCCACATCCATCAGCTAATTCGGCCAGAAATCCCATACTGCCAGCCAATGTCCGATGCCATGTGTCTACCCCACATTTCCCAACATATATTTGCTTCTCACTCACTAACGAGTAACGACCACACCCTGCTATTAATCTCTGACGCCTTGGGCAACACTCAAACAGATCTTTTATTTATGTAAATTAGTTTATTCTATTTAATTAAATCTTACTCACATTTTTATATAAAATTTATATAAATATATGAATAAAATTAATGGACATAAATAAGAACACCGTAAACAAGGCAGAAGATTTCATGCGCTCACTGGCACTCTCTTCTTATCGAAAACCCTAATCTCAATCTCACACTCAATAACCACCTACAACCAGATAAGAAAATCTGCTGGGTTTCTTTTTCATTTTCAATTTTAGAAACCAATTTGGGTTTTTTTTTCTCCCTCTTTTCTCTTTTTATTTGTCTATCAATTGAGGACTTTTATGCATTCTTTAAATTTTCAAGAACAGTCTCCAAGGAAAATACATCATAATTAACTTACATGAGTTAGGAGTAAACGTTTACGTTCGTTCTACCACTACTGCATCAAGGTTAATGGCCAACCTTCCTTCGATAATTACCAAGATTTTGAAACTCAGATCGGACATTGAATCGGAAGTTTTACTGATCACAGATTCGACCGGTTCGATCGATTTAACCATCGGTCGAATCGGTATGACGTCATAATTATGTAATAATTATATTTAATTATATATAATATTAGTAATATTTAAAAAATAGAAAAATATACCAAATAATATAAAAAATATTTTAAAAAATAAAAATAAAAAATTTATTGAACCAGTGGTCGAACCAGTTCGACCGGTCAATTGATCGGTTTTTACCGATTCTCACTGGTTCAATTAGGGATCGATTTTTATGGGTCACCCGGACCGGATAGCTGACCGGTCACCGATCGAACCGACCGGTCAGGTCCGGGTTTTAAAACAATGGTAATTACTATAGTAGTGTCCCTCTTTTGACATTCGTTCTCATGGTTGTTAAAATGATTGAAGGAATATGACAAGACTACGACTTAATTTGAAAGAAATAAGTCGCGCACACAAAATTACTATTAGTGAAAAAAGGAGTTATAATATAAATTCTCCTTAATTATATGTTATAAACATTACTTTGTAATCTAGAACCTACAAGTTTGGAATTCTCACAAGCTTTATTTTAGATAATTGAACTTGTTTCTTAAAACATGAAACAAGAAAATAGATAAGTATTTATAGATGTATCAACTTAATTATAATCACACATGTTAATTGGTTATAATTACCATACATTTTAATATTTTCTTTATACCACAAATTATTTATATTTATTTAGATATTTGTAAATAATATCTAAAATTTTCTAATATGAATAATATGTAAATTCTTTTACTTAAATAATATCTATCAATCTCTTTTTTTAGAAATGGAGGAATCCGCAACCGCTACCTCTTAGATGCACACTAGGTAAACCTCCAGATTGATACAATAACCTACAAATCACATCAATCGGGTACTCCGCAATAGGCAAGTCCTATGTGATAGACTCGATGGAGAAAGCATAGGTAGGGGAATCGAACACAAAACTTTTTGGCCCCATGCTCCCCTCTCTACAAACTCGACTACCCCCTAGAGGGCCTATTAATCTCTTACTTGAAGATTTAGTTAAAAATCAGTCAATCTTCACATCACCTTCTCACAAACCAATGAGTCTTCACACCACCTTGTCACTATCATATTGCTTATATTTCTATCAGGCTACATTAGGGGAATCAATCAAATTTATCACTATTGACTACTTTTATCATAAAATCTACTATATTATCTTTGGTATGAATTTCTTTTATCTTCATATCCAAAGTTCTTTCCTCCTCTATCTTATGAAAAAAAAAAAGAAATTGAACTCTTATGTGATTGGTTTTTGAGCAAAATGATGGATATCTTACTAGACGCAAGACAGTTTAACTATCATAAAAATAATGAAACCTTTTGTTATTTATGCTTGAGTTCTTCCAAAACCAATTTTAACCATACCAATTTTTTTTACTCTTTTTTGTAGCTTCTATATATTTCACTTCTATTGTTGATGTAGCTACAATTGATTATACCATTGAAACCTAGCTAATAAATCTACCAACAAATATAAACATAAAACTTGTAGCGGATTGTTTTTATCAAGATCATATGCATAATCATAGTCAACATATTATTTAACAAGAAATTCTAATCCTCTATATTGTAATGCAGCATCATAAGTCTTCTTTATACATCTTAAGGCGCTCTTTACAACATTCCAATTCTCTTTACTAAGATTCGTTACCTGGTGTCTAGCTACTCTCACTACATATGCAATATTCGATCTGGTATAAATTATGGAAAACATTAAACTCTCTATGATACTCGGAACATCTCTATCCTTTCTTCTACTTTGTTATGACTTATACTAGAGGATAACTTGAAATTAATAGGAAGGATAAATATCGACTTACAATTTTACATTGAAGTGCCATAAAATCTTCTTTAGGTAGTTTTCTTTAGAAAGTTAAATCTTTTTGTTATTATTGTCTTTGTAAATTTGTATCTGTAAAATCTGGATTTCAAATTTCCTAACCAAATGTGCATTTAATTCTTTAATACAATATTTCTTAGGGTCTACAACTAATATTTCATCTACATATAATAATAAGATAAATGAAATCATTATCACTAAACCTTTTAAAATTTGCACATAGGTCTTTATTAAGTATGTTGAATCCAAAACTAAATATGAAGAAATAAAATCTTTTATAAAAATACCTCAACTACTATTTAAGACCATATAATGATTTGTTAAGTTTGTAAACTAAGTTTTCTTTTCCTTTTTCTTCAAACCTTTATAGTTGGAACATATAGATTTCTTCTTCAAGATCTCTAAATAAAAGTAATTTTCATATCTAGTTGCTCTATATGTAAGTCAAAATAGTACACGTTGTTAGGACTACTCTCACTATAGTAAGTCAAACTACATTAAAAAATATTTTATTAAATTTAATTCTTTCCTTTTGTCCATATACTGTCATCACCAATCTTGCACAATATCGATCCACTTTATTGTCATTATTTCACTTGATCTTGAAAACCCATTTATTACCAATTGGCTTCCTTCCTTGTGGCAATGGTATAAGTTCCCAAGTTTTATTTTTATGAAGAGTTTCAATTTCTTATTGCTTTACTACCATCCATTAAGAGATGTTTGGATTATTAAGCACTTTATAGATAGTTAATGGCTCTTTGTCCTTTGTTAAAAGATAGTATACTGTATTGCTCTCCATTATATAATTCTAATTCTAATTTAGTAATCCTTTTTACAATTTGATCAATGAACTTCTAGTGTTTCATATTTAACTAGTTCTTGAACATCTTGCTCCACTACTGCTTTAAAAAAAAGATTAAAATTCCTTTTTCATCTATATAGTAGCATCTAATCTTATTTGTGAAGTGTTATTTTATTTTTCTTCATTTTTAATTTATCTTCTATAAAGGTGATATACTAGCTAACAATAACCTTGCAATAGGAGGATCCTACTAGCGATACATTTTACTCTGTTAGTATATCCTCAATATAAGCACTTTTTTTAGGTTTAGATCTAGTTTCATAGTTTCTTTGGTATTATCCATCACGTATGTGTTAGAGAAGTTCTTTAAAGGCGATCATCTTTAGCACTTATCATATAAATCATTTTATGATTAATAAAGGCATCTTTTATTATTTCGATGTTCATACGTTTGTGGATTTGATGCTAATCTTAAATTGATTTAATGAAGTCCTTGATACGAAATATAGCATAGAGGAAATCATGATGAGATCATGATAATAAGATTCCTATCATGTGTAATTATGTTAGCATCTAAACTTTCCCTAGTCATATGATTAATGAGATGGGATATCATTAATACAGATAGACTAGCACATATTATACTCCTTGATTAGATCAAGCAGTAGATCTCATAAGCTAAAGACATGAGTTGTTTAGAGTTAACTTATTTATGCTTACTAAAGGTAGTAAGTACACTGGATTGATCTACTATGAGACAATCATATGAATATTCTATTCCAGTGTCAATGATAGTCTCCTTATAGCAATGATGTAAATATCCTTTAACTTGAGGTGTTTAAGGATATCTCAGATACTGATCTTGTGCTTTGACTCTATTCATTGGTGCCTTTCAGGGATTACTCATAAGGTAGTGATTGGGTACGGCTTAAAGTATTCAGAGGTAACTAAGTAGCCAATAAAGGATTCATCACTCCTGATAGAAGGAGATGATACCCATAGCCTTTTATTGGGGTCATTATTCGAGAGTTTATGGCCAGATCAAATATATGTCATGAAGAGAGTCTTTAATGATACATAGAGTAATGAGATCTTTAGGACAAGATCTAATAACACTTGCCCTAGATTTGGCGTAGTCAGTTCAGTGGGTGTTGATACTTTGACCATACTATGAACCAAGTGAGGTATAGATGGTGAAAGGATGAACTATGTGACAACATTGCATGTGGAAGGGGTAGTCAAATCATTGGCTTTCTGATCAATTGGGGGTCATGACGTGTTGCTAGAGACCGCTCTTGACTTACCTGAATTAAGTGTTAATTCAAGTGGTCAACATAACTGGAAACCTCATGGTCGCACACATAGGAGATCCGAAGGATGAGTAAAGTAAACTTGAATGGTGATTCAAGATATGAGAGAGTGTTTTGGGATTGTATCACAATGTGATCGTGGTAGAAAATGTTTCATGAAATGGATTAGAAACAAATGTTGTTAGCTTCCATTAATGCATGATATTCATGGTCATCAACTTCCTATAACTTCCATTAATGTATGTTATTCATGGTTATTAACTTCCTATAACTTCTATTCTTTCATACTATTCATGATCTTTAACTTCCTATAACTTTTCATTAGTGATGGGGGTTATGGAAGGTCAAATGGTGTAGAAAATTTAGATGATTTTCATGCATCTTGTGTAAGACACAAGAAAAGAAAAAGAAAGGTTCTTTTTCTTACACACAGACACACACATACTTTTTCTCTCTAACTCTCTCCAGAGTTCTTGTCTTTGCTAACACAAAGAAAGAATTCTAGCCATCTTCTAGTGAGGTTTCATCCTTTTATCTTCGTGTGAACTTTCATTAGAGATGGTCTACATTGATCGTTATAGTTTATGACAACCCAATGCGGAGAAGATTAAAGAACGAAGGAGATCATCATAAAGATATGTAAACATCTTACATTTCATGTTTTTTTTTTCTATATCTATATACATGAGTAGATCTAGTTTCTGAGTTTCTATTTTATTTCCGCTACGTATATCTGATATATATTATGTATGAGATACATGATCAGAACCTAACAATGGTATCAACTCCATCTTGTTTCTTGTTAGATGTAGAATACATAACATGTGAAAACTGTTTTCATGGTTGTGACAGTTTAGAGTCCTATAATGTTTCATTCGAAATTAATTATAAAAAATGGTTTTCACAAATTTCTTTCACCAATCTGTTCATAAGATGCATGTGAATGATTTAGTGTGATTTAAAATATTTTTAGTGTGATTATGCCTCTGTAATGTTTTTAGGATTATTAAAAATATTTTAATAATTTTTATCAAACAATTTTCCATATTTGGACAGTTTTCTAGAAATTGTAGGATCTATTTTTTATAATGTTTTTGTATGTTTATATTTCGGTTCCAGAACCTTAAAAATATTTTATGTTAGAAAAATGTGTTCATTTGATGTTTGATGTATGCCTAAATGATTTTCCTCAAAATTTGATTTCCAGAAAATTTTAAAAGTCACATTTTTTATTTTTGGTGTCTTATTGGTGTTTCAATGATCATGATAGTTTTTGGGTGATTCGTAAATTATTTTGATCATCATAAAATGACCTAAAGATGCTTGGAATGATGATTTGATGTTATAGAAATTTTGGGAAATTATATAAATTAAATTTGAATTAATTTTAGTAGAGCAATAGATTTTCTAGTAAGACTAGAAAAATTGGCATGTATACCAAAATTGAAGTTGTTTAATTTTGGATGTCAAATAATTATTTAATGGTAAATTAATTATGAATTAATTTCTGAAATTAGGAATTCATGTTAATTAGATTAATATTAATTCCAATTGAAATAACATACAATAGTAAATTTAGCCAAGTTAGTAAAAAGAAGACAGTAAATCTAAGTGTTGGGTTGGGCTTTCATGTTAGGATTCATAATATGTCATAACATTGGTTTGTTAGGCAAGCCCAAGATCAACATAGATAGAGGCGAAGTTAGGTAGTGTCTATTATATATACAAGTGTCACGAGTTGATAGCCCAATGAGTGTGCACACATTAACAATTGATAACACTAGATTCGATAGTTGCATTGGAATGCAATTGGTATGATTGATACCTACTGGTTAAACTAAGGGGCAAACCCAAGGTCACTCTTAGGGATATTGGATATCGATCCACTAGGAGAATTTCTCTAAAAATTCTCTCAGATTTATATTGGGGTTATGAATTCGTGAAAATAGTAGGAGTGATAATGCGTGTTATTAAAGTCCTTATGGACATGCATTTAAGTACATTTTAATTTTTCTCTATTTAACGATAGGTTGATATTGCTCGAGTCAACACAATGAGTACTATTGTGAATCTAAGATCAATGATGGAAGCTAACAAGTTGACTGGTCCAAACTTCCTTGACTGGCTCAGGAACTTGAGAGTAGTTCTCAAGTCTGAGCAGCTTGGTTATATGTTGAAAGAACCACTTTGCGATTGCTCTTATGCTCCAAGATGGTTGAGGGGAAATCTCCGGTGCAGTACGCACTAAGGATGAATGACTACATCAAGTGGTTGCCCTTCTTGAGTTTTCTTTTGGATTATGAATTAAGTATTAAATTAATTCTGATGGGTTTAACCAATAATTAGTCACAATTTGTGCTTAACTATCGGATGAACAATATATCCAACACAATTCTCGAGCTAGTCAACATGGTCAAGGTAATTAAGCCATTAGTCTACGAAGATAAGGTTGTGATGCTGGTGGACTCTTTTGGTGCGAAGAAAAAGAGCAAAAAGAAGAATAAGTCCGCAGGGCCGAAGGGAGGTGTCAAGAAAGCAAATAAGATTGCCTCGAAGGGAACTTGCTTCCGCTGTGGCAAGGACGACCACTGGAAGAGAAACTGTAAGGCCTATCCGGAGTCTTTGAAGTGGAAGAAGCCATCTAATGACCCATCTACTTCAGGTATTTTTGTTATTGATATTTATACTATTTCTGATAACAACATATGGGTATTAGATATTAGTTGTGGCTCACACATTTGTATTGACATGAAGGGCCTCAAGAATAGTAGCAACTCAATGAGGGAGAGTAAGAACTGCAACTGGGCAAGAAGCAAGATTTGTTGCATTAGCTGTAGGCATATTTGTATTGACGCTCCCTAGTGGGCTTGTACTAGAATTGGACAATTGATTTTATATACCTGTTTTGACTAAAAATGTTATGCCTATTTCTATTCTTAATAAAGCTGGATTCCATTTAAATTTTAGTAACAATGATTGTTCAATTTATTTGAATGGAATGTTATATGCTTTGGGTACATTGTGCAATGGTATATACATATTGGATATGTCTAATCCAGTTCTAAATATCAATAATAACAAAAGAATAAAAAGAGATAATATGAAATCATCTTACTTATGGCATTGTCATCTTGGTTATATAAGTGAGAGACGCATATCTAAACTACACAAGTGTGGTAGTTTAGCGTCATTTGATTATGAATCATATGAAACATGTGAATCTTACTTCTTAGGCAAGATGACTAAGTTCCCCTTAAAGGGAAAGGGTGAATGAACTAATGGACTTTTAGACCTAATGCATACTGATGTATGTGGTCCAATGTCCATACATGCCAAAGATGGTTTTGTATACTTCATTACCTTTATCGATGTTCATTCCTGATATGAGTGTGTATCTTATGAGATACAAGTCTGAAGCCTTTAAAAGGTTCAAAGAATTCAAAAATGAAGTTAAGAAATAACTTGGGAGAAGTATTAAATCACTTCGATCGGATCAAGGTGGTGAATACTTAAGTCAAGAGTTTTTGGATTATCTTAGGGATAATGGAATATTGTCCCAATAGACTCTACCTTACATACCATAACATAATGGTGTGTCAAAGAGGAGAAACCAAACCTTATTACCAAAATCTTTTTGAGAGTATGCACTCAAAACTTCTGTTTATGTATAAAATAGAGTCCTATCCAAGTCAGTTGACATTACTTCATATGAGATATGGACTAATAATAAACTTTATCTTTCTCATATGAGGTTTGGGATTATCCTACTTATATGAAGCGGGTTTAGTCAGATGTGCTTGAAGCTAAATCTGACAAGTGTCTATTTGTAGGAAATCCTAAGGAAACTATAGGATATCAGTTCTACCATGTTTAAGAACAAAAGGTGTTTATTTCAAAATATGTTGTCTTTTTAGAGAAAGAGTTTCTTTTAAGAGAAGACAATAGGAGCAAAACTGAACTTGTGGAAGTTCAAGATGCTCAAACAGATGCAAATTAACTGTTGGACTTGAGACTATTGTTCATAAAGATGAAACAATTGTTCAACCTTTTGACACACAAGAAGTTAGTAGGTCAAGTAGGATACATCATGTTCCCGAGAGATACGAATTTCACATAAGTGAACTTAACGATGTATTGCTTATAGAAAATGACGAGCCTACTACCTATGAGGAGGTTATGAAGAGTTCAAAATCTAATAAATGACTTTAAGCTATGAAATCTAAAATGGATTCCATATATGAAAACCAAGTATGGACTTTGGTTGACCCACACGAAGGGATAAAACCTATAGGCTGGAAATGGATTTTCAAGAAGAAAACTGACATGATATAGTTACTTATAAAACTAGGCTTATAACTAAAGGTTATCATCAAAGGTAAGGTGTTAACTATGATGAAATGTTTAGCCCAGTGGCTATGCTTAAATCCATTAGGATACTCAGAGTCATTGCTGCTCATTATGAATATATGACAAATGGATGTGAAGGCGACTTCCCTTAATGGAAACCTAACTGAGGATTTATATATGACACAACCTGATGGTTTCATATTCATGAATGGAGAAAAGGTATGCAAGCTTCAGAAATTCATTTAGTAGGAGTGTAATCATGTTCCTTGTACTATATGTAGATGACATATTGCTAATAGAAACGATGTCTCAGCTTTGCAATCAGAAAAAATTTGGTTAGCTAAGAACTTCTCTATGAAAGACCTTGGAGAAGCAACTTATGTTTTTATGGAAAAGGATTTACAGTGATAGATCTAAGAGGTTGCTTGGCCTTTCTCAGTTTATATATATAGACAAGATACTAAAGAGGTTTATTATGGAGTAGTCCAAGAGAGGTTATCTTCCCATGGTATATAGGATTACACTATCTAAATCTATTTATCTAAAGACACAAGATGAAAGGACTCACATTAGATTGATTCCTTATACTTTAGCTACAGGATCAATCATGTATGCTATGTTATTTACTAGACTCAATGTATCGTATGATCTAAATATTACGAGTAGATACCAATCGAACCCTAGTGGGGGTCATTGGGTAGCTGTAAAGAATATCCTTAAGTACTTGAGAAGAACTAAAGATATATTCTTAGTATATAGAGAAGGTGATCTTGTGGTAAGAGGGTATACTAATATCAGCTTCCAATCTGATAGGGATGACTCCAGATCCTAGTCTAAATATGTATTCACATTGAATAATGATGCAGTCAGTTGGAAAAGTTCCAAACAAGAGACGACTACTAATTCAATGACAGAGGTAGAGTACATTGCAACTTTAAAAGTGACAAAGAAAGCGATTTGGATCAAGAAGTTCCTTATGAAACTTGGTGTAGTTCTGAGCATCGCTAACCCAGTGCAGTTGTATTATGACAACAACAGGGCTATAGCGCAGGTGAAGGAATTGAGGTCTTAATAGAAGTCCAAACATGTACTTAGGCACTTCCATTTGATCAGAGAGATCATTGGTAAAAATGATGTCAAGATAGAGAGAGTACCTAACAATTCTAATATAGATGATCCGTTGACTAAGCCTATTTTCCAAAAGAGTATGTGTCACATGTACATGCCTATGGTATTAGATATCAAGACGATTGGCTTTAGTGTAAGTGGGAGTTCGTTAGAGAAGTGCTCAAAAGGTAATGACCTTTATCACTTATATAAAAATCATTTTATGATTAATAAAAGAATTTTTCATTATTTCGATGTTCATATGTTTGTGGATTTGATTGTGATCTTAAATTGATTTAATGAAGTCCTTGATACAGAACATAGCATGGAGGAAATCATGATGAGATCATGATAATGAGATTCCTATCATATGTAATTATGTTAATATCTAAACTTTCCTTAGTCATATAATTAATGAGATGGGATATCATTAATCCGGATAGACTAGAACATGTTATACTTTTTGATTAGATCAAGCAGTAAATCTTATAAATTGTATACATAAGTTATTTAGAGTTAACATGTGGATGCTTACTAAAGGTAGTAAGTACATTGGATTGACTTACTATGAGACAATCATATGGATATTCTATTCCAGTGTCAATGATAGTCTCATTATAGCAATGGTACAAATATCCTTTGACTTGAGGTGCTCAAGGATATCTCAGGATATTGATCTTGTGCTTTGACTTCATTCATCGGTGCCTTTAATGGGTTACTCATAGGGTGGTGATTAGGTATAACTTGAGGTATTAAGAGGTAATTGAGTAGCCAATAAAGAATTCACCACTCCTGATAGAAGGAGATGCTACCTAAGACCTCTTGTCAGGGTCATTACTCGGGAGTTTCTAGCTAGAACAGATATGTGTGATAAAGAGAGTCTTTAATGATACATAAAGTAATGAGATCTTCAGAATAAATTCTAATAACACTTGGACAAAATGTGACGTAGTCAGTCTTGTGGGAGTTAACACTTTGACCATATTATGAACCGAGTTGGGTATAGATAGTGAAAGGATGAATTGTATAGAAACGTTGCACATGAAAGGGTTCATAGTCAAACTATTGACTTTTTGGTCAATTGGAGGTCATGACATATTGCTAGATACTGCTCTTAACTTATTTGAATTAAAAGTTAATTCAAGTGGCCAACATAACCGAGAACCCAATGGGTCACACACATAGGAGATCTGAAGGATAAGTAAAATGGTCTTGAATGATGATTCAAAATATGAGAGAGTTTTTTGGGATTGTATTGCACTGTGATCGTGGCAGAAAACGTTGCATGGAATGGATTAGAAACAAGTGTTATTGAATTCCATTAATATATGCTATTCATGATCATTAACTTTTCATAACTTCCATTAATGCATGTTATTCATGGTTATTAACTTTCTATAACTTCCATTAATGCATGCTATTTATGACCATTAACTTCCCATAACTTTCCATTAGTGATGGGGGTTATGGAAGGCCAAATGGTGGATAAAATTAAGATGATTTTTGTGTATCTTGTGTAAGACACAAGAAAAGAAAAAGAAAGGTTCTTTTTCTTACACACACACTTTTTCTCTCTAACTCTCTCAAGAGTTTTTGTCTTTGTTAGCATAAAGAAAGAATTCTAGCTATCTGCTAGTGAGGTTTCATCCTTCTATCTTCGTGTGGACTTTCATTAGAGATGGTTTGCATTCATCATTATGGTTCCCGACTTCCTCACTCGGAGAAGATTAAAGAATGAAGGAGATCGTTATTTAAATATCTTACATTTCATGTTTTTATTTTTCCTATATCTATATGCATGAGTAGATCTGATTTTTGAGGTTTCGTTTTATTTTCGCTATGTACATTTGATATATATTATGTATGAGATGCATGATCGAAACCTAATAGTATATAGGACTTCTAAATACATAGAGGTAGAAATATTCCACTGGCTTTCCAATTCACATCTTCAGTGGTGTCTTCAATTAAATTGCTATTGATGGAGCTTAATTCACTATGTAACAGTCATCTTTTTACCAAAATTAATTTTATCATACACTTTAAAAACTTCGAAGATTGGTAACACTTCTACTTTGTTCTTAACATGATACACACCACACCTTTTATAGTAATCATCAATGAAAGAGTTAAGGTACTTCGCTCCTATTAGGGACATAATTGGTGCTTGCCACATATAAAAGTAAACAAATTCAAGAATAATCTTACTTTATAAATTTGATATGTTAAATTTTACACATTATTGTTATACATTGCTCATAAAAGGGTAGTAATACCTCTGTAAGTTTAGATAGTATAATTTTCTAAAATAAGATCATCATTATTTGTTTAGATATATATCCTTTTTTTTAATGTCATAACATTAAAGATGTTTGTCTTAGATTGATTGAAGTGATCAATGCTTCTACTTCTAGCAATGTCTCTCTCTTTAATTTATACAAGTTTGCATCTATATTTTCTCCCTTATAAGTACAAGTAGCTTTAAATTATATTTAAAATTTTATTGATAATTTTTATTTTACATTTAAGTTCATCTAATCATACCAGAGATTACAAAATCTTCTTTAAACCCTCCACATATCGTTCCTCTTGAATGGTATGAATTCTACCATTATACATCGTTAACTTGATAGTTCTAATATCAATAACCTTTAAAGATAATCATCACACTTGTGTATGGATCCTCCTGAGATATGTTTATAATGATGGAACCAGTCTATTTTAAAGGTTATGCCCATGCATTAAGTAGTGACTTTCTTTTTTCAATTGTTTTTACTATTTCACAAGATAGACTATTATTCTTATCTGAGAGTAATATTATTATCTAAAGTACTTATGAATTCTTTGATGATTGAAAATTTTCTTCTTTAAATTCTAACATTCCTTTTTTAAGTGACCTTTCTTACCACAGTTGCCACAGTTGTAGCATTTAAAATTCTTCTTACTTATCGATTTTGATTTACTATAATTTTGGCTATCACTTGAGTCATGTTCTATTAATCTCCCTTTTGTCATTACTAAAGCTTTGACTTACTATTAACCAAACTATTTGTCTTCCTAATTATTAAATAAACTTTCTTCCTCTAAAATCGAAACTAACATCATCAAAGACTAAATCTATAAGAAGATTATTAGTTAAGTTGATGGTGAGTTAACCATACGAATCAAGTAGACTTTGAAGTAAAAGTTCAGCATATTCATATGGCTATATTCCATATTTTAATGACATAAGTTGAGAAAATAGACTTGCTAAATGTTCTTAGTCACTAAATTAGATTTCGACATTTGAAGAGTAAACCTTAAGAAAAATTGTATTATGAAGTGACTTAGCTTTGTACAACTTTGTGAGATGATCCTATATGATTTTCTTCTCCTCTTCACTTGACTAAACTTCATCATCTAAAATTAGAAGGAGATTTCTAAGAACATTCACATCCATTTTTTAGTCCCTAATGGCACCCAAGAAGGGGTAAATTGAATATTTTTTCTAACCAATATACTCAATTAATAATAATCAATATAGATAATGATGCAAAAATTACTTAATATAAATTAATCAAAAAATTGAGCAATAAATTAAAGAAGATAGAAAAGATAGAGTGCAAATTGATTTATAATGGTTTGACAAACAACCCTTATTGACATCCACCTCCAATACTCTTCTTGAAATTCTACCATAATTCTTCTTTCAAAGAGAAGAACAACCTTGGTACAATCTTCCATAATAAAGAGGAACCTTTCTTACAATCTTCTTCCAAGGAGAAGAGGAACCTTAATATCACTTAAATCACCCACCAGGTATAATATTCAACACCCTAACAAATTATTACAACTAAAAAATATCTTAATTGTTCACTTGATAACTCTAAAATGGCTTACTCACACAAATATTACATAAGGATGCTCAAATGATTGAAGAACTCTTTAACATGTGTGTATACAACACCCAAAATCTTATTAAGCTAAAACCAATGAAAAAACACCTACTTATAGTGTTTTGGGACCTAAAACAACCTTTGGAGCCAAGAACTAGACATTACATTGGTATATACAATGCATTTGTTAACTGGTATAGCATATTAGTCAACTGATATCCATTCACAGTACTAGCTTCACTAACCGTTGGTATACAGGTTAACCAGTACTCATATTAGTCGACCATAATGGCACAATCATTGACCAATACATCAACCAATGTTTTTACAAACTAACAATACATAAATTTTAACAACTTTAACCTATATCGATCATCCATTGACATATATAGGTCAATCTAGTACCTATAAAATATGATTCTAACAACTTAAAATGCTTAAAACTAATTTATTTAATCTAAATATGATTAAAAAATTTCCATAATATATCTCAAAGATTATTTGAAAGATTATGAGACTTTTATATTAAAATCAAATATTCTATACCTCTTGATAAATGTAAAAATGTATGCAATAAAGTATAATGAATGATTATGCAAGGTGAGCCTTTTGGATCATCAAATTAATAAAGTGAGCTCACAAATAATAATACAAAGTGTGAAATGATCTTGATAAGCGTTGAACTTTTTTTGTTCTTTATTTCATTAGTTGCAAACTTTAACTTTTCTTTATCAACTTCATTCATTATCTTCTTGAGTTTATGACTTTATTTTATTCTAACATTGCTACTGTATTTCGTTCTAATATTGCTTTTCTTCAAAATAAAAAACATATTAGTATTTATTATATTTTTTATCATCAAATCATCAATTGAAACCTCTCTTGGTTCAACGATCTCTCACTTTTTTATGATGTAGAAAATTTTTTGATATTAGGGAACAATAATAAAATTAAGCACATAAAATATATTTCAAAATAGCGATTAGCTCCTTTTTAATTAATGTATAAAATTTTATTCAATATGAAAAGCGTAATTCAATACAAAGAACAAAAGAGATATTTAAAATCAAAGAAATATCCATAAATGAATATGACCTAAATTTACTCAAACATATCATATAAAATACAAGAAATACAAAAATGACAAAACAATTACTCCCTTTAAATTCATCACTCCCTCTGAATGTTATCACTTAACCTAAATCCAATATTATCAAAATCTTATTATGCTAAAACCAATGAGAAAACACCTACTTATAATGTGTTGGGACCTAAAATAAACTTTGGAGCCAAGAACTAGACATTACATTGGTATATACAATGCATTTGTTAACTGGTATAGCATATTAGTCAATTGATATCCATTCATAATACTAGCTTCACTAATTGTTGGTATACTAGTTAACCAATACTCATATTAGTCGACCATGATGGCGCATTCATTGACTAATACATCAACCAATGTTTTTACAAACTAACAACATATCAATTTTAACAACTTTAACCTATATCGATCAACCACTGACATATATAGGTCAATCAAGTACCCATCAAACATGATTTTAACAACTTAAAATGCTTAAAACTAGTTTGTTTAATCTAAATATGCTTAAAAAATTTCCATAATATATCTCAAAGATTATTTGAAAGATTATGAGACTTTTATATTAAAATCAAATATTTTATACCTCTTGATAAATGTAAAAATGTATGCAATAAAGTATAATGAATGATTATGCAAGGTGAGCCTTTTGGATCAT
>JAOSBK010000004.1:20099384-20115354 GCA_027568895.1 Erythroxylum shatona
AGAAGAAGCAAAACATAGAAGATACAAAACATAGAAGAAGCGAAAAGACAGAAGATACATCTTCCTTTATAAGGACCATAACTTTCAGCTTAAAAGTCCAAAAATTCCATTTTATATATAGTTGGAAATGTAAAAGAAATACCTACAACTTCCTAGAAGACAACTTTCTCTAATACAACCTAGATAGATCCAGAATTGCTCTCAAATTTAGAACACAAATTTACATTTATCTAATGTACTACACCAAATTCTCAACTTCATGACACATTTTGAGATTCGTAAAGACATAATTTAAATTCTATGTCTTCACAAAAAATGTAGCCATATGTTTCTAGTTTAATTCAAATCAAGAATAATCTCGTTTGGGTAACTAGAGAAAAAGTTGTGGCTAAAAGACTGAAGCACCATCTCGTAAACATTTTCCAGATCAACCATCCATTTTGTTTCACAATCTTTCTTTAACACAAATCATACTAAGATCACCTTTTCTACGTCATTTACTCCTCATTCTCATCTTCATTTCAAATCAATATCATCTATAAAGAAATTTATAATCCATGATTAATCATGAATACCAACAACAAAACATACACATATGTACATATTCTTCATCAATTTACTACATAAATTCTACTTCATTTTTTGCTTTCATTATACTTCTAACTTTCACCTTAGTTCTTCTCACTTCAAAATCTTTTATCCACCAGAAACCCCAAAGCAAAACTTGAGCATATCCTTATTTCTCATTCACTACTTTACCCTTGCCTATCATTTCTTGGTTCAAGAATTTTGATTCATTTGTTCTTTACTCATGACTAATCACCAAAATTTCTTATTTCCAGTTCTAACTTCTAAGAAACGTTTGGGGTCTAACAATGGTAAAGCTATTGATGATAAGAGTTAGTAAGGAGAGGTTCAAATAAACATGAGTGAAGTTTTAACCTCTTTGACCTTTCATTTCTCTTTATTTCTTTGGGATAGTTTACCTCTCATTATAAGAAAACTCTCTCCAATAAAATAGAAAACCTTGTAAAAATAACCCATTTATTTGACTACTCTAAAATTTACGACACTCAGCTACCTTTATTAAGTCTATATAGTCTATATCATAGATTTAGATCTTTCACAAAGAGTATTCACTCCTTAATATCCACATATAGAACCTAACTTAAAAAATTGATCCAAAGATATAGATAAGACCAATGTGGTGTAAAATTCACTTCTACAAATCAATAAATAAATTTAGGGTTTCCCTCTGAGCTAATCTCGTTATGGTTAGATTAGGATTACACACATCTCCATGTAGGCACTATTCAAATGATCATAATATTACTTGGACAAAAAGGAATTCTAGCAATAGTTAAAATTTGTCTCTTTGATATGACATACTTATCTTATAAGAATCCCTTAATTGGCACCATTTTAACTAAGGATGTCAAAATATACTCGACCTGATCATGGTCAAAGAGTTTAACCCAATCAAACTAGCCTACGGGCTAACTGAGTATGGTCCGTGACATTTCGGGCCAAGCCACGGGTTGCAAACCAAGGTGTTCAGGCCAGTCCATGGCTTGAGCTGAGCAATCCAACCTATAGCCTGTCTGTGGGCACTTGCAAAACTACGTGTACAAAACGATGCCACTTTATCCATGTTTAAAATATTTCGTACACCTACAAAATGATGTCATTTTGCTTTAAGAATAAAATGATGTTGTTTAAGATATAAGACAGTTAATAAGATACGAGACAAAATGATCTTATTTTCTTGCAACCAAAAACGACATCGCTTTGCCTCTCATTAAACGAAAGCCACCTACCCTAACTACCTCCCTCCCTCGCACACTCATCCCTGCCCCTCAGCCTCTTGCCTACCTCCCTTCATCCCTGAGAACTCACACTCACCCAGTGACGCAGTTGCTTTCATAATTTCACTCTCACTCGCACTCACACAACACTTTTCACTTCTCTGCTCTTCTTCTTCTTTTCATTTTGTTCCTTTGATCTTCTTCGTATATCATCTGTAGTAGCAATGTCAAAGGTAAGCCCTCATTCTATCTTCATCAATTTGGTTTTTCTAGTTGTCTTGAGATATGTTGCGACTAATTTGAGATCTTTGTATGTTAATATTTTGAATATGGGATAATGCTTGTAATGTGTTTGATGAAATGCTACAGATATTAATGTGTTTGATTTCATACTTCAAACCATCTTTCCTACTATATTAGTATTTTAATCTTCTGTTTCTGTTAACCCCGGGTTAGTATTGAGTTCACAGCTCTAGAATAGGAAACTGAGGCATAAAAGAAGCAAGCTAGCGAAAACATTTTAAAAAGAAATGGACCCAAAATTTGGGGAAATGAAAAAGAAACTGTGAACAGCTTATGCCATTGTAGAAAAACAATGGTTTTTCCATTGTGATATCTCCCTTTCATGCCTTTTATGATAACTTTTAAACATGGCCATGCTATATCATTTGTCTCGGATCATATTTTCTTTCTCATCAAAGGGTTAGTTTATTAATCGCTCAATTATACGAGCATAGAAGCATATCATATTAAGTAGTTGGTGTTATGTTGCATTCATCTTTACCATGATAAAGTTCAACTTCAAAGTTGAGTTGTGCTTCTCTATAGTTATATTGAATTAGAGTATGAAATTAAAGGTAGTAATACCATTCGTCTCTGTGCAAGGGGTGCCTAGCCTAGGTTATATTCACTCTTGTTTCCTAAGTGACTTGTGGAATAGTTTGGTCTATAATGTAATTATCCACACAGAAGGGCCATCAAAAACCAGCTCATTCTATTTGTTGCTTCCCCTAATAAGAATTTGAATTTGCATATAGACCAGTTTGGCACTATATAGTTGGAACCAACTTTGGTTCGTACGTAACATATTCCATAAAAGGATTCTTGTATTTTTCTGTTGACAAGGTTTATATCCTCCTCTTTAAGATTGCTGTTAAGCATTTAAACACTGACTGATTTGAGAACTTGATTTCTGCCAATGTGTATGTTGTTCTTGGTAAATCCAAAATATCAAATCTTAGTTCTTATGTAAAATTACTAACTTTAATGCTCATAAACTTGTAATTTTTTTAATGTTTTATGTAACTCTCTTTGTAGGAACATAATAGCTTGCCTTCTCTTACTACTGGCGGATCATTCAAATAAATAAAGTGGGATCTTGATACACAACAAACCAAATTGGTATGTCATAAAGGAAATATTCCTCATTCTAGTTAATATATTGTCCAAAGATACCTAAGGCTAAAGAAATAGAAAATGTGAGATGTTAAAGAACACAAAGGAATGATTCATATATAGATCAACTTCCCACACATCACCCTCTTCCTTACTCTCACCACCCTCTAAGTTAATGGTTTCAAATAGAAACCACTTTGCCCTTTTGGATTCTGGCTTTATGGGCTTGCTTAATCTTCATGATATCCATGGCTAGCTGTAGCTAGTTCCAAATCCTTTTATAAGAACATTTATGAATTAACACTACCAAAATTTAATTTTGATTAATGATTATTTTTCATTCCCTAGACCTTATGATACATCCTCATAATTTTGAGACACAATTATACATGTATTGTGGTTATATAAACGAACATGTTTGATAGTTGAGCTAATATAGGATTAGTACTAGGATATTTTCAATTGCCATAGTTGGCCTTTAGGATTAGTTTGGAGTTGTTCTATAAAAAGTTTAAGAGCCAACTTGGATGGCATGTCATGCATGGCGTAGGCCCTTTTGCCTTCAAAGTTCTACCATGTTCTACTAACTTACTTGGAAAAACACTTTGATGTGTACGAAATATGCATTAGAGAACCACTTTAATGTCTAGCATACATCAGCTTAACTTGGACATTCTAGTATATTCAAAGTTCAGACATTCTTTGATTTTCTTGAACATTTTGTTTTATATGGAATATGGTAACTAGAATGTAGGCAAAGTAATTTGATTATGAATGTGTATTTTCTAATACATTTTTATTTTTAACCTTAAGTATTTATATGTTTTTTGTCAGATGCATGAGCATATTCCTTCAATTGAGAGTTTTAATCCAATACCGAAGGCAGAAGTGGAAACTTCTATTCTGACACCAAATGACGATAGAAGTTCAAATAAAACTCAAGTTAATCAACATAAAAGTAAAGTTTGGAATCACTTTAAGAAGACTATATTGATTGACAGAATTGAAAAGGCAGAGTGTAATTATTGTCATAAGTTGTATTCAAGTGGTTTGAAAGGTGGAACGTCTCATTTAAAGAGATATACAGAATCATGTACTAGAAGGAAGATGGTTTTAGGAGGTCAAACATCTTTGACCCCTAACCTTATGAAAGGAAATAATGAAATGACCGTAACAACTTTTGATAACAATGGATCAAAAATTTTGATGGCTAATATGGTTATTGGAGATGAACAACCATTGAATGCGGTTAAAAGCAGGAGATTCAGGATTTTTCTTAATTCACTCCAACCGAATTTCAAGGTTCCAAGTCAGAATACATTAAGAAATGATATTTTCAAAATTTATAAGGACAAAAAGAGAGAAACATTAAGAGCATTGTTTATTTTTCAAGGATGAATTGCCATAGCAACGGACATGTGGACATCCAATAACTAATAATAATCGAAAAGTGTCTCATGAGCATTTCATATGCATATTGTTAAGTATGTTTGCTGGAATGAAATGTCAAATTTGCCTATGCTTAAGTGAAAATGTAATACTTATGTAAAGTGCAGTATGTGATTATATGTTATGTGAAATGATGTGCTATATGAATTGAGTGAACCATCGATGATGGTTACCTCATTGAGTTTGCAAAACTCACCAAAATTACAGCATGGTCTTTATAGGACCGAGAGACGACTCTAACTACTGAGAGGCTTTTCCCACCATGTAGATTGTGATTGGCAAGAGAAGTCATAGCTCAAAGGTCGGTCAGTTGGGATTTTTGGACATATTAGTTAAATTGTGTATATTTTCCTCTTTCATGTAGTACTTTTGTACTAGGTTTTGATGATGTACATATAGCAAATGTTGAAAGATACCATGTAGACATTCGGGTTTTATGAAATGAAACGAGGAAAAAGTTGGTTTTTAAAATATTGTGGTTTTTCTATTGATGCTTTATAAGTGAATATTGATATGATGCAATGCGAAGTGAATGTAGTGATCGAATGTAGCTCACCCTTATCATAGGTTATATACCGGAATGACCTCCGGGCATCCCGATGTGTACCCTACTATAAAGGGGAACTACAAACAATATCTCTAACCTTAGACTAATAAGAATTAAACTTCTCCGCCATCCGCTTCACTATAGTCTGAATCACAGCATTGGAGTCAAACATTCACAATGATAAAACATGTTTAATGTTGGATATAGTGCTAAAGATACAGTGCAAAGTTGGATATTTTGTTCTTGAGAATAATTTTATATAATTATTGAATAATTTCAACTTCATATAAAGTTCTCCAGCCAAGTCCCATTAATCCTCTAATGGTACGTAGGTATACTGAGAATCCCTTTCGGTTAGTCTAATAAATAACTGAGCATATGAGATTGTCGACTCTAACATCTTAAAGGTTTAGTTCCATCTAGTAGGACAATCCAAAACCAACTTCTTTGAATTTGGAATGCATAAATTTGGAATCTTCAAAAATTTCAAATCTTTTAGGAGTTGCACTCTAATATAAAATACTATTCTGAATACACTTTATTGCTTCCTTTATCGTCTCCAACCCAACCTTCACAATCAAGTTAAGAATATGCACAAAACAACGCATATGAAATAACTTACCACCAGCTTACCCTTCAACTTCTAAATCAGAGCATCATTTGTGCTTCAGTTATCGACTATGATGGAGGATACTTTGTTGTTAATGTTCAAATTCATTAAACAATCTTTCAATATATTTTCCAATTTTCACTTGTATGTGGTGTTGGCACATAAATGAACCTATCATGAAAAAGAATACTAACATGAATCATAAATTCATAAAATAATGAAAAAAGTAAATGATAATAATATTAAAGAATATAAATTACCTCAAAAGTCTATTGCATAACTTCTAATCATTATCAATATAATGTGTCATCACTGCCATGCACCCTTCTTTTGGTTATCGACCGTCCACATGTTCGTTGTTATGGTAGTTCATCCTTGAACACTCGACAATGCTCTTAATGTTCCTCTCTTCTTGTCCTCATAAATTTTGAAAATATCATTCCTTAATGTATTCTGACTTAGAACCTTGAAAGTCAATTGGAGTGAATTAAGAAATTTCCTGAATCATTTTCTTTCAACCATAGACAATGGTTGTTCATCTCCAATAATTGTATTAGCCATCAAAATTCTTGATATATGGTTGTCAAAAGTTGTTACGATCATTTTATTCTTTCCTTTCATAAGGTTAGGGGCCAAAAATGTTTGACCTCCTAAAACCATCTTCCTTTTAGTATATGATTCGATATATCTCTTTAAATGAGACGTTCCACCTTTCAAACCACTTAAATACAATTTTTGACAATAATTGTACTATGCTTTTTCAATTATATTGGTCGATATAGTCTTCTTAAAATGATTCCAAAGTTTAGTTTTATGTTGAGTGACTTGAATTCTAATTAAATTTCTATCCTCTCTTGATGTCATAATAGGAGTTCCACTTCTACCTCCAGTACTAGATTGGAACTCTCGACTGAAGGAATATGCTCATCCATCTAACAAAAACACATAAATACTTGAGGTTAGAAATAAGAATGTATTAGGAAATAATGCATTCTTAATCAAAATACTTTGCCTACATTCTAGTTAAAATATTCCATATCAAACAAAATGTTCAAGAAAATCAAAGAATGTTCAAACTTTGAATATGCTAGAATGTCCAAGTAAGCTAGGTTGATCATTTAGAGGATTAATACAAAGATGATATAGAATATGCTATATGTATTAATCCTCTAAAAACATTTGCATTAACTTTTAAATTTAACATATAAATCCATCTTTGTGTATATATGCCTCCTATATTTAAATTGGTGAAACCTAAATATATGCATTTAACTCATATGTATGAAGACATTTACTTAGAATAATTTTCCTGGAATAACTATTTAATGTATTTGACTTGTTGAAATTGAAATATGGCTTTAAGTACTCAAGTCACTTGTGTACAAGTTACAGAGAGACTTGATGCAGAAGTAAAGGTAATAAAGAGAAGGGTAGAAGATAGAAAGGATAAAGAAAGAGGGGCTTGGTTTTAAGACAACATGCATAGGAATCTGCAGGTGCTAGGAAGCAAGTAACGATGGACCTAACTCACAAACTCCATACAACTCTAAAACTCTATACACTTTAAAGACCTTTATATGATTGCGTGCTACTTTCGGTCAATACCCTCTTCGAAACAAAACAATATTTTGTTTAGGAATTATGAAAGGTAAAAAAAGTGGAGTCCATTTTACGTTGTAATTGGTCCTTTTTCCCCCTATCCTTTTCTGGTGCACCAGCCCTCCCCTCCCAGCCTTGCCTATTGTATAACTGCAAAAGCTCATGTTCTTTACAAGGAACTCTAGAAGTCAAGTAGCACTGAGCTATATAAAATACGAACAACTATTAGTTATTGTGATTGATGATTTTATATAAAATCCTCTAAGTTCAAGCAATACGGAGTCATGTAGTTAAATAATAAACATGATAAAAATGACAAGTACTTATCATGTGAAAAATATTGATGACTAGTGCAAACTCCAACTCCAGCGATAGAATAATCAAGTCATACGTGCCATTCATTGTTGACTGCCACGTGAATGAGATGTTAGTGGGTGGCTTAGCCTATATCAGTATGGGACTATCTTAACAAATGCAAAACTTCTATGGTGTGAAGAAAATGGAGAAATCTTTACCCTTGAGAATTCATCTTTTCTTAGCTACACATTAGAGAAAATGAGAGTTTTAAGGGCTGGCAGAAAAATGCAATCACAGGGTTTCTTGGAGAGTTAAACATCAAAATTACGAAGCTTAATGATTTTTATTGATTGTATGGTTTGAACTAATAGTTTGGTATTATGGGGATATCAAGATCTACAAATTTTGCTTAAGGTCAAGAATTCACAAGTACAAATCGATTTATAGACTTTAATATGAGTTGTAGATCAGTGGCTCGAGAAATCAGCTGCGAGTGCCATTTCTGGGTGGAGATAGAAGAAAAGGACCATGCATGATTGAATGGTGGGAGAGGTGGGCGGTTTCGATATGGCACAGGGAGATGGAGAAACCAGGGGTTTGGCGAAAGCCATCCCTTGATTAGTCCAACGTTGGCGAGGATGGGCATGTCAATTCTGAATAGGGGATACAGGGCAAGGAAGGGAAGTTTCGACGAACGTGATGTTGGACGGCATAGACACTTCCACCATCCTCTCCGAAGTGACCTCCACAGTCGCTAGCATCGTCAGCAAACCAGAAGCCTCAATCTCATTGTTGGAGATTGAAACGACTCCTCCTTAATGCCTGAATTGGAGTTGAAGCACCTACATGCTGGGCACTGGTATTTTTCTATTCACGTTTTCTTGTTCATGTCGCTTTCTTTGTTGCGTATTTGTCATTGGGCATTGTTGGTGTTTTTGGTCTCGTGCACTTGCTTTTTTCATAATTTCTCCCATATTTTCTGGGTTTACTCTCACTATTTGTTCAGCTATTTATGTTTTCTAGTTTCATTGGATTAATCTTTTGGTATAAAAGGGCTTGGCTTTTGTGTTATACGGTAAACTCTTGAACGACTCATATAGAGGAAACCCTCTGCTCATCGGAGATGTCATGTCTCTTGCTGCTCTTCTTCTTCCGTTGGACAGCTACTTGTCCAGGTTTCCTTATGGTTTGCTAATGGCTTCATGTTGCTTAAGGAGAAGTGAATTTGGGTGTGAACTTCTCGAGATGCTACCTTGGGAGTTATTGGTATCGTCTGATAGAGACGTGACATAACCGAGTGCAGGATCCTTTTTCCAATCTTTGATGGGCCTTCTATCTCTTTCTTTGATAACACATCACTTCATACTAACCCTATTGTTATATAAAATCGCAGGATTGTCAATGTTGAAGGAAACTAAACAGTTACATTTTCATTAAGCTTCAGTCTTCGTTCATGTAAGTATGTAGGATTACAAAAGCCCAATCCTTAATCACAGGTACAGTTTGTCATTATTTATTATTATTATTATTTTATTAATTATCATATTAATTATTATTATTATTATTATTATTATTATTATTATACTATTATTATTTTTTCCTTATTAATAGAAGTTCTATTATTATTATTATTATTACTATTATTATTATTATTATTATCATTATTATTACTATTTTTATTATTATTTTATTATTATTCTTTATTATTTAGTTTTTTCTTCACTATTATCTTGTCACATTTGCATGTGAGTCTACTGGAAATAACCTCTCTACTATGTAGGAGTAAGGCTGCGTACTATTAAACCCCCATACCCTATTTCACTGCGAGACTTCGGGGTATGATGATGATGATAATGATGATGACATTTGTATTTTCAATCTTTGATTATAGGCAATAAGGCTCTTTTTTTTTTTTGTTTTCTGATTCACTTTCTTGCTTGAGAATAAAAGAAAGAAGGGACCATCATTATAGCTTGGTCTCTTACTGTAATTCACATATCTAATAAAGAAGTAAAACGACTAATAATCTCAGCGACATTTTGATCAAATACATTACAAGTATTATCCCATATTCCCAATATTAACATACAAAGTTCTCAAATTAACCCAATCAGTTTTCAAAACAATAAAAAAAAATTGACGAAGAGAGAATGAGAGACTACCATATTAAAGTACATTGGATCATTCACCATTGGTTGTTTTGAGCATTGGTGACTTTGACATGCACACGGTCGACGATAAAGAACAAATGATATACGAAGAAGAAGAATGAAGGAAGAACATGAAATGAAGAAGAAGAACAGAGTAGTGAAAAGTGTTGTGTGAGTGAGAGTAAAACTGTGAAAGCAGCTAGGTAAGACTGTGAGAGGTTGGGGATGAACGGTGAGGGAGGCAAGAGGCTGAGACAAGCAAGGCTGATTGGTGTTCGTTTAATGAGAAGCAAAACGACAAGAGGCTAAGACGAGTGAGGCTGACTGGTATTCGTTGAATGAGAAGCAAAACAATGTCGTTTTTGCTTACAACAAAACAATGTCGTTTTGTCTTGTGTTTTAAGTTAAGTTCTATCTTATAACTTAAATTTCGTTTTACTCTTAAAGCAAAATAACGCCATTTTATTGGTAGAAGAAATAATTTTAAACATAAAACAAAATGACGTCATTTTGTTTGTAGCTCTGTGCGGGTCATTGGCCAGGCTGCTCAGCTCGAGCCACGGCTCAACCCCACCACCTTGGCCCGCGACCCTTGACTCGTGGCCATTGACCCCCACCCGAAATTTCTCAAGCCATACCCAACTAGCCCGTGGGTTGGTTTGACTTGGCCAAACCCGTTGATCCCGGGCCGGGCTGGGCAATTTTTGACATCCCTAAGTAAGTCTTAGTTTTATTTGGTAAAAAATATATAATAAATTATGAAATTGTCTTTATAAATTTATTATTTTTGGAAGAAACTTACAATTTACTACAAGAAAATTTCTTTTTTTTTTAATGAATGGTAAATTAGTATTAAACCAAAAAAATTATATACAAGGTCATCAGGGTATACCCCAACCAAAAGAAGTAAATTAAAACATTAAAACAGTGCAACGACAACAATAAAATCAAAGAGTGATTAAAGTTTTAGGTTACATTCTATATAAAATCTTATAAATCATAATCTTTATCTTAAAAACTACATTAAAGCATGTAAAAGAAGTAGAGTCTAAAATAATTGCGTTTCTTGTTTTTCACAAAATGTAGATGGTGCAACAAATCGCCATTATTGCAGCCTTGCTTTTTAATCATGCTCTAGTGTAGTCTTTACAGATCCATTTAATAGCACTAGTCAATGTAGACATCTCCCGTGCTAATTCAAGCCATCCTTGAACTATATCTCCGACTGTACTTGAAAATGAATATCTAAAAAATAAATGGGTAACCATCTTCTGCTAAACTCCACATAAACTGTATGTTCTATCCATGTTTAGAAACATGAAAATTTCTATTAATATGTGCTCGCACTCATGCACACACATATTTACATCAATAGATTAATATATTTTACGGACAAAATGTATAAAAAAAAGTATGTATTATTTCCTCGATGGAGAACATTTTGATTCCTCTAGATCTTGTTATACAGAGACTTCGTCATCCTTTATTAGAGAATTGCTTGTACATGGTAGACTCTTTTACTAAACCGTCTCTTGGTGATCAATCAGAAATATGAGAATAGACACCCCTACAGTGTTAGGTTCAATTCATGACGAGGAAGTAGGCCCCATATGATTATAAATGAAAACCGAGGCTCTACTTCTATATAAGTATATGGAATCGTGATTAACCTTGTAGCCTCCTGTCTTTCCCTCATTCTCCCTGAGAATAGAATAATATACGTACTTATTGCAGTCATAATATTAAATGTTTAATTCGCTCATTATTGGTTAGATATAAAAGGAAAATCCGCCAACGAGCTACCTAATCATTAAGCCAGCACAAAGGATGCATGCCTTCCCTTACAAACCTGCAAATTTCAAGTCATCAAACGAGGTTTTACTCCGGATATTGAGCGCAGTTTAGAGTGGTGGAGTTTTAGTTTTTGTAAATAAAAAAAGAAAATGCAACTAATTTAGTATTTTTCGCCTATTTATGGATGACTATCAAACTGTTGTTTAATATTTCATCAATTGTTTTTCTCTACATTTAGAATGACACATAGTGATTGAAATTTCAATATATAAGGATTTCTTAGATAATTACATAAATAAAACCCCACATACATAAAGAAGCTGTATCGAGTTTTTAATGACTTAGCTTTATTATTATTCTTATTAGTTATTATTACTAGTTCCATACCAATAATGCAATGCCAAGAAAGCAGGACAGAGAATTGAATCTTCCGACTTCATGGTCACATGGCACGGAGAAACTTTCGCGGAAATGAACCAAAAACCAATAAAAGAACAAAGAAAATCTTACTAAGTAGCAGTTAAAAACCTTGGAAATATACAGAAGATCTTTCTAATTGGGAACAGCCTATGGATCACTTCTCTATATTAATACAGAGGCAATTAATCAACAAAACTCCAGCGTTATAGACTACTAGCAGGGTAATGCCGCGCAAACGCGCAGCAATAATGCCCTGCTAAGTTAGTTAGTTATTTATTATATAATTTTAATGTATAAGTTAATATAGAAAATTAAAAAATGTGTAATTTAATTATAAGAAAATTTTTAAGTTTTGTAATTAAATGTATAATAAATATGAAAAATTTTAAAATTAGTAATTCAATTATAAATAATTTAAATAAGTAATGAAAAAATATGTCATAATAAAAATATAAAAGTTATAATATGATAAATAAATAAGTAAAATTAACAAGTAAAAATTTGGGATGAAAACATATTGTAACGTGCATGTTGTAAATGTTAAAAATATATATTAAATAAGAAAACTTAAACATAATAAGTTTTAAATAAATAATTATGATCATTTCATGATAAATAAATCAGGAAATTTATCTCATCATAAGATTTCTTGAAAATTTTTTAGTATTAAGTCACACTTATGACTATTTGAAACATTTATTAAAAAATACATCACAATATTTGTTAAATTGTTTTATTTTTGATTAGAAGTATTAACCTTTTTAATCATAACTAAATTATTAAATTGATTATAAAATTAATATAATTTTTTACTTTTTAATTACATTTTTAATATTTTTATTTACTTTCTATATTTTATCCATTTATAAGAAATAGATTACACTTTACATTTATTAATTGTAACTTATATATCATAAGTATTTCTATCCTAATTGCTTTCTTAATATATATTTAAAATTTTAATATTTATAATTTGATCGTAAATTTCTAAATTATGCAATTTACATTTATTCATCATCTCAATGGATAACTTCTTCAAAGATACTAAATTTTGACTCCTTAAGTAGTTCTTAAAGGTGCTAGGCACATGATATGAACTTCCTTCCTCATATTTGCATCTGTTGGTACAAAAGATGTCCTGTATGTGCCTTTTATCACTTAAAGTTTGAGATTGTTTACCCAATTTCCTTCTCTTGCTTCTTTTTGGATTGGCAGGCAGGAGTTGAGATAAGTTGTGAACCATGTGTGAAAAAACATGTCTGTAACTATGTAGAGGATGTTGTAGTATCCACTACTGCAACTCTAGAGGGAAATGTAGCTATAGATTCTTTCCATCAGTTTGCAAGTGTGAAGTGGCTGCGTGAAAAGGCTATCAAAATGTTTGAATAACTCGCTATTACAAGAAAATTGTTGGGAAAAAAAGGCTTAAGCAAATTATATGCGTCACGAGACTGACTTAAGAATGTGGCCATGTGGGGAAGCAAACAAGGGCTATATTCTCCTGAAAAAACACATTCGAATTTTCTCGAATGGTCTAAAACTGAGAATTGCTTAGGAAAGTAAGCATGCATCTTGATGTATAATTATTTTTAATTGTGCACAAAATAAAATCGATATTAAATTTTAACCTTTAATATAATAAGCATTTTATTCTTTTCTTTTGTGTTTTCCATTTTCTAATTCTTTCGTTTTCTTTGACAATATTCAGGAAAAAGAGCTAACCTTGACATTTGCATATTCAAAATTATTGGCTAACTGAATAAAGCACGATAAAATTAACAATGATGGATAATGCAAAAAACATTTAGGAAAATAAAAGAAGACAATGCATTAAATAGATACAAGAAATTAGGAATTTTCTGAATCTAACGTAGAAAATGTAGATGATGAAGGTGGCGTTTCGATGTGAAGTCCTGTCTTTGTCCAGGCTACATGAATTTTCTTATCCAATTTTCGTTACTGATGGGCAACAGTTTGCAAGTCCTCATCTATTTCATCAAGTCGCTTATTGATCGCTTCAAGTTGGCTTTGTGTCTTATTGGAAAAGTTTTCCAATAATCTAGATACTTTCTCCCAATCTTTGGGTACATCTTCATCTTCACTTGAATTAGGTGAATTGTGTAATGGTATTGGAGGGGTAGAAGTTGAAGCATCGGCTGAGAATTTCAACTTATATGCAGAACACATCCGATGATCTTTAAGTTGTATTTTATCTTGTAACAATATTTCAGCGTGTCTTAAGTACGTAACATCAAAAAATTGGTGATTGATAAATGTCAGCTGGCTAAGATCAATCCCAAAATGTTGACCCAAAGTGGTAGCTAAATAGTCCATTCCTATCGATGTTGCTTTCTTTGTGGCAGATTTAATTAGAGATTTGGAAAAATGAGAGAACATGTTAAGTATGTACTTTTCATCTATGCAATATAACAGCACTAGTTCCTTACTGGAGCATTTGTTGCTTTGGTTTTTTCTAGAGACAACATAACATATGAATTTATGAACTAGCAACCGTTTAGCAGAAGAAATGTAAGAATTGGATGCATTATGAGGATCGAACTCATGGAAATCAGTCAAAAGTTTCCAATAAGTTGTTATTGAGAATGTATGATGGGAACCCTCTACTTGTGATCTAGGAAACAGAAAAACTCTCGTAACAACCTCTCGTCTAATCGATAAAGTTCACCTCTTAATCTGAACCATAAGCTTTTAGGTTTGTTGCATTGAAACTTAGGTGTTCTAAAAAATTCTAAGGTGAGTTCTGGAGAAACTGGATAATTAATCTGTACAAAATGTCCCCAACCCCCTCTATTATAGAATCTAATCACTTTATCTTTCAAACCTATTTCTTTTAAGAGGGTGAATCAAAATATCGTGGAGTGAGAATGGTTTTTTCTTTAAGACACAAATACCTGGACCCTTCTTCCGAGGAATAAATGGGGAAAGGAGCATTGTAATTGGCCACCATGTCTATGGCCATTTCACTTCTCAGTTGAGCTTCAATCTCTTCAACAGTTTTCGTCAATCTGGGAGGCATGATGCGGGGAAAGCCTGGAAAAAGCATACAAAGAAATAGGAGCAATTTTAAAATAAAAAAACAAAACCATGGAACATTAAAGGAACGGAGAGAAATAACGGATGGCGACTTAAATCAACAAATCAAAGAGACCCATAAAGGAGAACATGAAAAAGGACGCAATATGGAAGAAGATGGAAGAAAAACCATAGAAAATCACAAAACTTAAGAGAAGACGTAATGAGAGAAAATAAAAAAAATCAACTAACCGAGATAAAAACTTACAAAATTTTTAGGAAAGTGCAAAGAATATGGCCGATAAAATGGGAAATATTTGTGAAAGAAGAGTTAAGGGAGAGACAATGGAAAAAGAGGCACAGGAAGATTCTATTGTTTGGGGAAAACGTTTGGGGTGGTTGTAAATCTGAAGGTTTTAAAGAAAACTTAATCTAATTTACAAGATTTTGAGGAAAGTTTGAAAAAGATGAATGGGAAAATGGGAGACATCTATGAAACGAAATTTAAAGAAGAAAAAGGAGAAGAGGAGAGGTACAAAGAGTTTGTGGTTTGTCTTAATTGTAATTTTTATATAATTAATTTTTGCTTTAAATTGTAATGCATTTATTTAGGAAAAATAATTTATCATGAACATATACACTGTATATTTATATAATAATTTTATTAAGGATAGAAAGTTAATATTAAGTTAATTTTTATGATATAATAAAAAATTAATTTATTATATAGTTAAAAAGATTAACTGTTAATTATGGAATTAATTGGTAAAAACATATATTTATATTATATTGATGTGAATTTATTAATTATAATGTCATTAGGAAATTAATAAAATATAAATTAAAATTAATCAGAAATGACATAAAATAT
>JAOSBK010000004.1:20166223-20183286 GCA_027568895.1 Erythroxylum shatona
GATTTTATGTTTTAAATTGAGATATGAGTATGAATTGATATGAGAATGAATGTGAATGAGATTTGGACATTTGAATCAAGATATGAATGAGTATTTGCTTATTGGATACTGTAGTTGAATGTGTTTTGGATTTCGGACGGAGTGTCCGATGATACTGGTTATTGTTTGTGAAATATAGAAGTGCTTTTTAAATACTTTGCAGGTTTTGGGTTAGTTAGAATGCAGCCGTAATGCTGCCGAATTTTTGACAACAATTGGTTGTATGGAAAAGATATAATAAAAAAAAGAAGTGATTAAAAGATGAATTGTTGGTTTTGGATGCATGTATAAGAAGATGATTAAGGATTGGGACTTTGCATGTATAAGACTTTTGTTATGCTTGAGAAATTGATTGAGGATAATTTCCAAAAAAAAAGGACATTCTATGGATTTGCATAAGTTTGAATAAAGATGACTATATGAAAAAGAAAAAAAATTCATACCAGATTTCGGATAGAAACTAGGTTTCCAACGCGATAAGTGTATGTGTTTGAATGTCGAATTCAGTTTTTGTTCCACCTTTGTTTGTTTGTTTCGATTTTGAATTCGCTTTCCGATTTCGTTTCCGTATTTTGTGATCCGATTCTATGCTTCGATTCTGCTTCGTTATTTGTTTTTCTTTCGATGCATTCACCTTTTGATTTCGTTTCATTGTGATTTCCGATATGCTTCGCTTTTGCTTTCGTTTTCAATTTGTATTCGATCCAATTTGCTTCGTATTCGTTTCGTTTCATTACCTTTGGTTTTCGATTTCGTTTGTTCGATTCGGTTTCGATCCGCTTTTCGCATTTTGTATTTCGTTTCTGTTTCCGCTATTTCGGTTGGGATCCGGTCACGAGATCGGGTTCCAACAATTAGAGAGCCTTTCCACATAATATTGTGCCAAGATATATAAGGTAATTGAGGTCTTAGTGCTTTTAGGATACAAGAATTATAATACTCTCTGTTAATGCTTAAAGCCTAGCTAATTGTATCTTTAATGGAGGAGTTAGACTGGTAACTTAGAAAATAATGCTGAAGTCTATCTGCTTCTCTTCCTATGATCAGCCAAGTGTTTTGAACAATAACATTAGAAACCTTTAAGTTCAAAGGAAATCTAGCTGTGAGAGTTGTCAGATCTTTCTTCTCTTTAGTATATCATATAGAGTCCATATATCTACTCTATTGCCTATTTATATTTTAATAAAAGGGGAGATTGTCAACTTATTTTTCAATATTTGATAAAATGACAAGAGTGCTCTTGCTTCAACATCATATGCTAGAAGTTAGAATCCTTCAAGTAGAATTCATTTGTCTATTTGCTCCCAAATCCCTCTTATGCTTCTCATTGCTTTAATAAGAATCCTAGTTATGTATAGAGGAGAATTGCAAATTTTCAATTTGTTTTGAAGGAGGATTATCATATGAGAATAGGCAACAATTGAGTACTAATGTTGTGTAGATCTGTGGTTGCTAGATACTTCTAACCTTTATGTTTCATCCTCATAGTAAGGAGATAGTTAAGTTCACTTAATTGATTCAATGATGAACCAAAACTTTGTGTAATAGGATTTGGGTATATTGATGACCTTGTTTAATGACAGGGTTTGTAATTTGATTATGAAAATTTTCTTTTTCTTTTCTTGTGTCTTACATAAAATGCACGAAAATCATCTCAATTTTTTGCACCATTTAGCCTTCCATAAGCCTCATCACTAATGGAAAGTTATGGGAAGTTAATGGTCATAAATATCATGCTTTAATGGAAGTTATGGAAAGTTAATGACCATGAATAACATGTATTAATGGAAGTTATAAGAAGTTAATGACCACGAATATCATGCATTAATGGAAGCCAATAACACTTGTTTCTAATCCATTCTATGCAACGTTTTCTACCATGATCACATACACAATCTCAAAACACACTCTCATATCTTAAGTCACCATTCAAGACCATTTTACTCATCCTTCAGATCTCCTATGTGTGTGAACCATTAGGTTCCCAAATATGTTGGTCACTTAAACTTACACTTAATTCAAGTAAAAAGCGGTATCTAGCAACACATCATGAGCCCCGAAAAGTCAGTCCTTTGAGTATGAACCCTTTCATATGCAATGTTGCCAAGCAATTCATCCTTTCACCATCTATACCCCACTTGGTTCAGAGTATATTCAAAGTGTCAACTCCCACTAGACTGACAACGTCACAACTAGTCTAAGTGTTATTAGATCTTGTCTTGAGGATCTCATTACTATATGTACCATTGAAGACTCTCTTTATGACACATATCTACTTTGGCTGGAGACTCCTGAGTAATGACCCTACAAGAGGCCGTAGGTATCATCTCCTAATTTATTGCCTACTCAATTACCTCCGAATACTTTAAGCTATACCCAATTACCACCCTATAAGTAACCCTTGAAAGGCACCAATGAATAGTGTCAAATCACAGGATCAGTGTTTGAGATATACTTGAGCACCTTAAGTCAAAGGATACTTGCACTGTTGTTATGATGAGACTATCATTGACAATGGAATAAAATATCCATATGATTGTCTCATAGTAGGTCAATCAATGTACTTACTACCCTTAGTAAGCATCCACTTGTTAACTCTAAATAACTCATGTCTACAGCTTATAAGATCTATTGTTTGATCTAAGCAAGGAGTATAACATGCGCTAGTCTATCCAAATTAATGAAATCCCATCTCATTAATCCTATGACTAGGGAAAGTTTAGATACTAACATAATTACATATGATAGGAATCTCGTTATCTTGATCTCATCATAACTTCATGCTAGGCTTTGCATTAAGGACTTCATTAAATTAATTTAAGATCAACATCAAATCCATAAATGTATAAACATCGAATAATGAAAAATGCCTTTATTAATCTTACAATAAGTGCTAAAGGTTATTGCCTTTGGAGCACTTCTCTAACAAGTTTTCTATTGATTAATATGTTGAAGATGTAGTTGAGAGACATTTTTCAATCTATGTTATATAAGTTTTATGGAATTCAAAAACTCTTATTTTGTTCAAGATAAATGTCCAATCTATAACGTTGTAGGCTTTTCTAAAGTCAATCTTAAAGGTGGAATTCTTACTATCCCTTTTCTTTAAATAATTCTTAAGAAGCTCTTGTATTAGGGTGATATTATCTCTTATTCTCTTACCTAGAATGTAATCTGCCTATGAATGGTCAATATGGATTTGAAGGATCTTTTATTCTGATTGCCAATAGTTTGTTTATAACTCAGACTAAATCTTATTGAGTGAATTCTTAGTAGTATAAAGAAAATGATACATGTTGCCTACATTTATCTATACAATAATTTGATCTCTTCTTTGATGATCCTTAACTTCTTTTCATAAATGTATTGCTTGGTTTTATAATCTTAGAGTTAATTTGTTTCAGATGGCCTCATCAAAACCTATCAAATCAAGTAAGAAATTTTTGAATCTAAAGGGGATTTTAAGTTTAGAACTTACAAGATCTTTATGAACAATGATTAGGGAATGATTTGAAAGGATTCAATTAGGGAAAAAGTTCTAATATGTAAGAAAGGCTGAAAAACACTCCATGTTTGCAACCCTGCAATCTAATTTCATCCTTTTAAGTTATTCTCGCTTCTTATTATTAATCCATGTAAAAAAGTTACCATCTAAGATAATTATTTTATTTAGATGTCATTTAGGCATTGTCTCAAGTATGCACACAAGTTTCTGAAGGATCTACATGTAATACCCTTGTACGGAACCTGCAACTACCCACATACATGGCAACCAAATTCCTATACAAACAATCACGACATATATTTTTATTCATTTATAAGGACTGCCATCACAATTTTTTCTATTCAATGCTACATATATACATATTACAAAATTTCATATCATTTAACATTATGATTGAAAACTAGTATTACATCTTTATATTTACATGTTAATCCAAAAGGAAAACAAACAATTTCCTGTACTACATATAAAACCATTCTTTAATCAAAAGACACATCTAAAGGTACTTTTACTCCTAGCTGTTAAGTTTGGTCCTTGTAGATGTTCCCTGTACTCCTATGACTTAGACCTACACGAATTAACGCTTATGTTAAGCTTGAAAGCTTATTGGGGAAAAAATTTAGTTTAGATGACCACTCACATCAGTCATCTATCAAGCGCAAACATTTAGAAATATCACAAGTTACATACCATAAATTCACATTGGTTAACCAACATTGATATTCAAAACTCGTGTAAACAATGATGGTATACTTAAGTAAAGAATATAATGCAAATATGCTTCAACATATTATCCATATATTGAAAATGCACATTTATAAGTAAAATAATGATATTCAACACTTATTGATACAAATTATCAATAAAAATGAAAATGCTCATCAATACCAATTATTTATATTGTCATGTTGTATTTCTTATTTATAACCATTTAACATACTTTCTATATTAGGTCTGCACATTTTTATGGCTTTAGATAATGGGAGCTATGGATGTCCAAAGATATTAAAATTGTGGATACTCAAAAATATCAAATTGTGGATACCTAAAGGCATCAAACTAAGTATACTTGAAGGTATCACACTATGGATACCTAGAGGCATGAAACTGTGGAGACATTATAGTCTCTAAATGAAGAAACTGTTGGTGTCAAACTGTAGAAGCTGTGTTGTATCCTTATTGACATGCCCATCTATCCACCACCAAGACAATAGAACACACACTATAACATTTCCTTTAACTATTTGACAATTTCATAATTCATATATTAACAAGTCATATGATATATATTCAAGTCATAAATCTGTATTTGCGTTCATACATGCAAGAATAACCTACCATCATTTGAAAGGTGTCAAATCATTTACGTACATGAAGTTTTCTTTGGAATGCACTATGCTCAATTTTAAATTTGAATGCTCAATTACCTAATACACATATGGTAAGTCCTATTTCATTTATTTCTACGTATTTAAAAAAGTTTCATACATATTAAAAGATATTCAAATAAGATTTAGTAAAAGTCAAAAATGAAAACAAACTCGAAATAGTCCAATTTGGGCTAAGCCCATGGTGGTCTAAAATGGGTAAAGAATTAGTCCTGAAGCAAATCACATGACGGACTCTAGTTGTTCCTTAATATGGATATAGAAAACATTCAAATTAGGGTTTGACATCTTCTATATATTTGTTCCCCTATGTGTTTAGTTTCCATAAAACTAGCAATCAGACCATTTTAACTTCCTAATAATGAGATCTAGACCAAATATCACAAGCAGCTCCAAAACAAAGGTAGCATTAGGTCACCATTTTCTATCTCAATTTTCAATGTCATAACGCTAGAATTAAGTCAGAGTGTCTTTTAGATATTTTATTTCCTTGTCTTATTTTTTATATGATACTGAAATCACCTAATTTAAAGGTATGTAGGTTTAGTTATGACTCAAACAATGTAACTGGTTCAAATGAACCTAAGACAAAATTCCATTACAAGATATTCTCTTGTCATATATAACCATTTCAATGAAAAGTAACACCAAAAATCATCCTAAAAACCATTACATATCTAAATGAATCTTTATATCCATTCAAAATTACATACAAAGATAAATTAGTCTAAATGTAGTCCCAAACCTTAAAATTAGCGAAGTAGTCCTAATGCCTTTTCTTCTCTTCCTCTTTGGCTTTGTTTAAATAACCAACTAGAAATACCACAAATAAAAATATTAGATCCCAATTTCATCCTTATAATTCCCACTCTTTATGGGAAAAGCAAGAAAGATGAAGATGAGAAAACAAAACATAAACTTTTACATTAATTTTTACCTAGGACTTGCTTGACTCCTTATGCAAAATGGTGTGATTAAGGAGATGGAATGGAGAAGAGATGAGAAGAGAAAATTATGCCCTGCATACACGTCCCTCTCCCCTTTCTTCTACTCCCCTCATGAATTTTCTAGTCTTAGACACATGTTTCAATCCCATTGGGCTGTATGTTACAATCCTATTGAACCATGTGTTATAATTCTATTAGACTATGTGTTACAATGCTATACCATGTGTTCCAATTCTGTTAGACCATATTTTATATTTCTATTGGAAACACATGCTTTAATATTATTGTTCACACATGTTTTAATCCTATTGGTCACACATGCTTTAATCCAATTGGTCCATGTGTTAACTTTAGAAAAAATTGCATGTTGGTCCTTCTTCCTTTAATTCCCCTATTGACCTATGATCATATCAATTAATTTCATTCCCTTATGTCTTAATTTTCTAATGGAATGAATTTTATACAATTTGGTTAATTATATTAGGAGTTATATGTAAATGAACAAATTACCCTTTTACCCATGTCTTTTATATTAAGTACCATTATGTCTCTTACTATACTTAGATGCACTTAATTCATTATGTTCACTTCTTAATATACCCTAGACATGCTATAATACTTCTAGGGTATATGTTGGGACCTTACACTACATCCTTATGCTTCTTTAGGTTGAATGATTGAGATAAAATCCCCAAATAGTAACCATGATATTTTGATGTTCAATGGTAATTCTCTGAGCTTCACCTATGAAGAGGTCCTTTGGATTGTAGCATTGAGAGCATATATGAAAGAGATGTCCACTTAATTATTAACCAGTTTATGCTTAACTCTTGTATGAACTAACTGACCTAGGATTAAGAAATTAAGGACCTCTAAACAAAACAATACAGAGAAAACTTCACAAATCGAAATATGTATAGAAATAATGATAAAGATGCTTAAATTATGAAAACATTTGAGCATAATTCGAATCAATACTAAGTGTTTTCCACGTCCATAAACTTATAATAGTTAATAAGGTTGGTTAAAATCAACTAAAATTATTGTGATAAAATTGATACACTAATTATTTGGGTATAATTAAAGAAAACACCACATAACTTTACCATTCATAACATGATCACTCCTCATTTACATCTTCATCCATTCTATAATATGAGAAAAAAGTATTAAGATTAAATTATAATTTATATAGGAAGTTACAAAATAAAGCTAGGATAGAGAGTTAATACATTCTAAACCCATTTGAAATTTTACAAATTTCATGAAAGTCTTCACTCCTTCTAAGTATTGACTAGACCATTTCTAATAAGCCATCCAACTTTTATCTATATATCTATACAATTAAAAGTTCTTTACTAAATTAGTGAATGTAATTTAAGATGTAAGTAATATAATGGTAATCAAAATGACATAGCAAGTTTATATTCTACTAGAGAATGCCATTGGTTGATAGACTATGTGTAACATACCACTCTCATAGAGCATATGCCTGGCATATCGGAGTATATCCGAGCACATACCCTATAGGAATGGCACGTTCGAGCAATCAGATTAACTTATTATGGCATCACACATAACACAAGTATTTCAAAGATTAGCTTTTCCTATTTCATTCAGAAACATAACTTACATTGTAGCATTACATTTCATAATCCATATATTTACATTTTAAAAACATTTGAGAGTTTACTACTCCATATACAAAATATCCAACATGAGATGGGATGTTAATCCAAAATATCCTAGCTAGACTTTTCAGTGTCAGCTGACCAGAACTTTGAGCCATTACTGTTTCCAAAATTGATAGTACTGGACTTCTACTAGTTTGCCTTAGAAGCTAGGTCTCCTTGCACCTAAAAATCAATGTTGTAATTTTGATGAATTTGCGAACTCAATGAGTGAACCATCATCGATGTGCTTAATCAAGCCAGAACACAAATATCACAAGTAAATAACCAAATTCAATGAGTACATCATATCATTGCATTGTGTATACCATATCACCTTTCATCACATTTCAATAAGTACAACACGTACATAGATATTGCATATTGGATATTAAAACAATTCAGTAATTCATTGAAATCTTTCACATGATACATGTAAGGTTTTATATACAAATGCACATGTGACTCCACTTTCATTTTTCTTTGTTGTGACTGAACACCTATTTGCTGTCCCGTATCAGTTTTAGATATCGGGCTCATTTCATATACTATCCCGTACCTATTGTGGATATCGGGCTTACTAATAACTAAGCTTGTGGCTCTTTGAACACATTCCTTAGCTTAAAGCACTTTTTCACGTTGGTAACTCCAATCACAACTCCCTTATTCGATCATGCATATTAATGTGATGGAATGCATCAATTCACATATTATGCTATCAATACCTTTCATTCAATGTGCACAATCGTTTATCATATTCTTCGGATATGAGTCCGATATTCAACATTCAGTTGAGATCCCCATTCACATACAATTAGTAAACACTTCCAATAAATTCCTGAATATAAACTCCTCGAACCAACAATGTTAGAAAATATCACAATTATATAAGTAACAATTCAATAACTAAAATTTAAACAAAAACAAATCAATCATAGTGAGAAACATCTAGGTTAACTCACAGTATGCTCCAAATAAGCTATTACCTTGAAGATTTGGTAATGTCTAGATGTTGACGATCTACTTGTGCTTATTTAATCATGCAAAGCACACATATAGTTCACACATTACTATGTGATCAATCATATGATTACTTAATCATCCACATGTTTATATGTCATCATCAATGCATGCTCAATTGACTTTCCCAGGTATGTATACTTATTTACAAGTCTTGATCATTATACATTATATCTTGTATATAATTTATTGACAATTAGATTTATGCCTTAAATAAACTTAATTACTTTAAATTCATCAATCATTCATTCACCAATCCTTTTCTAGCCTTATATATTCACACAATTTCCCAATTCTCATTCATTCATACCTAATTCACATTTCTCACATCCTTTGGATCATTTGCATTTCTAAGAACACCTTCATTCCTTTAACAACTCATAAATTCTATATTTAGATACATTGATCTCAAACAATCATTTCCTTAAGTTATAACCTCAATTAATGCCCTAAACTTATCAAACACTTAACCAATTGATCAAGCAACCATATAGGTTCGTTTCAAGCCCTAATCAAGTCTAAATACACCAAGGTAAAGGAACTTATCCTTAGTTAGTTTAACAATTACACAAAATAGAATTTTTTTCACTTCAAAGCATTGCTCAATATCGTGCGGTACATTTTCATGATCATGGAAGGACAAAACATAATTTTTCTCTTGTTAAAACATTACCCATGATCTTGGGAGGGAGTTAATGCAGCTTCCATGACCATGGGATAGGTGAATAGAAAGTCACCATCCATTTCCTTCAATTTTTTTCCAGATTCTAACACCGTCATAATAGCCCACTGATTATACCTCAATTATACCTTAATATACTTCATTTCCTCATTAGCTTCATCTCTAATTCCAATTCAAAATCATTCAATTGGCAGCTCATAAACTATAATCTTTCATGCATTATAAATCAAAACAGAAACTATCGTTCACTATCATACATGTAGTCTTAGTTCTTTCCCATTTCAAGAACACTATACTAACACCTTTCTTTAGCATAAATTCACCTTCATTTTACTTCAAATCCCAACCTAAAATCATCCATTAAGCAGCTTCTAACCTACAGTTTTATACATCAAAACAAAACTAATTCATCTATCGAATTGTAGCATAACTCATCATCAACCTTACATGTATCCCATCTTAATTTAATCATCATGAATGTTATGCTAACATATATCATAATAGGTCAATAAATCACTTACTTATTTAGCTTAAACCTCCTCAATCATTAAGCTAACTTAGCCATCCAAACATGTAAGGATAAAGTATACTCCAAGAACATGATGAAAATAAAAAAGGGATTTCAACAATAAGATGAAGACATCAAAATTTTAGAGTGACAAAGTGTAGAATTTTACCAAAATCTCAAGGTTGTAAGGGTTGTGTATGGGAGTTGATGATGAGAGAAGGAGGGGGAGATAACACGTAGAAAGGAAAAAAGAAAAGATGGTCTTTAATGTGTGTGTCTGTGGTTAGTGTACGTGTGTGGCAAGGATTGAGACATTTGGCAAGACACTTGCCAAGTAAAGAGCTAGGTTATGTGTCCTTTCCCTAAACCACAATTTGTTACTTAACAACTAGTCCAATTTTCACTCAATCACTAGGCCACTTATCTTATATTTTCCTAAGTCATTTGTCACCCAATTACCTAAGCCATTTTTCAATCATTCCCTATTGCCACGTGTCACTATTTTATAGGCCTAGTCAACCTAAATTTCCATGTATCAAATTCTCTTGCCATTTAACATTTTTTCTAGTCTAGGTGCACATATCACTTCATTAATCTCCCAATTCTAACAATAAATTCCAATTTACTAATTATAGTCCATCAAACCAAAATTCAAGACATGTTCAATACATAATCATTTCATAATTATTTAAAATCTTTTATACCTTGGAATAAGTCAATTGAGTGCATATATTATCTTTACAATGTTTCTAAAGCATACTTCATGTGTGTATGCTTATAGTATGCATGTGAGTGAATTGTACATCATAAATGATATGACTCATATAACTCAATAGTCTAATACTCTAACCCTCGGTACGTTTTGGAAATAGGTTAATACACTATGATAAACCCTATAATAAAACAAGAGCAAATATTATAACCTTAGAATACTATGTTATATCAAATTTGTAGCTCAAAGATTCCTTATGTTGAAATTCAATCCCTTGACTACCCTACAACATAACATTCATATATCTCCAAATGCTTTAGAATTACAATAATGTAATATGTAACATAATAAGAAAAAAGTTCATTAAGAATCTTTTCATAAAGTTTATGTAATAAGATATATGACAACATAATATTATGTAATAACCATATGGTGGAAAAATCTTTTTAATCAGAAAAAAGAGTTTGGTGTTCTTTAATTTGCTAGCCATAGATATAACTCATTTTGCATACATGTTCTTGTCATTCTCATAAGAAAGAGTAACCAAATAAGGCCACATTTAAAAAATTCAATTCCTAATTTGTTAATTTTAACCTTATCTTAGGCATCAACTTAACCTTATATAGTATATAGCTTGTTTAAAAATTCATATGTTTTCAATCACATTAAAGAAAAATTTTAAAAGGCCAAATAATAGGAATCCTCTTCAATATCATCTTAATATTATAGTTTGATATTGTGATTGTGTACAATCATTTTAGCTATAATTTGTAAGAAAATATATATCAATGAACAAAAAAGGTACCGTAACCAACAAAAAGGCATAAAAAACAAAGTCGAATCTAAAATCCACCATAGATCTAAGATTATTAACAAAAAAAATTATAAGTCGAAAAAAATAATAGGGATGTTATCAAGCAGTAAATGTAAATATTCATAAGAAAAGCAGAAGAGTGAAAGAAGGTAATCTGAATTAAAAAGAAATATTTAAAATAATAAAAAATTTAGGAAAAGAAAATAAAAAAAGATATAGTCTCTCTCTCTCTCATGATTAAGAAGTTCATTAATTGTTGATGAATAGTGGAACGCATATTCAAACTTATCCATGCAAAATGTTCATCCAACAATGTCATGTATAATGCACATAATTAAGCTTATTAATTAGTCAACTAGCCATGTATGCCACTTTAATTAATTTAATTGTCTACTTTTGACATAATAACAACTAGATAAGAAGCCTCTCATTTATGTTTTCGTCAAATTCTTAGCCCTTGAAACCTATAATTAAATAAGTGAAAGGGAGGATTGTTACTAAGAAATAGATCTTAAGGAGGGAGAGAGAGAGGGGCATCTTTTGGAGCTCCTTTTCTTTTTTTAAATAAGGAAAATAGACCTAAAATCATCTAAAAGATCAAACAAAATAACCTTGAAGAAATGGAGATGTAATTATGAACTAAAGAAAGCCCTAGAAATCTCCAACAGTTTTCATGAAAATTTTTAGGGCCTAGAGGAATTTAAAAGCAAATGTTGAAGGCACTATAAAGACAATGAGAGAGAGAGAGAAAGTTAAAGTGAGAGAGAGACTAGAGAAGTGCCTCAGAACCAGAGAAGACTACCACAGGCTAAAGTTGAAGTAGAGGGTACAAAGTTTCATATCCAAAATGATGAGAGAAGAAGAACAATCAAATGAAACGATGAGAGGAAACAAAATGGTCGATTAGGATATTAACTAAAAGAAATGACATCATTTAAATGATTTTTAGGGCTTTTTCACTATGAAAAGATTTTTGTAGCAAAAACAATGTAGCTGAAAGCTATAATTTGAGGCAGATTTATGTTTTTATAGCAAAAAATGTTTTTCTACAAAATTTTATTCGTAGCTAAGAAATGTTGTTAAAAGTTATTCTTTACAAAAATTAAATGCAACTTATTCAAAAAAATAACTTTCACTGCAAAACCAAGTTCATAATGAAAATAAACATAGTTAATAGTCTTCAAAAAAATCCATAAACTATTAATTTGTGAGATACTGCTTCAATAGGCTACGATTTAGAAAATTCAGAGTCAAATACTTAATATTAGTTACGAATTTCAAATTGTAGCTAAAAAATGGAGCTAATAGTCATATTTATTGTAGTGTATGTGATCTACCTTATTACAACTGAAAGGTTGTCCTTAATGTCTTTCACTTTTTTTCTTTGTCAATAGGGTAAACTGCATCTCTATGTTATGAATAGACTCATTATTTGACTGAATCACTTTTTTAAGCTTCTCTAAATTATCTAATCTTTTTAATTACACCCCCAAAGATGATATAAAATACCATAAGCATGTGTTCCTTATTATTGCCCTATAACAGTATGATTATAAAAATTAAGGTCCTTTATTATAACCTAGATGTTCCTAGAAGCTTGCCTACTCATACACCATTCTCTTCCCATAAGGGATTTGAAAGGCTCCTCCAGCCAAATCTATATGTGTAAGAATAATGGTCATTTACCACTTTCTTTTATTTATAGATAGCCACGTAATTCACCTCTTTGTAATATTTTGAAGTCAGCTCCTAGTTCAAGTATGCATAAAAAGAATGAAATTTCACTAGTATTCGATATTGGGTCATTCATAGCATTACTATACCCTCCTTATTCATTACAGGTTGGTTATTCATCAGCATAGGTTTAGCTTACAATGTTTTTGCAAGTAGTCGTCCAAATGAATATTTTACAAAAAGCTGACAAGGAATTCTATTAATAACTGGCCGTTTTAATCCTTTGGAACAACTTGATTAATTTAGTAGCTCTTTTTAGAAGGCCCATTTTTTAGGTTGCCTCTTGCTTGCCCATGGATTCAGCAACAGTTTGAAAGGTTAAACTATTCAAGAATCTCTAGATCTATGCTTATTTTTTCCTTTTCTTTTTTAAAATAAGGAAAATAGACCTTAAATCATCTAAAAGATCAAACAAAATAACCTTAAAGAAATGGAGATGTAAATATGAAACCTTCCTCATCTCTGGGTGCCTAGGTATCCACCGTAAGCCTTTCCTCATTTGAACCTCGCCCTTAACTTGAAGGTTAAGGCTATGCCATCTTGAGGTGCTACTAAACCAAAAGGAAGGATCTTATAAACTTCCATGAATGATAATCTTGCTTAGACTGACAAATCCACGAGAAATTATTATATCCTCTATCCAAAGAGGATAAATGAGTATGGATATTCTAATGATTCAAAAAGATTTAACTCTTACAGAATTGATGAAAAAGGGAATGTTAATTATTGAACCAATGCATCTGTTTGTAAAAAATGATGGACAATTTATTATGTATCAAACGGTAAGCAATTTAGTGATTCATAAGAGCAAACAAGAAATTATTATGAGCCCAACCGATTGATTCAATAAGTTCTTGCCAATAACAACGACAGTTGAATAGAAGCAATAAACTAAAAGCTCATACAAAATGAGCGCCTAGGAAAAAGGCGCCATATGCAGATAATGAAATACTATAAGACTGAATTACTTGGGATGCATGTGCCCATAAGATCATGGAGCTACCCATTAATAGTAATGGAACTCTGTGCAAAGTTTCCTCCCATGATATGGGTATACCATGAAGTTACAAAGGTTATACCTGTGAACCACCTCCTAAGGTGAAATAAGGATAAGGAAAGAGTATCAGGCCAGACCATCCTACAAAAACAAAATGGTCCCTCCATAACTAGTCATCCATAATAGAATATTAGAAATAGAAAAATTTCGCGATTGAATAGTCAACTACCATTCATTATTCATTAACTAATAATAAAATATTCATTAATTATAATTAATAATCCAATTATTTCATTAATTAAATTATTCATTTTCATTGTATTCTAATAAAATAAAGAAATTAGAACCAAATTTATAATAAAAACTAAATAAGTGTTCAACTTTATAAATAACTATAATTCTTATACTCTATAGTCTAACAATTATAGTATAAATCTCACTAGAATGTTAATGTTAACGTTAACTTATTAGAATGAATTTTGATTTATTTATAATTTCAAATTTAGTGGAATTTAAAATTCAATTTGAATTTTTAAAATTGAATATTAATTTAATTAATATTAATTAAAGTACAATAAATTTTATATTTTCTTACCTTTTTTATTTCAAATATCAACAATATTTCTATTCTCCCTTCAACTCAAATAATAAATTATAAATACTACTTAGGGGGTTTTATGAAAAAAAAGAGGTAAAGCCCCTTATCAGATTTGAACCGATGACTTACACCTTACCATGATGTTACTCTACCACTAAGTTAAAAGGGTGTCTTTGATTGAATTTTTGAATAAGTCATTATGCAGATAAGATCTATCTATGGAAATAGATTTGAAGGTTAGGGGTTATAGTCGATATTGAGTCATCATCTTTAACATCTCTAATTCAAGACTGGATATGAAACTTTGATTTTATTCAGCTCCTTTATGGAATATGGGAAAAAATTGGACCCATAACATCTATGTCAACCTTTTGTTATCTTAATTCATTCAAAACAATGCGCTTTCTAGATGATCCCTCTAGACATGAGAGGGATTTTAATAATCTTTCTAGTTATTTCGTTTTTTATTTCTATTTGAGAGAATCCTTAGGAAAAGCTTTTTGTTTCTACTGAGTTAAAACAAGATGTCAATGACTATTGTAAACGAAAGCCATCCTTTAATACTTAAATACTTATTTATTGCAATCTCGACTATACAAAGCAAACAAAAAATGGAAGTTTTAGTTATGATTAGAAATAAATTTTTCTATATTTATCATATCCATAGATTCTTTACTCATACTCATTCAATTGGGAAGTTTTGATCTAAGTTTTTTCATATCAAGCGTTTCGAGAGAACAAAAGCATTATATCATTTCATATGATTGCATGGCGGATTAGTGAATTATTAGGTCAAGCTGGATTTGAACTAACGTAGACATATTGCCAATGAATTCACTGTCCCTCCCCATTAATTGCTCGGGCATCGACCCAGGAAGAATCAATTCCATACTTATTATGTTGGTAATTATATTACTAATCCATGATCAACTTCCTTTCATAATACCCTAACCCTAGTAGAAGTCGAATCCCCACTGTCTCTTTGAATGAGAGATGCTCTGAACCATTAGACGATGGGGCACATTTTTCCGACTGCCAATATACTATGCTCATAGTATAAACAATTTTTTGAAATTGTCAATATAACAAAATTATATGACTAGATTTGAAGGATCTTTCCGTGTTTCATAATTCTATAGAATTTTTTGATTCGTCATTTATATTTTATATTCATGACTTATTGATTATAGTAGTTTATATATACTATTATAATATTAGAATAGTATTTGATTCTATAAATCTAAAATTTTTAATATATCAATCTAAATATAATTAAATCTAAATAAAAATAAATAAAAATTTAAATAATAAATCTAAATCTAAATAAATGTAAATTAAATAAATTAAACAAAGAATTAGAAATAAAACCAAAAATTTTAATAATAAATAATTAGAATATATATATATATATTCAATATTCATTTTGTATCTAAATATACTCTAATTCTTTTTATAATAGCTATCAAATAAGTACATTAGATCTAATAGCTATCGAATTATTTTGCTATATCTAGACTAATATCAATTCAACCTATTTCATGAATAAAATGTGACCAATTAACTAACCAACAAAACTACATGTTACAAATAACATCTTGTTGTTGCATCAAAACATATAAATGTTGACTAATCTGACTAACATGGAACTTGGTAAAATGAAATGGTTGAATAATTGAAAATTAAGATTATTTAGGAATACAATTGAATGCTAAGATTATGCATTGAATTTCTAGTAGTAGATTCATAATCAAAAAAGTGTTTGTGATTGTTCCAGACCCCCATGACCTTTCATAATGTTATTGATTAATCCCATAACTAAGATTGTTTTACCCACTCTAGCCCCTCCGAACAGTCCGATTTTTCCTCCACGACAATAAGGGGCTAAAAGATCGACTACTTTAATTCCTGTTTCAAAAATAGATAATTTTGTATTTAACTGTATAAAGGCAGGCGTAGATCTATGAATAGGGGATGTTGTATGACTATCTGCAGGACCTAACTCATCAACAAGTTCTCCAAGCATGTTGACAATTCGCCCTAGAGTGGCCCCACTGATTGAACCATTTAGAGGAGCTCCCGTGTCAATCACTTCCATTCCTCAGTCTTGGATAAGAATATACAAAGCACTAAAACACCTTTGTTGACGATACTCCGACAACATCTAGGGTTCCTCGAATAATGTGATATCTCATACTAGGTAAATCTTGAATCCTTCTCCCTCTTACTAAGACTACATAATGTTCTTGTAAATTATAGCTAATACCTTGTATATAAATAGTGATTTCAAATCCAGATGTTAATTGTACTCTAGTTAGAAAATTAAAGAAAAACAAATTTATAAAACTCGAACAAAATAAGTTATAATGCTAAAAAATTCAAATCATCAAAAAATATTTTGCATATATTAAAAAGAAGAAATTACGATATATCATTATATTAATTACAATAT
>JAOSBK010000004.1:20214873-20230291 GCA_027568895.1 Erythroxylum shatona
GTCTGTAACTGCTTCTTGAATCTTGCTTCTTGAATCTTGAAAGAAACGGTTATTCAGTTGAGTTCTGTAACTAACTCAAACTGAATCTTGATTCAGATGTGATTTGCTTCTGTCTGCTTTTGGCTTCCGTCTGCTTTTGGCTTCCGTCTGCTTTTGTTCTTCATCTGTTTTTCTTCATTCTCCGTCTGTTTTTCTACTTCGTCTATTTTTCTTCATTCTCCGTCTGTTTTTCTACTTCATCTGTTTTTCTTCATTCTCCGTCTGTTATTCTACTTCGTCTGTTTTTCTTCATTCTCCGTCTGTTTTTCTACATTCTCCGTCTGTTATTCATCAAAATCAAATATGTGAAGTCATTTTGACTTAACAAACGTTAGCAACTATTGATCCTTATTGCATTGTATTCTCTAGTTCCTTTAAGATAGAGAACCACTTATTCTTTCAATGTTTATATAATGGTAATATGGGAGAAAATCAAATATGCTTGTAACTTCAATGCTGTTGGAAATTAGTAGGAAGAAATAATCAACCAGATGAGTAAAAGTTTGCTACAAAGGGGTAATCTCAATCTTCTCAAACTAGCTCTATGCATTGGAATCTATGAAATATGGTAAGAAAGAAACAAAAGGATATTAAAGTAAGAGCAAATGAATGAAGCAAGCTTCCATTTGAGAATAATGTTGAAGAGAAAAAAACATCTCATATTATGCATGAGAGAGGAACCAATTCCTTTTGAAGATAGTGAAGTGTTAAAGTTAGTGGATTGTACAAACTTCCTATAAATGTATGATGCATTTATGCATGTAAAAGTATGGGAAACTTATGTATCACTCCTTACACAATTTTTAATGATTGACCTTCTTTTTGGAATACATCTATTTAATTTCCAAAAACAAATACCCTAACTTATAGGATTGCTAACATGGAGAACCAACTAAGTTCCCCCCTATTACATTATTTTAAATGTAAAAAATAATTTTTAATTTGAAATAAAAACAAAATGAAAAATAATATAAAAAGTAAACCACTATAGAACATTTTTTATAACTAGTAAGCACTCATCAAGTAGGCTTTATCTTCCATAATTTCTTTTTCATTTTCAAGATTCATCAACTCTTAAAATGTCCATATTCTTCTTCTAGTTTACTCAATAGAGCTTTTCATCATATTAATGACTTTGTAGATGTGCTCTTATTTCCTATCCTTAGTCATTGTTACCATATTCCATCAAGGAGGACACACTTTTAAGACCTTCCTAAAGAATTGTAAGCTTTTGTTATGGTAAAAATACTGGAGAGAGTAGATGTTATGGGGTTATTTACATATTAAATGAGGCTTTCTAGTAATACTAGTAACTGAAAATCGAGCAAGATAACAAAAAAAAGCATCACATTATCATCACTTTTCTTTGTATCCTATTTTTTAATCAATTTTCGCTTCATCACTTTTAAAACTAGTACTACTGGAGGATCAACAAAAGGTGATAAAGAGAAGCTAAAAGAATTAAAGTTGATGTTGTTGTTATAAAAAATGTAGGCTTTATTTATGATTGTTTTCTTGAACAGGGTCTTATAAAGGCATTTGAAAAGTAGCTTCCACTATAAAAGGTTAGAATTTATAAAAGGCATATTTTTGCTAATTAGAGGAAGGGGAACCATAAAGGGATTAAGTTGGAAAGATTATACTAATAATGTTTAATGTCATCTAATCACTAAATTTTGTTTTTTAAGGAGTTAATGGAAAAATTATTAAACAATATAAGGATTTGATAAAAATTCCTAAGGAAAAAAGGTTTTAAGCATACTTTAATACCTCTTTTAAGTGTAACATAATATATAATAACCTATATAAAATAAATGGAAGTATTATATAAGCTCAAGTAAACAGAAATTTTTATAATGATAGAAAATATTAGAGTGCTCGTGAAGAGATCTATCAGAAATAAAAATATGGCCTCTAAGTGGGTAAATGAAATTAGTCCTAGAATTAAAATCAAGTTGAGAATTGATAAGGAGAATAGTCTTGACTGTAAACTTGAGTCTAATGGAGTTGGTGGGTACGGGGCTACATAAACAAGGGTTAAAAATATTGATGATTTAAGGAATAAGACATGTAACTCTTGGATTTGGGATGTGCCAAGATCTCATATGCTCAATCCATTATTTTCATTATGTAGAATAATGAGATGCTTATAAAAATATGATCATAAAGTAGAAGTACCTACAAGCTTAACATACTGGTATATAATAATTTTATTTAAATAGAAATTTTTTTAGAAAACAAACAAGCACACCTCCACCATTACGATCTTATATAGAACAAAAAATTTTGCAAAGGGTAGAAAATGTTCTATGATATGGATTGAATAACCTACAAAATGTAGTTTCAATAAGGAAATAACAAAGGTACATGTCTAATGAAAACTAGATCACATTAAAAGAAAAAAAATGAAAGACAAATTTAAGGTAACTAAATTCCACATTCAGTGCATATATTCCAAAAATTAAATACTATGGAAATGGCAAACAAAGTTAGCAGGAGAAGTAACAATGGTGAAATTTAATTAGGAATTCAAATAATGTCTAAGTAATTAATTCTAACTTTTAATCTAAGAAAAAAAACAAAGTACAATAAAAGGTTATAAGGTAAGGAAACTCAAGTATGAAGATTATTGGTCCTTAAAAGACATATAAGAGTGGAGTGACTTTTGTGTGTTTGCTTTTTATTATATTTAAGAGCTAATTAATGACTATAGAAAATTTATACAAAACAAATTCATGACAAACATACTAATGGTAAAATAGAGTACGAAGAGAGAGACAAAATTAGATTTAAAGTGGTTCTACTGAAGACAATTTGGCTTACATCCACTCTACAAACTCCATTTTGAAATTTACTATCATGTTCCTACAATAGATGAATTATTTTCTTTGTTAAGATTAAAGAAGAAACCTTAAAATCATCTTAATTTTATCATGATATACAAATTTAAACCTTCTTTTCTTACTCACACTAATGAACTAAGGCTCAATGTATGTTATATAATGCACACATTCACTCAAATGTTCTTTCAGCTCCTCAATTCTCTTAGCAACTCCCTATTATACAAAATATTCCTCCTAAAACTCATATGTGGTATATTTATACCTAAACAACACAAAATGCTTATTAGCAAAAAAACTAACCATTGCAATGACTAACTCTAGGAGCATTAGTCAACCATTTTGCTATACTAGTTGACCAATTAGTCATACTAATTGATTGATATAGCAATTAGCATAGTTATAATAGCTCTTCGTATAAAGTTTAACTTTCTTCTAGGGACACTAGTCATGACAAGCCCCTATTCTATAATGACTAGGCAACCTACCTGGCACTCCATGGTGGCTTTCCAGTCGATATCTGAGTTGACTGGAAAGTTCCTGTGAAGATAAGCCTATTGCCCTTGTTAAGGAAAAGATTCAACTCAATAATATGAAATGTAAACAGTGGAGTTTTATTTTTTAATTTATAAAAAATTTCGGCAACACAACGACTATATTTTGACATCCTAAAACTTTCAAAGTCCCTATAAAAGTTTAAACACTTCTATTATCACATCAATTTCTCAACTCCATATTGAGGACTTCAAATCTACTCATATGTAGGCTTAAATAGTTACATCAATAAACTTTGAAAAGCTAAAACAAAATCATGCATTCCATTTAAAGCCTTTATACACATCCATTCTTTATATAAATGTACTTTCTAAAACGTGTTCAAAGATATGTAATAGTTCTCAAAAATATGTACAAGGCAAAAAAAATGCCTACATAGTAGCACTTGACGAAGTTGACTACTCACGATGTGGAGTCCTTACTACTGAAGCCCCTGAGTGTGCACCTAGGAGGTTTTATTTAAAAATAGAAAATAAAGGGTGAGCCAAATGGGCTCAGTGAGTGTTATTGGTTTTCAATAAAAACATTTATACAAATATTAACCTCCATGAAAGAAAATAATTTCTTTTCCTTTCAAGAAATAAACAGTGTTCTTGCAAAACACATTCTTTTCTTTTCATAAGATCAATGCATATTTAAAACAAAACATATATATTTTTCTGAGATCAAGTTCCTCTTTTCTTGTAAAGTAAACAGTAATGGAAATCAAAACTTTCATGAACTTTCTTTTTAAAACATGGCCTATCACTAATTTTCTTTGCCAAATTTTACCCTTAAGTGTAAGGCTACGGAGCTAGTTTTGCATCACTTACCTATGCCTGGTTAACCTCTATATACCAATTGGTATGAAGTTGATTCTACATCACTTATCCATAAAGATGCTAGCACTACACATAAATCAGTAGTTATGGAGCCGAATCTACACCGCTTATCTGTAACAATGCTCGCACAATTTATACTCCACATATGCAAAGGGCAACTTATAGGATATACTAACAGCATACCATAGGATAAACCTGCTATAATCGTATGTATAAAGACGTAACAGCATACCATAGGATAAACCATAATTAATACATGAGCATGCCTTATTTTAATACCAATTAAAAACATAATCAAAATCCATTTCTATACAAATTTAAAGCATATGCAAATTTCAATTCAATGCTAATTCAAAGCATGTGTATGTCTCATTAGTTTCCAAGTGCATCCAAAACTCAATTCAATGCTAAATCAAAGCATATGTAAACCTCATGAAGATTAATTTTTAAATTCAGGTAGTAGCACCAATGAAATTATTCATAAACATACTTTTCATAATAAGGTAAAAACCCTCTTAACAATTCAATTTAAATATAAATTCACTATTTATCGTTAATAATTAACCACCCTCACATGTTTGGTTCTTTTCCTTTATTAGTCTTGAATCTAAGGTGATGAGAAAATTTTATTACCTTACTTAGCTATGAGAGAGACCCCTGAAGGGTTCCTAAAACCTGCTAAATACATCCATAACTTACTACCTTGTTTTACAAATTTTATGACAAAGGGCTTAGCCAAATTCTTAGCATTTAGTAAGATTAAAATTATGTTTTTTTTCACTCAACCATTAAACAACCATTGAACAATGTCTATGATTTATACATGTTGTCTTCTTTCCATTTAATTAAAGTATATACATACTATTTTCCTTAAATTGAGCCATTGAACCATTAAACCATCTACGACATACATGTCACTATTGAATAGCCATTAAGCCAAATATATAGCATCTACATGCTGCCAATTAATGACCATTGAACAACATACTTAAGATATGGTTATACATGTTGTTTTTCTCTCTATTTACCATTATGTCTTTCTCTTCATTTAACCATGCAATCAGCTCAGCATTTACACAATTAGCAAGGGAATTTATGTAACCAACTTAAGCATTCACGTGACCAGCTAAACAAGAAAGACAAGAGTGGTTTAACATACCTAAAAGTAGGTGGTAGTGTGTTGTCCATTTTTTCCTGCACATAGCTAGCATTGATGAAGATGTTGTCCACAGTTTCTAGCTTAAACACCATGATGAATTTAACTTAGAAGATCTATGTGTGAAGGGAACAGTTGGAATTATTCATCATCAATTCTAGTCCAAAAGAGAGCTAAAACTTTGGTGTAATGAAGGTGAAGCAGCTCCTCCATCATCTTTGTACATGTTACACGTTGAAGACGGTTGTCTAACATATTACAAGCTTAATTTTCAATAGTTGTCCATTATGTTAACTCACTATCTTTGTTTAATTAAGCCATTAACTTCTTGTATCGTCTATGGCAATTCTTGTCTATATAACAAGTTGTTTTGATTTTTTCCTCACCAAAATGACACAAGTCCATACCATATATTGGCCTCACTCGTAACGAATTTCACGTCTATACACCTTCATAAACATGGCAGCATGAGGTTTTCATGTATTATTGTTCCAAAATAATGAGAACTTCTTCATATACGTGACAATTGCCACTTAAGGCTCATTCATATGTACATGTATTATTTCTTGTCCACAATAACATGTTACACCTAAATATATCAACATATAAGTTGCATTGATTTACTTTAAGTGTCCGTAATTATGATTGATTCTCTCATGCTTGGTTTGCTTGGTTTATGTCCTTATGTTTTAGTCAAAAAAATGCTTCAAATTTACTCCACAATAATTTAAAATAAGATCAATCTTGATATATCGTAAATCCATCTGATCAAATTTATTTTTGGTCCATTTCTATACCAGTCAACTTTAATATTTTTCAACTATCATTTGACTTTAACACTTGTCATTCAGGGTTAGGTTCCTAATTCACCTTTTAGCTAAAATAAAAATTACATTCTCACAAAAACATCATCCACACGGAGTGAAATTTTATAGACTTATGAAAAGAAAAGTTTGGGGTTTTACAGATCGACAAGTATAACACACTGGTTGACCAATTTATATTGAGTATTCCTTAAAAAAATACCTTAAAACCCTAACATTGGTTACTTACATGACTACATTGGTAAATCAAACTTCCTAAAATAAAAATTTAGAAAATATTCAAGTTATTTCAAAGATTAAAAAAACAATCTTTGGATAAAACCTTGACCAAAGCATTTTAAAACTTCTTTAAAAGTTTTCTAACACATTCTTTAAAAAAATTTCAAATTTCCTCCCGCTTAAGATAAAAGATATATAATATACACTAAATATAAATCATTATATAATGGTTAAGCCCTTAAGTCATTAAATAACCAAGATCATGTTATAAAAAAGATTACAATGAATGGTAAATATGGAATGTGATTCAAACCCCAAGGATAAAACCTAAAACCTTAACACACTTAATCTGTAATAAAGTCCTAAGGAAGCTAGAACCAAATTAAGGACTATGCTTGACCCAATGATTATATAAAATCAAGAACCAAGGGTATAAGAAAAATATTTTTACATGATTTTATGAATAATTAGAACCAAGATTGTAAGATAATTTGAACACCATAAGCAAATAACTTGATAAGTTTAACAGTTCTTTGAAAATCCAAAGACAAAGATCTCACAGTTGTATAAGTGATCAAATATATTTGTCCATCTAAAAAAAAAAAAACCCTTTAAATAAAAAAACATTTTTAAAGTTAAATTAAAAATTAGGGTTTCAATTAGTTATGACCTAGGATAAGGTCGTAGGTCGCACTGTGTTGGCTACAATCATTGTAATATAACTGGATGCGATGTGGGACATGTTCTCATCTAAAATTGTATATTCTTTTGTATCTTTAGGAAGTTAGGAATATATTAGGTGATACATATGTCTAAAATTGAGGATCCTCCCATAAATTTACAAAGTTAGACACGGTCTAGACCATATCCATAATGGAGATCATGGATTTGTTTGTCATTTTTAAAGACATAGTGTAAGCCACACTCTTCTTAGAGATTGTTCCTCACTACTAAGTTGTCCAAAAAATTAGATAATTTGATACATAATTATGTTTTAGGTCATATTTACATCCAATTCTTCCCTAACCTCAACTTGAATCAAGCTAATCAACACCCTTCTTCAATTTAGTCTAATTCCACATATGCAACCATTTCTTTTACAATACCATCAAACAAATCTTGAAACCTTTTTTTTCTTGTTTGTCTAATTGGATTTCTTGGCAAACTAAAAGGATCAAGGACAACTTGATTCTTATAAAATGACTTCATTATTTCTTATGCATACTCCACTTAACTTGATTTCCTTTAAACTATCTTATATTACATATGGCGCTCCACTTTCCTTATTTTGATCTTTTGACAACTTTAATCTTTTATTGAACCTAATTTTGATCTTTCAATTGAATCTTTGATAAATTATCTTTCTAACATCACCAAAGATAAAACATTGGTTGTAACATATTTTTTTTCATCAAAATTATAGGTTAAAATGTCATATAGTTCAATAAGCACAAATAATAACTTATCAAAGCATCTAATTTCTATATATTGATTAATAACTCTTGAAGATTACATATTTCCTCTCTATTTAGATTATGTTTAGATAAGTATAGTTAACTATAAACTCTAATTGGTATATTATTATACAACTTGCCACTTTACCAAATCAACTTAACTTAAACATTATTATAAAAAGCTTTATAATCTTTTTAGAGATCAAAATCTACTAAAAATGTGTTTCCAATTAAAGGAGTTTGTCATATACAGCCTATGACATGTCCGTGTCCTAGGCCTCTCACTATTTCATGGTCTAAGGTTGGTATAGTTGTTTCTCTATGCACTTGGTTTAATATAGCCTAAGTTAGGGTTATATTTGATTCTCTATGCACTTATACAAGAACTTGTTCAAAATTGTGTATTTCACGAGAGAATCTTTACTTCACAAGTATACTCATACCTTCACCTTTGATCTTTAAAAAGGGAGTCTCTTAGGTTGTATTCGTGCAAAACTTTTAAAGAATATTTCTTTTCTTTTCAAAAATCTAAAATTGTGTCTCCACGTATATGCGTCACACACAGTTAATTTAAATATTGCTTAAGAAGTTAGTCAACATGTAAAGACAATGCAAGAAATTGATAACAAAAGAAAAATAATGAAAAGAACTTGTTACTTATACATTCATTGGGAATTTAAGATAGTCAAGAAAGATTTGAACAAATTATCAAATTGATTAAGAATGGAAGGGATTTAATAAAAGAAGGAAGTTGATTTTGGAGATTTTTGTGAACTTCCTTAAAAATGAGATATTTCTAGTCTAGTCCTATTATTCTGCTTTGTCTTATCCTTGTTCTGCTTCCTTTTGCACCATTTTTTAGCTTAATTTCTACCTAGTTTCTCTTCCTCTATTCTCTCCCACCACTCTATTCTTTCCGTGTTCTTTTCTTTCCATTTCTTAAATAACATTTTATATTTCTCTTATGTTACCTTTTATTTTTATCCTTTTTTAGCTTAACGTTGAACCTTGTGCCTCTGACTTCTGAAGCTTTTCCACCTCTTTCACAAGCTACCTCCTCCACCACTTCCTTTATAAATGTTCATCCTTACAAGTCTTTAATCTTTGTGTAAACTAAACCTTTAAGAGTTGCATCTTTCCATTTTAAGGCAGCAAATCCTATTAGCATCAAATATTAGAAGATTCAACTCTTCCTTAGTACTTTATTACTTTGCCCCTAAGCCTATAAATGTAAGCTCTATTATAGCCCCTCCAAATGAAGTCTTGAAAGAAGAAGCCTCTAAATAGGACTTGACCCTTTGTAGATTCTTTTTGGATAATCATCCAACTTCTTCTATTTTAAATTCATAAGCTCAACACCATTACAAACACTTTGACTAAGAGAAGTCTTGGTTAATAAGGAGAATCACTTTCTTTTCATGTTTGATTGAAAATATCAAGCTTAAAAATTCATAAAACGTGCCTTTGTCACTTAACATCTATACTATTCCATTAAAATATTAGACTCCTAGGGGATTAAGTTATTTGACCAGATTTATTGGAAATCCTATATGTCTTAATAAAGCCACTACTGAGATGAAAAGGGTTAGCTATGCAAGAATTTTTATTCTGGTTGACATTTAATAAGACCTACTAAATGTTATTCTTATATTAAAATAAAGGGAAGATGATAACCTCCTAGAGGACACTATCTTTATGCTTCTTAATAGAGACAACACCTAACAAAATGATGGATCCTTATAAGTAAGAAATTCAAAATTTGGGAATTTCAAGAACTAATACAATTGATGACACCAATGACTAGTAGTAGCAATGATGATAAGGTTGATTATGATAAGTCCAATATGGATAAGAGAAAAGGAGTCAAAAGGAGTATAGAATTCCTAAAATTAATTATGGATGTTCATTTGAAAGGAATAATGTCATTGATTCCCCTATGAATTGTGACTAGTCTTCAGATAAAGGGCAATAAAGAAGGAATCAAGGAAGGGAAATCAATAAAAGTAAGAAATTCTACTGCTCAAGGTATCTTGGCTATATATTGGAATCTTACAATATCTTTTAAGAAGTATGTTACTCTTATAATATTGAACATATCAATTTCCATCTTAATCCCTAGCTTGTAAGGAGCACCAAAGACTAGGTATGGAAATTAATTATAGAATTTCTACCAAAAGGATATCTATTAGGAAGTAGAGGAGTAATAAACTAAATTCCTCCCCCATCTGATGTCTATTCTTTCTTAGAATGTAAAAGGGCTCAATAACCCCAATAAACAACAAGTTTTACATTATTATGTGTTTGATATCAAACCTTTGCTTGATTTCAAAAGATTGAATTTCTTGAGTAAACATTAGTCTATTATCACCAAACCATCAATTACACTAAAATGGTAGATTGGTAATTACTTTCGATCAAGACATAATTGATGTTACTTGCACTATTACACCATAACAATTTATATACTTGTCAATAATAATGAAGTAAGAGAACACCTCACTCTAGTTCAGTCTTATTTATACCTTTAACATGTTTTTTCAATGACTCACTTTCTAGAATAATATTAGTTATATTAACTCCATAATGAAATCTAATTAGATCATCTTTGAAGACTTTAGCAATATTTTGCATCCCTCAGAGGCTAAGGGGAATTCCTATCTAAGGATTTACTAAAAACATCTCTATAATTATGTTAGTTAACTCTACGTGATTAACTTGAATATAGATGTTCACTTCTGTACTTAGAGAAAAATATATAAATAAGGATGAGTTTTAAGCAAAAAACTTAGATAGAGATTTAATTAACACAAAATGATTCTCATCTTTCCCTAATAGTAAGGCCTCTTTTAATAGCCCCCTTTTCTCTAACCATATTTATATTACGATTTAAATGACTTGATCTAACTTAAAAAAGAGGAATCCTTCAGATAAATAACTAGTTAATAAAAATTGAGGGATTCAAAGAAGCAATCATTAATGGATTAAGCTATAATCCATATAGGCATATATTTTATAAAACTTCAAAAGGCTAAGGAGGAGCTTAAAATCCTCAATAAAAGAAAGTTCAACAACACATATCAAGTTCTTAAGCACCAAATAGAAGCTAATAAAATCCTAATCTAATCTCTAAATCATTCCTTCATAAGTAGACAAACATGAGGTATAAAAATTTACTCTCTATAATTATAATTAGGTTGTGGAAGTTAACTTCTCCCTCTTAAAGTAAATATCAAGAATACAATAACCCATAGATGGATATAGAAATACCAGGTTCTTCCATAAATTAGTTTTTGCTAGAAGGAACAATAGTAAAATTGCATTTGTGAATAAAGAGAATGGAACTATGAATGACTCTTAAGATGGTCATATTTGAAAGGTCTTTTTCTTTTTCTCTTAAACTCTTAGGACTCTTACTATTAGCTCCTCATCTATATAGGTCATTTAGTCTTTCATTCATGAGAAAATATCTGACTAAGAGGTTGGACTCTTATTTAAACCATTTAATGATTTTGATATAAATAATGTCTTGCTTGATCTTAAACCAAGTACAACAGTTAAACCTAATGGCATTAATGCTTACTTTTTCTAAAAAGCCTAGTCTTATACTGAACTCATAGTCATAGAGGCATTTATAGAATTATTCAATCATGGAAAGATGTTAAAGGAAGTTAACAAGACCTTTATTGGCTTATAATGTTGCAATACCATTTATAAGATCATCTCTAAAGTTTTGGCATCCAGGCTTAAGGTTTCTCTAGTTCATTATAATGATCTCTCATAAAGTATTTTCATTAAAGGGAGACAAATTGGTGACAATATATTACTTGTACAAGAATTATTTAAAAACTACAATAGGAGATAATCTAGCAAGAACTATGTAGTAAAGATTGATCTTAAAAAGGAATTTAACTCTATTGGTTAGAGCTTCATTTTGAATACTTTGAGTACATTTTTTCACGATCGAAAACCACATCGGACACATGACAACCGCTGCATACCTAGACTAAGGATACTCACGATACCTTTAACTTGACTATGCAAGGCTAACTGAATATCCTTTGAAAACATTAGGATAACACAACCACTGTATTTTGAAAATCCCAAAACTCAATTAAAATACCTGTAAATCAATTTTAAATGCACTTCTATATTAACATTTAAAACTCTACCACAACTTCTTGACTTTTAAGTCCGCTTAAGAGCAATCTCAACAATAGTACAAAAGGTTCATGCATAAGGTCATTTACAAGCCACAAGAGAGTCAAGAGTTTACTTACAAAATCATAAAGCATATTAATATAACCAACTTAATAAAAATAGTTCATGAGCCACTATATAACAAAAGTACAAAACAAAGACTACCCATATGTGGTAATGCCTTGAAAATGTCAAAAGACTGCAAGATACATTCAAAGCTTCAAGCTCACGAAATTAACCTGCATGGCTAAAAAGTAGAAGGGGTGAGTACATTATGTACTCAGTGAGCAAGAAAAACATATATCCTAAATAGAACTCCATACACACCAAGATGGTCAAGATAACCTAAGGACGAGTTTTTCACTCATCTAGCATACACATGACCACCTATGAAGTGAACATACATGACATAGAAACACATAGGCTTAGCCTATGACTCAATATATACTGGTTAGGAATCACATAGGCCTTGCCTATTAATCACTCATTTAGTGAACATAGGTTCCAGTTCTAGTACACAAAAGTAGAAAAGCATCATATGTATAAATCAAATCTCGTAAGGAAAACAAATCTCAGAATAGGTCAAAACAATCATATGTGTCACCACTAGTCAGCCAAACTAGTGTACACACCCATTGATTCCCGGTGTTGGCCCAACTTTCATCAGTGGTGAGTATGGACTCGGGTTAATAAAAACGTCATGACCTTAGGTGATGACCTCATCGATGACCAGACCTCTAAGTGTACAATCACCCATAAGTCCCATAGAAAGTTTTCAGTACGGGGCCTTAACTTTTATGTACCAACATCAAAGGTACGAGGGTTGCTTAAGCTATTGTGCCTAGCACATGATTGGCCAATCAATACCTCATCAATCATAAAAATCATACACAAATATTAAGTACTAAAATCAAGTACGACACCTTGCCTTTATTTATCAGTCCAACTAATAAAATGGAACCTTTCTATAGCTCTAAGCCAAAGGAGAACACATACACGTAGCATTCATAACTCGATTATGCATATGTAAGTTCCAAAACATTATTTCATAAAATAAAAGTCATCTTTTGTACTCCAAGTGCAAAGTTGTTCAAAAATGTAGTTTCAGAAAATAGAACATTGTCCTTTTCACTTCAAGTGCAGGTTTGTCAAAAACAATATTATTTCTCAAAATATGTAATAAAAACATCAATTGCACTCCAAGTACAAAGACTTATTTAAAACTATGTCATTTATTAAATACATAGGTATACTAGCATCTATCCGAGATTCAATTCTATTATGCATTACCTACGTTCAAATTTCACATACAAGTCATCATGCATATCTTGGGATGTTCTAATCCCATTTGAGATATATAGTTTCCCCAACTCATCTCAAAAGAACGTGTACACTCCCTTGACTTCAACAATCCTCAGTGCGATTTGATCCATAGCTCCCGACCTTTTATACATACAAATATACAATGCATTTATTACTCAAACATGTATCTCATATTCATACACCACCACAACCAAATTCGTCCCTAATCAATCATTATAAATGTTATTCTAACATATGTCAATTGGTTAATAATTCACTTACTATCTCAGCTCAATGTCTCCTCAACCATTAAGCTAACCTAACGTTATGTGCAATGTTTACATCCTTTTCTTCGTAATGTTCCTTTATGAATAAGATGTCTTCTTTTAATCATAACTCTCTGTACAAAAATCCAAATATCATAATTCCTATGCCCCAAGAAACTAGATTTACATTATTCTTAATATATCCAAAAATTACACAAATAGCATCTCCCTTTAAAATATAATCCCCATCCAAATTATGTCCTATTTTTAGTAAGAAACAGACTGGTAACTAATACTTAACCCTCAATAAATCATTATCAATACATCTCCTAACAAAACCGTTTCACAGAAGCATTAATAAGACATCATTTTTCATGTTTTATACTTTCCCTAATTTGGACTCTAAGGACCTCAAAAAATAGGAAATAATACAAGATTTCTGCACAGGGGTCTATCACAAGCAGTATTAGGTAAACAAGCATAACTCGAGCTCTAGTCACTATTTTGTCAAGACACTTTCACAGAGGTCAAGTCAAGACTTATATCTACAACTTTTATTCTTTGAGTTTCTTCAAATTTTTCTCTAAGAATATGAAAAACAGATCAAAAGAGAGAGATGAAATTGAAACCAGAATTTCAACTTACCTTGATAACTTCTTTCATTCTCCTCTTCTCTTCCCCTTTTTTTCTCCTTCTCTTCTCATTTTCATTTTTCTCCCTTTTCTAACCTTATGGTCAACATTCACTCTCGCTTCTATTGCCATTTTCTCAAAAAAAATTCAAAGGAAGTCAAACTAATCCATATGCCACCATTCCATTGGTCCATGTGTTACCATTCTATTGGTACATATGTTATCCTTCTATTGATCCATATGTTACTATTCTATTGGTCCATGTGTCACTTAATTTAGGCTCCACATGTCACTCATTTAAGCCTCCATATGTCACTACTTGTAAGGCTACACATTTCACCAATTGTAAGGCTACACATGTCACCAATTGTAAGGCTATATATGTTACCATTTGTGAAGCTACACATGTCACCATCTATTGCTCCACATGTCACAAGTCTGAAGTTCCTTTTGTCACAATCTTAAAGGGTCACTTGTTGTAATTATGGTTAAGTCACTTATCATCCATTTAACTGATCCATTTGTCACTTATTCCTAATGCCATATGTCACCATTTCATAGGCCCAATCAATCTAAATTCTCATGTATCAATTTTTCTTACTCTTTAACATTTTTCTTAGACTAGATACACATGTTACCTTATCAATTACTCAATTGTAACAATAAATTCACAATTCATTAATTCTAATCCATCAATTCGTGTTATTAGTAAATCAAAATGGTAAACACTGGGAATGCATGTTCGTATCACATTCATTTCTGTTTCATACCCTGAAATATGTCAATTGAGTACATATACTATCTTGCAATGTTTTCTAAATCATGATTCATATATGTATATGAATATTATGTATGTAAGCGAAATGCACCTCGAAAATTCTTAAATAAAATAACTCATGTTACTCAATCTAATAGTTTAATCTCTTAACAATTTTAGGAGGCAAGATATTACACATTTAGCTTCCTAACAAAGTTTATACAATGGATAGAATAATATAAAAATTATTTCCTTCAGCATTTTTGTTACCCCCAGATATTTTTTTATGATAAATCAAGCATGATTAGATTAATGGGGTAAATTAATATAGTATTTGATAAAGTTAGCATGAATTA
>JAOSBK010000004.1:20230391-20241641 GCA_027568895.1 Erythroxylum shatona
AATTTTGCACGGAGGACTTTCATTGACTTTATACTTGTATATAGGTATGATGGTTTAGGATTAAGTAGTTGGATTCCAACAACGGGATCCGACATCAGTTGGGCTCTGAAAACGGGGTCCAACAATTTTAGTCAATAGTGAGCCTTCTAAACTTATTAAAGTTGTTAAAGAATTGAGGAAAGGGGATCCATTATCTGTATGTCTATTTACTTTATATATAGAAGTCCTTACTAAACTTATTACCTACGTAATCAACTAAAAAAGGAACTAATAAGTGTAAATTGCATCATGTTTTAGGGCTTAGTTTGATATGTGTTTAGTTATTAATTCAACCATTTAGTAGGCGTTTAGTTTAGAATTGTTTTAGTTTGTGAATTAATTGTGTTTTAAGTGTTTATTGGGTTAGTACAAGTGCTTAAGCTTAAATATTATGTTTTTGAGGTACCTTGATGTGTTTGTTAGTTTTTCAAGGTCAATATCGAAGAACAGAGGAGTTTCGTAAAACATTCAAGCTAAAACACTGACCCACGATCATGGCACAATAGGCCACAATCATAACAGAAGGACCAGAGTTGGCCCATGATCGTGACATACATGCCACAATCGTGATAGAAGGCTTAAAAGTTATGTAAGTTAAAGTAACTCACATCTATATCATAATGCCTTACTAGGTTGGAAGAAAAGGCCTGAAAGTTGCATAATTACTCCTTGTGATTCTTGTGTTCCTACACCTACAATCACTCAAGAAAAGTATTACAATCCTTAAATAAAAAGAATTCTAATTGAAAAAGATGATAAACTCAATCCCTGAAAATGGCACCAAAAACTTGTTTGCTTGTTTTAATGCATGCGCAATACTGCAATTATACAGATTGTATATTATAGTATACTAAATATCATTCCCATAGGAATTAGATTAGTCACCTAACAATTTGAATGCACTTTGACTCAGGTGATAAAATGTTGAATCGATTGAAATCAAAATAAAGTAACTGAAATTAAACTGAACTAGAACAATCGAATCAGTAAAGATAGCAATAAGAACAAAGTTAATTAATAATGGAAACTTATGTATTATTTTATCTTTGTTTTATTTTCCTTTTGCCTTGTTAATTCAATTATGTTTAATCCTAGATATCCTCAGTTTTTGATTATCTTCTCTCAAGATCTAACCAAGTAATCCCAATTGAAATATGTAACAGTTGAACTGAAGTCTCTTGATTCTCAAAACTACTCGTAACTACTCAGTTGGATTTAAAGCAATCCCAAGGATAATTAACTCAAAATTAAGTATCTCTCTTTAATTGTTTATTAATATAATATTTTTAGGTTTGTTAAGGTACTAACTCTCATTACGCAACTTAATACAAATACCTTGGTCAATCTCTCGATTTCTTATCAAGTATAAGTACAACAAATGCCACAAAGCAATAATATATTGAATTCAATCAAGTGAAAGTTTTTAGAAAAGAATTCAAGAATAAACCATAAAATAGATTTAGAAATCCATAATCATGTTAAAAATGCAACTAATCAGAATTAAACATCCAAGATAATGAAATATAATAAGAAACTAATGAATAAGCTTGAAAGCCTTGATATAAAAATTATGGAAAGTTGGAGCTGACTTGATGTTTCCACTATTTGATCTTCTTCTTTATAATGTGTAGCTTAGTTTCATTCCTTTGCTCTTCTTATTCAAGTGTCTCTATTGACTCTAGTTGCCTCTCTCTGAATTTAATCGCTTTTAATCTACCTCCCATCATGTAGCCTTCTTATTATCCTTATATATCAACAAACTAGGGTTTTTGGGATATGCAAGACCGTTTATATGGCCCATGTAAGTCTCTATAATTGTGAAAAGTCATAAATTGACATACTTTTAGAGATATATAGTCTCTTACACGGGCATGTAAGTGACCCTGTATCTCCAAAAGCACATCAATTTATGACTTTTCACGATTATAAAGACTTACATAGGCAATATACACTATCTTGCATGTCAACATACTCAAGCATGTAACTCCACATGGGCAACAATTGTGTCTTTGAAGGTCTACACATTTACAGTAACTAACATAGTCACTATACACAGCCGTGTAAATCCACAAGTACTCTAATTCTTTCATTCCATGTCACAATTTCACTTCATCTCCTCATGGTCTATGAAAGCAATTATAACCTAAAAATACACTTGAAGCAAACTAAGTAACAAAAATACTATAAAACACATAAATAACAAGCAAAACAAATTAAATATAGGTATATAAATATAGACAAATAATGTCTATCAAAAGGATATCATTTATAATTATAAATTGTTGCAAAAAATGAGAAAATATAATAATATGTGCACTTTTCTAATATACTCCTTTCACACCTAATGGCTCATTTATTTATACTAATTTCTTTCAAGTTTCACAAAATATATGACTAATGAGTTAACCATTTTCAAAAAATATAGTATAGTAGTGAAGAGGTAGACCATTGTAATCATGAATAAAAGAGAATGAAAAAAGAAGTTCCAAATATACTGCTACATCTTCAAAAGTTATTGAGCAAAGTTAACTTTTCCAAAAGGTATGTGAACAATTCAAGTTTATATGCTCTATATTTAGTCTTTTCATTCTTGAATTCAACTATTAAATAAAAAACATTAGAGTGAATCATTTTGTTTTTTCTCTTCATTATGCTAACATTATAACTTAACTAAACCAATAATTAGGAAAATAGTAAATCCACAAACCCTTCTACATCAATTCAATTAAAATAAATTGAACTAAGAAGTTCGACCCTATTTTTTCCTTTTCCCTTCCTTCATCTTAATTCCTAAAAAAGATTCTTCTAAAAGCATCCAATTTCTTAACTCTCTTTCATTCTAGTGCTTAGTGTCTTCCTTGTCATTAAAAAATTAAGATATTGCAATTTTAATTACAAAAATTTAAATAAAAAACCTAGAAAGAATTAATAAAGGGGGAGATAGACATAAGATCTCAATCAATATCTTATTAGAACCTAGAGAAATATAAAAATTAGGAAGGAATGGAATTGTACTTAAGGATAAGAGAAGGCTAAAGAGCGAGGATAAATAAATGAGGATTTAAGAGAGAGACAACAACAAATTAGACCTTTGCATAAGAAAGCAGTAATTTCCATCAGTAAAGAAATTGATAAAGCAATTTTAGAAAGATGGCCTAGGGATAGTTTTGATTTTGGTAATAAGTATTTTCTTATTTTCAAAACCAATGGCCATAGTTGGGGAAAACACAAATTTTGTGTTTTCATAATGTCATTGTTATCTTTATTTTTGAAAATAAAATTTTGCAACATTATAAAACAAAATATGTTTTAATAATTTATTTCCTTATTTTTTGGAAACCACATTAAAAAGCATAGTAAAACATAAACAAATGGAGAGTAACTTATTAGGCATTATACATGTCAATAATTAAAGGTTCGAAAAAAGGTGCAAATTTAACTCAAACATTTTCACGAAAATGCATATTAGACTATAGCGTTTAAAGAGTGTTTAAAACAAACAGAAATATTTATAAAAATTTTAAATTAAACCTTAAATAGATTAAAAAAAAGTTTGGACAGAATTAAGTCTCTATCTATTATATGTCATGTCAGTGTTATCATGGCATAAATTTATCATTTTTATTTGACAAATGAGTCTAATATGTCACGTATATGCCATGTGGCAACGCAGGAACCACTTGTCTTCTTATACGTAAATTAATTTAATGTTATTCTTACTTATATTTAATTTTTAATAAAATCTAATCAAATATATTAAACCTAATTTAACCTAAATAATATGATTGCATCATAATTAAACTCTTTTAAAAATAATCTTAATTACCCCATATTCCCAAATTGATTAACCTCCCTTATTATAGGCCTCAACTCCCACTCTCTCTAACATATCACATCGACCCCCTCTCTCCTCCTTCAATATTGTCGTTGATAGGTCTATATTTTACATATTATTTGGAATTCAATTACTTTGTACTTGGCATTTTTAGAGCATTCTTTATATGGATTATATGATTTTTTTCCTTTATTTAATTTGTTGCATTGTAGGTGATGCTTTTGAGAGGTTAACATGGATTTAAGTATAATTTTCTCCGTAGTCATCCAATCGAGGAGGTTTTAGAGTCAATTAAAAGTTAACTAGAAGGGTAACAACATTTTAGAAGACATTGGGAGTCAATTCAAGTTCGAAGATGTCAAAAAAGTTAAGAAGTTGGTAGATAATGTATAATAGGCATTAGACATAATAAGGAGAAAAGTCGGTTATATACTGGATGGAAGAAGTTGAGAAGCAAAACAAGACCAGCACTAGAGTGGTATATGGATCAATATCAAACTTATCATGCTTTTACATAGAAAGTCATTGAATAAAACCAACTTCAATAATAACTTAATATTAGGCACTTATTACATACTACTTTTTGATGCATGAAAGTTTAAGATCAAAACCAAAGCTAGTGCCAATAGTGATTTGATGTTGGTACTCATGCATAATTTTCGAGAACATTTTCAAGTACTCTAAAACTCTATTTTTGTAACCCTAACTATAAATAATCTTATTAGATTTAACCTAGCGAAATTTTGGAAGATGTTTGATAGCCACCTTGGCTTTGTTTTCATAGTTTTATTCTTTATTAGCATTAAAGGAGAATTTGAAGCAAGATTGGAGAAGACTGTGATAAGTTATCTAACTCTTTTCTTTTATTCTTTCCCCTTATATTCATATTGATTTATTTTGGTTATATTTTTGTTATATTTAGTAACTAGAAAGCCTATTTAAGACAAAAATAAATTGTAGCTTGTAATGGATATTATTTGTTGGTTGAATTTATTTCTTTCATTCTTAATTGTGATTTTGTGACTAGTCATTATAGAGTTAATCTCAAGGATTATGTGAAGGATTGAAAGGTAAAATATGATTTATGCATTAATAAAATAAAAATTTAGCATTAGAAAATGAAAGTATCCTAGCCTATTGTGATAACCAAATAGATTACATATGTTTAATGAATTTAATTAGGTTAATTTACATATATAGAGGTGGTAGTTACCTAATTGGATATTTGTGCCTCAAGAGACATCATATATATTGGATCAATTATTACTTTTACCAAGATAATTAATCTCGTCTAATAATTAGAATCTTATATAATTGAAACACTAAGCCTTAATATTTTCTTTATGGATTTTCCTTTCTTACTAACTTATCTGCATTGTTTTCATTAGTTTAGTAAATTAATTATCTTTCGTAATCATTTTATTTATTCAATTTTATTGTTTAATTAAAATTAATAAACATAGTGATATCATTCCTATGAGATCGATATTCTAGATTTACTTTAATTTTAATTATTTGTTACAATCGATTATGTATACTTACAAATGGATTAAGTGGGTTAATCAGTCTCCCCTGCCTCTTCTATTACTATTGTTGTTGCGGTTGGTGGTGGCACCACTTATTATTGAGGTGATGGCAATAGTAGCCTTCTCTAGTTGGCTAGGAGTAAGCTCCAAGACATTGATTTCCTTCGGCAATTTTTTGTCCATACTTGTTCTATTGCACCCATTAGTGATATATGTTCATTCAAGAATAAACTATCAATTTCACACACAACTTTGGGATGATGTCTTGTACTTGACTCAGCTTAAGAATCAAATGAAATGAAGTAGTGAAGAGGGAAAGAGAGGAAGAGGTGAAGGACAACATTGTTAAAAGAGGAGGGAGGGGGTGATGATGATGATGACGACGACGACGACGACGACAGAGGAGATAATCAATTTGAAAGTTTAGGGTAATTAGAGTTTTTTTAATTCAAAATAGTTCAGTAAAGTAAAACCATATGCTTAAGTTATATTATATTTAATATATTTATTAAAAATTAAACATAACTAAAGAAAATAATATTAATATTTATTTAAGTTTAATCAAATATATATATATATATACATACATACATATATATATATATACATACATACATATATATATATATATATATATACACACACATATATATATGTGTGTATATATATATATATATATGATAAGGAGGGATTCATATGTTTAATATAATAATAAATTTGTGTCACATCAATATTAATGTGATATCTAATAGATAAAAACTAATTATTTAAAATTTTATCTATTTTGAGTTTAATTTAAACATCTTGCAAATATTAAAGTTCATTTTAAATACTTTAAAACTTTAAAATATAATTTATACTTTATTGAAAATGTTAAAGTTAAATTTACAGGTTTTTTGTCATTAATAATTAAAAAACAAGTAAATTCACCACCTCTACAATATCACATAGTCTCGTCATTTCTTGTAAGATTTCAAGGGGGACATTCAGTGGCCTCTTCATTTCTTTTCCAAGTGGACATTCATTGATCTAATTACTGTTTCGGCCGAATTGGAAAGACGCGCATAATTACTATTACCATTAACTAATAAAACAAAACAACTTTGTTTTATCATACACCAAAGTATGGAAATGACAATCTTCTGTTCATTCATTTGGAACAGAGCAGCGTATCCTGGTACGAAGTGATCTGTGTTTGCCCATCCCAAGTAGAATTTCTGGATTCTTTATATTGCATTAATTAAGACAGAACAAAAAGAAATTAAAAAATCTTGTCTCCTGGTCCTGGAGTGACGCTCAATACAACATACGTATTCTACAATAGCGACGGTGTTCCATTTTGTGGGACCACTTGCCTTTTACTGGCACCCCATTCTATGGCTTCTTCCACTGCCCGTTGGCGTTCCACGTCTTCATTTTCTTCACTCTCATAAGATGGTGGGGAAGACAACGAAATAGGTGTGCCATTCGCGTCAGGACCAAGAAAGCTGAGAGCAGACACTACATCACTCATCAGAGGCCGGACGTTTGCGTCCTCTTGAAGGCACATTGCTGCCACTGCCACTGCTTGGTTCAATCCTCTAATCGGAAAGTGTCCTCTGAGGAGTGGATCAGCTAGTTTCGCGAACCTACTCGTTTCCTTGAATATTGGTTCTGCCTGCCGATGAAAACATATTAGGCGAGCATAGAACATACTAAATTTGCAACTCACGAACCTTAACCAATTACCCATGATACTAAATTTTGCTCTGCTGTCGATCTTGTGGTGTCAATGACCCTTCTCCCAGTGATCAATTCCAGCAAAACGACTCCAAAGCTGTAGACATCTGACTTGGTTGTTAATTGACCCGTTCTCTGATACTCTGGTGCGCAGTAACCATATGTTCCCATTACCCTGGAAGACACATGTGTCTTGTCTCCCACTGGTCCAAGCTTGGCTAGTCCAAAATCGGAAAGTCTTGCATTGTAATCCTTGTCCAGCAAAATATTGGATGCTTTCAAGTCACGGTAAATTACAGGAGGATTTGCTTTGTCATGCAAATATTCTAAGCCTTTGGCTGCACCTAGTGCTATTATCATCCTCGTAAACCATTCTAGAGGCTTTTGCTCCCGTGAAATATCTGAAAATTCAGAATTTGGGTCAGTGGAAAATCACTTTTTTACAATTATTCAATCTTTCAGTGCTAGTTGTGTGAATAACCACTAGAAGTTAAACAAATGAAGGATAAAGGCTTTGCCATGTTAATACAAGCTCAAATTGATATTGACTCATGATCCTTCCAGCTATAATATCGACGGATCATCTTGTTTTGTTTCAATTACAGAAATGTAGGTAAACGAAGTAAAGATTGTTTACCGAAAAGATGATCTTCTACAGATCCTGAAGACATATACTCGTAAACCAGAAGCCTTTGATCTCCATCAGCACAATATCCAATAAGGTTTACTAGATTGGAATGGTGTAAGAGACTCAACATCAACACTTCAACAAGGAACTCCCTGTTTCCTTGCAGTCCATTTCTATCAAGTTGCTTGACTGCCACAACCTGAATGGAAATTATCCACTACTAGTACTCAAAATTTGTTCTCCAAAAGAAAAAAGAGAATAAAAAACAAAAGAAAGTTGGTTTAAAGCATCGGAAAAGGAATCTGATGTACCTGTCCAGTTTTCTCGAGTTTCCCTTTATAGACTCTTCCAAATCCACCTTCGCCTATCAAACACTCGTGTCTGAAATTCCTCGTGGCTGTGGCTAATTCGCGGAAGGTGAAAGTTTGTGCTGCTATATTTCTGTTGGAATCGTCTTTGTTGGTATTGTGATATCGAGGTGGGGGTGTTGTCTTTTCATTTTCTGTACAACAAATAATGGAACTTGAAAACATAAGAATGCATACAGGCGTCAGAAGGGCAGTGCTACAAACAAGAAAAATGTACGTACCAGGCCAAGGCTGGGGAGCATTGTATTGTTCTTTAGTAGGAAGAGTTGCTGGGGGCGGTGCTCTCCTGTTGCTACGAGTCCTCCTGACAGATTTGGCTCCATGAGATGAAAAACATGAAAAGCAACTCATTTTTCAAAAAAGTCGCAACTTGAAGAGAAGTAAAATCTCTTGTTTTATATTGAGTTCTTTGATTCAGGGATATAGTTTGTGCAGGTCCCCAGAAACTCTTACGCGGACAAATCTAATGTACCTCCAGTGAGGCCAACTTCGACCCCTCAAGTTCAACAGGCTGAAATCTAATATAAATACATGGAATTGTTCAGAGGCTTAACTTGAAAGCCTTTTAACAGATATCAGAATCCAGAAGAAGGTAAGTGTATAAACATCATCAAAAGCCATGGCTTGTATATATATCTTGGAGCTGTATAATGAAGGTTAGAAGACGAGGAATTCACTCGATTAATAACAAGAGCTGGGCTTGATTCTTCCAATCCAGCTACGCGATAATGTTGGTGGTTACGAATATGAGAATTAAAAACTGTCAACAAACATCAACCTTACTCAACCCCTAAGTAAAAACAAAGAAAGCTTAGAGGAATCCCAACAAAATGGAAACGAAAAGAAAAAGAAATTTGGAAAGCACACTGTTCAAGGAGGGCATTCCGTCAGCAAAATCCAAAAATGGATAGATTAAGCGTCGAAAATGGAGAAATACCATTGCATGTCTGTGGTGGTAAATCCATTGATATGTTTGGAAACAGAAAGGACAACTCTCTCTCTCTACCTACAATATCCCTATATAGATTTGCGCTTCCCATGATTAGCGGTAACACGTCCAAACAGCCCCAAGGAAACATGGGAGCCCATGTATTGGCAACCATGTAACCAAGTTGTTGCGTTGGATATAGCAAACGTGCGCTGAACTATGGTCAGCATGAGACTAGGAGCCGTTAACATTTTATCAATAAACAATGACAGGCATTTCAATCAGCGAAACCAAAAAAGGAAGTGTTATAAGAAGTCATTTGTAGCAGAAATCGACTGTTCATTAAAGGGGCTCTGTTAAACGGAACCTACTGTCTCGACATATGATGGATGCTAATGGCCTAAAGGGCTACTATATGCCTAGACAAATATGAATGCTGTGTTCAATGGAAGCACAGATATTTCAGGATCTGTAATCTATCTAGAAATGAACAAAGTGAACTTCCAAGTTTGGCCCCTGCCCTTTCCTTTCGCCATCTCCTTCAGATTTTCAGAACAAGCGAGAACGTGGAGACTTCACAAGACACGATATGCATAGAGTAACATTGTGCAAGGGGATTTTGTCAATTTCCAGTCCACGCCCTCTGGCTTTTTCTCTCTTCCTCTGCAATTTTTCTTCTCTCTCATTTTATTTTTGCTAATTGATATCCAGTTTCCGTTTCTCCAACTCCCATCCAACAGGCATATTCAATCCAATCTTAAAATTTGAATCAAAACGTATGTCAATTGTTAGACTTAATGAATCTCACCAAAACGAATTCCATTGGCATTGAAACATCAACAGGCATATTCAACTCTCACAAGTGATCTGTCTAACATTGGCATTGGACGAAATCCCAAACATTATTATCTCATCTATTATGATGATAATGATGATGATGATGATTATGCCTAAAGTGATACATTAACTTCAACAGCCGAGTTGGTCAAGACAATGTTTTTCGTATTATCAGCTTTTGGGTGGTCAAGAGTCTCCAGTTTTACCCTGACATGTAAAGGTCTCATAAATATGAGATCCCTCAAATCACCATGTGACGAACGAGAACTGAATAAATGAATCTGTTTCCATTTCCCCACTTCCCGCTGGGTTCAGGATATCAGCTATCCTAGCTGCATACTTCTCCCGAGTCTCTTCATACTCTCAGGGCCGTTCCTATCGTTTTATAGGCCCGGGGCGAAATAAAAAAAAGACCCTAATAAATCGGACGAAATAAAAAAAAGGCTCTAATAAATCGATAGTATACTTAAATTTGTATGTTTGTATGAAACATAAACGACTCAATTTATAAGTGTCCCTTTCCGACACTGAATGTGTTAATAGCTCCGAAAGGAAGAAGGACATGATAAATGCATCATTGATGGGCCCCCATGTTACTCAATTATTGGGTTTGTGCTGTTATCTTGCAATGTGGACAATTCTTTTGGAGCTTGATTCTATGCCCAACTGATTAATATTATTTTATTTGTATCTTTAAAAAAAGTTTTTACCATGAAATTAGGGGCCCTTTCTTATCATGGGCCCTGGGCAGGTGCCCTGCTGGCCCTTGCCCAGGGCCGGCACTGCATACTCTGGATGTGTTACAAGTTTCAGATACAGAGCCGCATAAACAACCACCTACTGTTATAAAACAAACCAAAAGAAGAAATCAGCAATGTTTTAAAGGGTGAATTTCAAAAGAAGAACCATCAGGATCTGTTTGAATGTTATGTGGCTATATTCAAATATGCCAAAGAAGGGAAAGGCAGACAGACCAACCAATATAAAGCTGCCGCCTTCCTCACTACCAGCTAAAAGGAAATATGGCTTTTATGTATGTCTCTCAAAACATATAATTATTAATGAAAGAAATCTATTCTGAACCAATGTAGTTGACCAACATAATTGAATAGATTCATCCACTCAACACTTCTTTGGTCCATGCTCAAATGCACCGGGCCTTAGGAGGATAGGACACAAAATTTTAACCCTGTCCAAGGCATTCTTCTTCGCACTGAAATTTAGATCCAAATGAAAAACATAAAATTCTACAAGCATGGAAGATCAATTAGATCAAGCCTACCTCACTAGCTCTGTTAGGAAACTCTAGCTTGAAAGGCTAGAGATCAGTATGTATTGATAGTAATTAGTGAAAATACTGCTATTACAAG
>JAOSBK010000004.1:20255683-20266447 GCA_027568895.1 Erythroxylum shatona
TGTATGAATTGTGGGTATATTGACATGTGTGAGTTTTTATCGCAAATGAAAAGTAAGAGTTTAAAATGATGGGATATAATTTGTATAAGAAGAATTTTATGAATGGAGATTTAAATGTGGATGAATTTCCAAATGGGAAATTGAATGGTTTTGAATAATGAAAAAAACATTTACACCGATTCGGATTGGTTTCAATCAAGTGTCTTTAAGGTTTCCAATGCGATGTTTTTCTAAAATATTTGTTTTCAGATGTCGGAGTTAAGTTTTTGTTCTTAAGCGATTTGTTTTCGTTGATTCCGAGCCATTCGATTTGCTTTCGATTTTTTCTCTTTTGATTTCGTCCGTTCATTCGTTTTTCTTTTGGCCCACTTTTGTTTGTGTTCCGTTCTTTCAGATTCGATTTCTTTCGTTTGCTTCCGCACCCGTTTTCTTTGCTTTGTTTCCGTTGTATGACTTGAGCATGAGTATAAGTGTTCTGGTTTAGTTGAAGCGGTTAGGTTTCGGTCCCAACACGTTCAACTACCAAATTTATTTCAATAAACTCCCTATTCTCTACTCATTGACTCATCCCTTACAACTAATTCGCGTCATTCATAAAAATCCTATCTTTCATTTTTTCCATAATATCTCACTTATGTGTATATACATATCCACAATTCATGTTCAAAAATCATCATATCAAGTTGATAACTTCTTCAAAATATATCCAATTCCAACTCAACATTATCCAAATTCACATTTCAAATTAACAACCATCCATACACAAATTCACATTTCATTCACATCGTAAAACAAGAGTTTACAAAGCTTTAATGGCATTTCTAAGCCACATTACATCATCAATATCAAAATCCAAAAAATACAAAAGATGCAAAACCCAATAATTTTCAAAATACATTTGAAGCCTTGTTTTACATAAACTACTCAAAAACAAAGCAAAACATGCAAATTCGGAGTAATGTCTTGACTTTCTTGCACTCGATCTCTTGCTCATCACCTGCATAGGGGAAGGAGAGTGGGGGTGAGCTTGAAAGCTCGTGGGTAACAGGTTTATAATCAATAACAAGCAAATCCATTGAAATTATTCATTTGTCATATAAAATTGTTATTGAATTCAAGAAAAGCATAGTTCTCAACCAATTCACAATAATAAAAATCATGTATGCATCAACTTGGCAATTCACAAATGCAATGCACAACAAATGGTTCGAGGGTTTCGTGAAACAAAATAGAGAAACTAAAGTTTACTCCGTGAATGAAACGAGTCCACTTTTCGGATCTCGTGGGCTACAAGCGGGCAACCGGGAGAAGGCTTTATGTTGACGTGCACATGACTACGAAACGATTCCTCTCTCACCCAAACACAATCAATTTATGCTCAATGCATTTCCATACATTTTCATATCCTCATGCTTTTTCCTCTTTTTCTTTTTACAAAATGCCATGACACATTTCAATGGCATAACATGATCATACATCACAATGCATTTTTTGCATTCACAACAATTCAAATCCAATCAATTAAGCATATACCCACATGTAAGCAAATTCTTTAAATCATTTAAAAGCAATATTTTCCCACTTATGAAATAGTTGAAATCATTTTATTCTCTTGATTTGGAAAAACTTTAATGGCTCATTATTCAATTATAAACATGAAACCCACCTTATTTCCTTGCTCATAAACTTTCTCAAAGATGTCCTCTCCCCTTGCTCCTCTTTCCTTCCTTGATTTCCTTTAACATAAGCCAAAATTTTCATTTAATAGGAATACCAATTGAGAACCCACAAGACACATATTCATAAAATTGATCCTAAAATCTTTAAACCCATACATTTCATAAGCCATATGAACCAAAACCCTCTCAAAAATCCAAACATTTAAAATCCAACTTACCTTGGATCTTCACCAAATAAAGAGTTTGTGGCTCAAATGGAAGCTCTAATCTTCCTCTTCCTCTTTCTCTTCTTGAACAACTACAAATTCCTTCTTGAAAGCCAAGAAAAGTTGAAACCTAGCTTTTCTTCTTCTTCCTTATATGCCTTGTAACTTAAATGCTTAAGTGACTTTCCAATTTTGCCCTTGATATCATCTTACTACCTTAATTCAATTAACCCATGTCATAAAGTATTACTCATATTAACATGCTAATTAACTCCACAAAAATACTCTATTAAGACATCAAAATTCATTTAAGTTATTGCCTAACTTCTTCTAAAAATCAAGACCATTTTTGATAAGGTAATTGAAGGAATTTGATAACACTTCCTTACAGAAAAATGTTTCTCATCGTCTTAATTTTCTAATGACACCAAAATCATTCAATTTGGTTCAGAAATCTGAAAGTTATATCTCAAACATTTCTGAACTGTTCTTATACAGAAATAGTATTCTGTGCTCAACTTTCATCAGAAAATTGAAATTCTTAAAGACTAAATTAGAACTCAATTTTATCAGAAAAAATGTATCCATATCTCTCTAATTTAATCCAAATCAAGAATCATCGCATTTGGATAACTAGAGAAAAAGTTATGGCTAAAACACCAAAGCTTACTCAGCGAACATATTTCAACTACATTTTCTAGCCTTTAACTTCCAACATTTCACATATAATAGTTCTAACTTCCAAGAAATGTTTGGGGTCCAACATTTACTATCATTCTTAGTAATAACAATAGTATTCACATATACAACAAGTAAGATGCAACCAACTGTGGATTGAAAAAAGAAAAAAAAGTGATCATATGCACTTTGACTTAAACCAAACTCCATAACAACCCCACTAAATCTACCAAACCAAGCTTGAGGAGATTGTTTCCATCCATGCAAGGATTTATGTAGGCAACATACCTTCCTAGACTCCCCCTAAGCAACAAAACTAGTGGGTTGCTCCATATATACCTCTTCCTATAAATCACTATGTAAAAAGTAATTTTTGACATCTAATTGGTGCAATGTCTGCTATTTAGATGCCACAAGAGAAATAAACAAATGTACAGAAGCAAACTTAGCAACAGCAAAAAAAGTATTTGAATAATCAACTTCTTAAGTTTGAGCATAGCCTTTGGAAACTAGATGAGCCTTTAGGTAAGAAATAGTGTCATCATAATTCATCTTAATAGTAAACACCCATCTATAACCAAGTTTTTGCTTACCTTTTGGAAGAGACACAAGATCCTATGTGGAATTGTGCTCTAAAGTTTCCATCTCTTCCTCCATGATTGTCCTCCACCTAGTATGGGACAAAGCCTCGATAATAGACGTGGGTGTTAAAATGGAATCTAAAAAAGCAATAAACTCTTGTCGAAAGGGTGATAAATTAGCAGTGGAAGAAAAAGAAGAAACAAGATATTGGCAACTATGTTTACCTTTACACAAGGCAATAGGAAGATCATGACTAAGACCATATGATGGAGGACATGGCAATGGAAGGGAGGCAGGAGGATTAGCGTAATCAGAAAGAGTGGGAGACACAATTCATAGTCATCTGAAGTAAATTTTTGTAACTAATGGATGAGTTTCAAGAGATACAGAAAGAGGAGGAAATTGTCTAACATAATAAACCAAAAACTCATCTTTACTAACAAACTCATCTGAGGAAGAAAAGGAAAAATAAAGAGTTGAATAAAAAAATGTGACATTAGCAAAAACCACATATATCTTCAGATCAAAAGAATAACATCTATAAGCCTTTTGAGTTCAGGAATAACCAATAAACAGACATTTTAAAGGATGAAGATCCAATTTTGATATTTGTGAACCAGTGTCATCAACAAAACATGTGCACCCAAAAATTTTAGGCGGTACAACAAAAAGAGACTTAGTAGGACATAAAACTGAGTAAGGAATGTCACCTTGTAACACAGAGAAAGGCATTCGATTAATCAAGAACAGCTAAAACAACATTAGCCCAGAAATATTTTAGAACCTTCATTTGAAATAAAAGTGCTCGAGCAACCTCGAGTAAATGAAGATTTTTATGTTCAGCTACCCCATTTCGTTGAGAAGTCACCATATAAAAAGATTGGTGAATAGTTTTTTTATTTTCACAAAAAATTAGACAAAGGACCAGAAAAGTACTCTTTTGCATTGTCACTTCATAAAACACAAATTTTAGCATTGTATTGGGTTTGAATTTCATTAAAAATTAGTAAAAATCAAGGATAGCTCAGAATGACTTGTCATTAAATAAACCCAAGTAACACGAGTGTAATCATCAACAAAACTAGCAAAATTTTGAAAACCAGTTTTGGAGACTATAGGACACGAACCTGTAATATCTGAATGCACTAATTCAAAAGGAGATTTGAATCTCTTATTGGCTGTGGGAAAATAAAAAATACGATGATGCTTTGCAAATTGACATGACTCACACTCTAAATTGGACAAGGAACTTAAAGAGGGTTGTTTAAGGTAGCCAAGGATAGGTGACCAAGTTGACAATGAAGATGAAAGGGAGAATCTAACTTTGGACTGGCAGCCAATGCAGAAAGAGCTACATCACCACCCTTAAGAAGATACAACCCCCTAATTCGTGACCTCTACCAATAATCCTCTTCGTCAACAAATCCTAAAAAACATAATGTGTGGTAAGGAAAACAACAAAATAGTTTAGAGCTTTAGTAATCTTACTAATAAACCTGAGATTGAAAGGAAAATTGGGTATATATAAAACCATGGATGAAGGCAATGAAGGAACAAGGTTAGATTTACTGGAGGCAAGAAAAAAAATAGTAATTCCATTAGCAATAGTAACATTTAATGGAACGGATAATGATGTAATAAAGCACAAAGTACCTATAGTGCCAGTCATATGTTCACTCACACTTGAGTCGATGACCCATTTGTAGGAAATGGAAGAGAGGCAAGCTATGGGATTACTTGATTGAACTAGAGTAGCTGTGGAGGAAATAGAAGTAGAATCCACTGTAGAACTAAGCCAATCAAGTATACTCATGAACTGATAATTTTACAAGCTTCTCTTTAAGAGTTTTGACAGTGGCTAACATTTGCAAAAGATTGAGCTAACTGAGGTGTCCCATGAAATAGTCAATGCTTCTATGTATGATGCCTTGGCTTTCTGTAATGACAACAAACTGTTTTGGCCTTATAACAACCACGACCTCCACCATGACCCCCTAAGCGGTCACCTCAGTCACCACTTTTACCAATATCAGAATAAGGAACTTGTCTCACAAGTGCACTACTATTAACTATTGAATTTTCAGATGGGAAAGAATGGGCAACATGTTTTACACAAAAAATGGCTTATGAGAATGAAGATTGGATTAGCTAAAATTTGTAAGTAGGGAAAAGCTAAATTAGGAGACAACCATGCTAAATAACACATAACTCCAACTTGTTCATGTTGAACCTTCTGGATACCAATATCTGCTGTGTATGGAAGTAATGAATTTATCCCCTTGAACCTTCGATCAAAATCATAGGAATAATTTTGAACAGACTTATCCTTCATGTTAGCCTAATACACCTCGCTGGCAACATCATGCATTCGAGCCATGTTATTTGCAGTTGAAAACATAAATGCCAATGTAATCAAATCTAACAAACTTCCTCTAATACCCTGTAAGTTGTAGAGAGAGATGAAGAGAAGAAAAAGAGAGGAAGAAGATAATTTAAGATCGACGGCTTAACCTATCTTAGGTTAGTCATCTTTTATTTACAAATAAGAGAAAAAAAAGAGTTAAATACCCTTATTAAAATACTATTATATTTTAACAAAGTTCAATTAACAAATATATCACTGTTGTACTTCCTTCTTAATCAGTGACTATTCTTCCTTCTTCTACTTTTTGACATATATACTAATTTTTCTCTTAACAAGTTACAATTATAAAATAACTAGCGGATATATGTGTTGTTTAAACAAAGAATTTATATTTATTTTGACACCATGTACTAGTTGTAAAATCAATAGGCATATCTTAACATAAAGCAAAACAATAATGTTGGGGTGATAGTAGTAAAATTAGCAACCACTAAAATTAATAAACTGAACTATATATTACAATATTTCTCTATTTTTACAAGGACATTTAGACAATTTAGATGGGGACAATTAAAGAAAAACCCAACTCAAATCACAACTATATGTAGGTAATAAGCAGAAAGATCATTTTAACAGTTCCAAAAGAGACTAAAGAAACCTAGCTCTCAGTAGAAAATATCGAATACAAATAATAGGAACTATTGAATCAATAAGTGCCAACCAAGCAAACCATGGTGGAAGAATAAACACTGATACATAATAAAAGTGTAATTAGGAAGTCTATTACGTACATAAAGGAAATTGTGAATAGTAAGAAATCAGCTGAAACCATACAAACCAAAAATTTGGGGAAAAAGCCTTCAAAATAAACCAAAGAGTGCGGGATGTTTCACATATACCTAGAGCAGAATATAACAAAAACAAAAGTTGAACTTTAATTGACAAAATAAAGAAAATCAATACGCACAGAATAACAAACCATTCTAAACTAAAATTTTTGTAAATGGTAAACCATCGGATCGAAATTCAAGAAAAAAAAGAATTAACACTAGCTCTATAGGGAATAGTGTGGTTATAGATCAAATACCCAAGAAAATAACTTAAAATAGACCAAAATAGGCGCATCCAATTTCAATTGTATGTTAAGGTTATTTCATCCAATTTCAAATACTAAAATTAACTGTACCTTTATTACATTGATATATATAGGCTTGTGTCTCATTTGGATGATTACGTATGCCTATAAATATGGCCATATTAATTATCATGTTTTCCATTACGAAAGATAATGAGTAGTACATGACGCCCAACATGTGGGTGCTCCTTCTTATGTTGCTTTGTAGACCATAAATGGAGTAGTAAATTTTTGAACATCCACACATAAGTGTGTTTGCTCATATGTTAATTGTTGGATTAAGTTGATTATGTTGATTGGAATATAGCGTGGTATTATGTGTAAGGAAATATAATATAGTTTTAATAGATTCAAGGTGTTGTTTGTACTTAGTAGCGACATAGGCAAATTAAAGTAAAGGTGACATTAATTTGTTTATTATGAGGGTACAGTTCATAAGTTGTCTTTTCCGCTCTATTTTATTTGAAATTATTTGATAAATTGTACTTTTTCTCTACCATCATTCTCACATTTGCTATTTAAATTGTCTATTATAGAGGGCATATGTTAATCCTTCTAAGTGCTTAATATAATTTGTATTATTTTGTAGCACTCTTATCCCACCCACTCTACAATAAACAATATTTTACTAAGTTTTTTCTTTTTTTCTTGAATGTTGTCTGTTAATGGACATTTTTATATTAATTGTAGATACATAATTTATTAAACTCTTTTCCATTTATGTTTAAATTGCACTAATTAAGAGTTATTTATTTTAATTCTAGGCACATATTAAATTTGGGACATTTAAAAGCCTAAAGTAAGAAAAGAAAGCAGCTGCGCAGGAGTGAAAAAAATAAAATAGATAGAGTTGTGCGTGAATGGTGACAAAAACTCTCCTAAAATCATGTAGAAAGCAGCAGTTGGCGGTAGATAAAAGAGAGCATGAGATGATGGACTTTCAATACATAAAAGACAAAAGAAGATGGCTGCAGTAGGAGAGCTGAAAAAATTAGGTGGTTTAGGTGTGAATGAGGGCTGGAATTTATTCAATATGATGAGACAGAAAGAGAAAGGAATAGGCGGCATCATAGAGAAGAAATCAAGCAGCTGGTGGCGTAAATATAGGAATAGCTGGTGGCATGAATAAAGGAAAGAGGCGCTGGAAAAATACTCTCCACTCACACATGTTACAGCAGCCTCCAAATGCCTCCATTTTATCCATGCACAAGAGACAAAAGAAAATCAAATAGCCTCCACCGAAAAATCTTGCAATTCAACACGTAGCCCAGCCTCCATACACCACACCATTCATGCCAAACTAGGAGAAGACAACGCAAGTATTAACTCCATACTTCACTCACTAAAAAATGCAACACACCCATCCACTAGAACATGAGATAGAATAACGAAGCTGCTGGTGGAAAGAGGAGGTTGCACCATCATTTAACACTCGTCATCCACACGTAAATAGATGGAGATTACTCATGTTACACACTAATGACACATTGAAGATAAAGAAGTAGGAGGTGGCTTAAGGAGAACGTAAGGCAGCTCCTGGTGAACACGTTGAGCTAGGTGAAGAGCTGCTAATGGAGATAAAGAATGTAGCTGCATGGTGGAAATTAAAAAAATAAAGCAGTTACATTGAGGTGGAAGAAAACACACATTAAGTATGGTCTACACATTGAGACTAAGCGTAGACCAACCTTAGAATCTTGTGTGAGGATACCTAGGATTAACGAACTTAATTTTAGGCTTCTTGTATTTAATGCCTTTTTATTCCAAATTATCTATGAACCATGTGGGTGAGTCAGATTTAGAAGAGAAGGAAACACCATGAACATTTGTTTCGACTTGCTTAAGTGAAGTATTTTCTAAATCAATCCACCGTTACAATTTTATTTTTAGTGTCCAATCCAATTGAAATTTAATACCTTAACTGATTTTTATCATTTGATTAAATCTAGTCGTTTTAATTCATACCTTGTAATTTTCATATTTCCTTGATTTGCATATTTTATTTTATTTTATTTTCAAATCAATCAATTCTTGATCGTCTGAGTAATTTTTCATCGTTTAATTTAATTATCTTACATGTTAGAAATTTCCCTTGGGCACGATATCAGGTTCTTTCTGATTTATATTACTTGTCGACGGGGTGCACTTGCCCCTAATTGGTTTAGATAGAATTTAATTTATATTGTTTTGTTTAGACTACAACAAGTTTTTGGCGCTGTTGTCGGCGAATAAATTCCTTATTGTGAGTCATTAGATTCGACATTATTAATTATCTTAGATTTAATTCTTGCTTTGTTGTTTATTTGCATATTTTAGTTGTTTGCTTGATTGCTTTATTTTAGTGTGATTTATTTTCCCTTCTTAGTTTTTTTATTATTTACTTTTTATTTATTCCATTTTGTTTATGCTCACTCGTGGTCAAAAGCCAGAGAATTTGCTACTAGATACTGAGATTGAAAAAATTGCTCGCAGGTTGCGTAAGGAAACTAGATTAAGTCAGAGTAGTACTTCAACAGAAAGGACTAGAGAAGAGCAGTTTTCAAAGATGGAACAGCACGAGGAGAGGTTGATGCCAAATACTGAAGAGGGAAGGGAGTTGACTATGATGGATTTGACTATGGGGCATAACAATAGACCCATGCCCCACATTATAAGGCCGACGATCACAGCTGCGAGTTTTGAGATTCCTCATAGCATTACATCCATGGTGAGAGCATCTCAAATTGGAGGATTGCCTTTGGAGGATCTAAATACCTATTTGGGGACATTTTTGGATATTTGCGATTTGTTCAAGCAAAATGGAGTATCGGAAGATACGATGAGATTAAGGTTATTCCTATTTTCTTTAAGGGATAAGGCTAGAGCATGGTTGGCTAGTTTGCAGTCGGGATCGATTACCACATGGGATGATATGATGAGAATATTTTTGGCAAAATTTTTCCCTCCTGCCAAGGTTGCAAAGATGAAGAATGAGATCACTTCCTTCACTCAATATGAAAATGAAAGTTTATATGAAGCATAGGAGCGATTTCGGGATATGTTGGCACAATGTCCTAGTCATAGGTTCTCTACATGGCAGCAGGTCAACACTTTTTATACAGGAATGAACCCATTGACCAGGAGTACCATAGATGCTGCCGCAGGAGGTAGTTTAATGAGAAAAACTCCAAATCAAGCCTATAAGTTGATTGACGAGATGGCCACTAGCAGTTTTCAATATCATACAGAACGGCATCCCAAAAGACCTACAGGAGCTCGTGTAGTAGACAATACGGTGGCTTTATCTGCTCAGATGGATGTTTTGATGAAGAAATTGGATAATTTGATGCACAGTGTGAGAGGGGGAGCTAGCTCTTCATTAAGGAGTTGTGTTATTTGCGAGCATTGTGGTGGGGATTCCCATGCATCTTCTGAGTGTCAAGTCAGGAATCCTTTTGCTCAAGAAATAGAAGAGGTCCATTATGTGGGTAATTATAACAGACAATGAGGGGACCCATATTCTAATACCTACAACCCAGGGTGAAGGAATCATCCAAATTTCTCTTGGCGGAACTATCAGGTGGCACAACTACGGTCATCTAATGTTCAGAGACAACCACCTCCACCCCCAGGTTTCAAGGCTTCTAATCCTGCACCACCAAAGAAATCTAATTTCGAAGATCTACTCTCAAAGTACATTTCCACTACCAAGGTTAGAATGCAGAACCAAGAATCTTCTATCAGACATTTGGAGAATCAGATGAGCTAGATTGCAAGTCTGTTAAAGGAAAGATCTTCGGGTTCATTACCCAGAACTACTGAGGCCAACCCGAGAGAACATGCAAAGGCAATTTTACTGAGGAGTGGCAGACAACTTAAAGAAGTTCAGGAGAAGCAGCAGGATAAAGAAGTGGAAAAGAGTGAAAAAGATGAGAGTTGGGAAAGTGGCAAGGAGGCCACGGAAGCACCAACTAAAAAGGAGGACCATCTAAGGTTATTTGCTAACCCCATTACACATCCAGTAAGACCTTGGATACCTTATCCTCAAAGGTTGAAAGGTACGCAATTAGATAAGCAATTTGGTCATTTTCTTGAGATATTTAAAAAGTTGCATATAAACATTCCTTTTGTTGAGGCCAT
>JAOSBK010000004.1:20274444-20286566 GCA_027568895.1 Erythroxylum shatona
AATAACTCGTCACTGAGCACTTTTAGTAACAACCCTATAGTGACCACCTGTGACCAACCTGATTTTGGTCGCTATAATTTTTAACGACCATTTTCTTACTTTTAGCAACCATTAATAATAGTTGCTGAAACTAATTTTTCTTGTAGTGAATTCTAATAGAGCATATACCGTCCTATGATCAGCTACCAATGTAATAGGAGACTTAAAGAAATTCTCTACCTTCAGTAGTGTGATCTAACTAAAAAAATTGTTTTATTACCTATATTTTTTTTCTTTCTGTATATTTTTATTTGTTGGTTTATGTCTTATAAGTAACCTGTTAGTTATAGTTTTCGTGACATAATTATTTAAAGATATTCATTATCTTTTACAATTTTGTTTAATTAACTAATATATAAGATAATGTCTATTGGAATTATGACGAGACCATAAATGTAAAATTTATATTGCATTTATATATTATTCCTAGTTATTGCTCTACTAAGACTAGATATTAATAGAATGAAAAGACTAGTACCTATTGTATTTATTTCTTATGAAAGAAGTAGTCGATTTTATGGACTCAAGTATAAAGAAATTTAAACAAACATGCCCATACTTGCTGGAGAACAAGTTCATTGCAAACTTGATATGAGAATTTTATTGGAAACACTACTTATATATCTATAAAAATTCTCAATGTGATGATTATATAAGTGATACTTTGACTTTAGATCCTCAAAGTATCTTATATAAGGATACTATGTTTTGGTATTACATAGACCTATCTTAGTTAAAAGTAGGTCAATCTGTAGTCATAGGTTTATGAATGAAATAGGGGTAGTTAAGTGATCAATGGAAGATTCATTACCCTATGAAGTAGAGAAGGTATTTATTGAATTAAGTATTACTTTTAAAGAGTTTATATTTATTTATATTGATTAATCTAACCTTTTGTGTCTAAGAAAATATTTATGTAGAATATGGAAAATTTAACCTTTAAAGAGGACAAGAATGATCAATGACTTTTGAAAAGAAACAATTGTTAAACTGAGTGAGCAAGATAAAAAGAATGAGATGCCTCTTGTAAAATCAAGAAGAATTTTCATTCAATCATTCATAAGTGACGTTAAATAAGAGGGAACTATTATTAATTCATTCTTTAGAAATTTGTCACATATTTTTCTTATTTATTAATTTGAGGATAAATATTTAGTGTTGATTGTTTAGGTCTAAATTAAGAATAAGATTTTTAATAATTTTTTATAGTATATACCTTAGTACGTAGACTTAGAGACTATGTACAAAATAAGGTTATTAAGTTAGAATTTATACCAATTGGGCAATAATTTTTCTAAATCATTAAATAAGGATATATTTTTGCACAAATTAGAAGACAATTAGTCATGTTTGATGGAAATTTTATATGATAAGGATCCCCTTATGTGTTTTAATTCTTTCTTTTTATTTAGCTAATTAATTGTGTTTTAAACTCTTTTGATTTTTGAGGTTGTTTTCTAACCTTTTAGAACATACTAGTTGACCAAGATCCTAGTGTGGTCAACTAATGTAACCAAAATCATGATTTTACCTTTTTAGTAAGTTTGTAAAGAGTTTGATCGACCCTTAAATTTACTACCTAAGCATATTGGTTTACCAATGTTAACTTTTTCTAAGAAAATTTCTATTTCTAGTGAGTTTGTTCTTTATTTGGTGAAAGTCATGGTTGTCTAATAACTCACATTGCTTAACTAATTTCTTCGATTGGTTAACCAATGCCTCATTGCTTAAGAAAATTTTCCTTCCAACAAGTTTATAAAAGGATTGGTTGTATTTACTAATCAACCACCTTATTGGTTAACCAATATACTTCAATGGTCAACCAATATAACTTTTATCTTTGGAGACTTTTATTCTAGTAATTTTATACCTTAGATGGTTGATAGGTTTGATCAACCAATGAAGTTGCATGGTCGGCTGGTCTTTACAGTTGAAGCTTTATTTCTCCTCTTTTCTTGTTTTTTCATCTTGGGTGTTTATATCTTCTAAAACCCTAAAAATCAATCCTTTTCTTTGAAAATTATCATCCCCCATTTTATAAAAATCTTAATAGATTACATCAAATTGAAATTTTGCATTATTGGGGTTCAAATGTGGAGATTTTCAATGTTTTTCTTAATTAAGAGTTATCTTTTTAAATTGATACTTTCATAGTTAAATTGTAAAAAGAGTCAAGGTTGTCTTCCTTTCATTTATATTTTGACATTTTAAGCACTTTTTCATATTCCTATTGAGGCATTTAAAATTATATAAATTACAATTTTCTTATATGTCATTTTCAATTTAAACCCCTAATTTTGTTTAAAACAAACCTTTATTGCTTTAATAGAATTTTTAACTTAGGAACAATGTCAAAATTGGAGAGTTGTCAAATTAAACACAATTATGATTGCTTATATCTGAATTGACCTTTAGTGTTGACTCTTTAAATATTCAATCTCTTTGTTTATTAAGAAAGTTTATCAATCTTGATCAAATTCGATTTAATTTTCTAACCAAGTTAGCTTAATGCATGATACTTTTTTGTTCTTTTTTAGACAAATATGATTCCAAGGTAGAGAAATCAAAGGGAGTGATTCTTTTGTCATTTATATATTTTTTGCACTTTTTGTGATGAGCTTAGGTAAGCTTATATTGTTTACATGTATGGATATTTTTTTGATATGAAATATCTCTTTTTTTTTTCTTGATATTAAATTATGTTTTATGCATGAACCAAGGAGGATTTAATTATTATCTTGGTAGTTGTTCTTTTTAAAGTAAAATAAATGTACTAAAAAAATTAGAGAGGCATAAAGCCATTTCCAAGGTTTCCAGTACATCACTCTTTTTCTAGCCCAAACAAGCCTTTCAGATCTTATACATATATAAATTGATAGTAACTTGATCACAAGATATAGTTTGTTAGTACCCTGTAAAAATTCAAACATGTTGCACCCCATAACACTTCAGACACATTACACTTATAAGGATAGGAAAGCTAAGAAAATAAACCAAGCTTGATTCTATGCCATTTTTAAACCCAATGGTGGATTTTTTAGTGGACTTCGTCTTACATGTTAGTAAACTAAGGGTATTTCTCTTCCTCTATAATTATATTATTTTGTTCAACATGAATCTCTCTTTACATATTACAATTTTGGGTAGTTTCTATTATTTTTCCATATCTTCTTGAAGGATCACTACAGGGTGAAGGAGTAGTACACAATAAGACTTAGTGGTATGTTGATAGTTATTTTTGTGTTTAAATTTATTATTATTCTTTAATATCACAAATATTTTGTCATCTAAAAAAGGAGGGAGATTGTTGAACCAAAGAAGGTTCCAATTCATTTTTTAATGATACAAATATAATCACTATTAATGAGTTTACTATTTTGATTAAAAAAAAGCAATATAAGAACAAAATGTAGTCATAAATCCAAGAGGATAATTTATGAAATTGATAAAGAGAAGTTGAAGTTTGCATATAAAGAAATGAAGAATAAACCAAGAATAAAAGAAGATTAAGGTTCATCAAGATCATTTTACATAAATGTTTCATTTCACTTCTTTGAATGAGTCATTTCATTCATTAAGAGGTATAAAAGCTTTTGGATTTAATATAAAATCATCTTAATCTTTTAAACAAACTTTAGGAAATATTTAGGTAAGTGCTTAAATTGTAATGCATTAAAAATTTGGGTTTGAGCATTTGAACTTATTAAAATGATGTTTTTTAGAAGATGGGTCATCCTATATAAGTTAGCGATTGACTAATATGGGATAGAGTTGTTAAATTTGATGTACTATGAATTTTTTATAACATTAGTTAACGTATTGGTCAAATATACCTACTAGTTGACCAATTGCTCAACAGATTATGAATATATGCATTCAATGTATACTAGTCAACCAATATGCTATATTGGTTGACCAGTAACCACAAATCGCCATTCTAAGAGCTAGTTCTTAACTCAAATAACTAATAAAGGCCTAAAAAACTATACATAGATGTTCTATAAAAATAATAAAAAGAATTAGGGTGTATTTCATATACATTTCTAAGTTTTTTTTTAAATATTTGAGCATCATTATATCATATTTTTATAAGTGAGCCTCCTTGGAGTTATCTAGTCACAAAGCAAGGAGTTTTAAGTTATAAGATTTAGTTAGAGAGTTATATTATTGTACTGAAGAGTGATCCAATTGAGATTAAGGTTCCTCATTTCCTTGAAAGAAAATTGTAAAAGGGCCATTCTTTGCTAAGAAAGATTTTACAAAGGTTATTCTTTGCTTTGAAAGAAATGTTACAGTGGAATTCTAAAGACAGTCTTGGGAGTGGATATAAGCATAAGTTGTTTACGAAATCACTATAAATCGATTTAAATTCATTCTTCCATATTCTCTTTAAAATATTATTCAACTATTTGTTAATTTGTATTAATTAATTTCTTCATCTTTATTTATATTAATTATTGTTAATTAAGTATGTTAGTTCGAAAAAATCTTGAATTTTATAAACACTTATTTCACCCCGTCTTGGATGCCATTAAGTATTAAAATGTTGAATAATGTTAATTATTATACTTTTAACATAATATTTAAATTTATGTATCTGATTGAAAAAAGAAATATAACCAAAATTTATTAATGAAATATATATATCAATCTATATTTGCTTAGAAAGATAAAAATCAAGTTTATTTATTGAATGACTTTTATAATATTTAAAATAATAAAAATTTAAAATATTATTAAGGAATGTTAATTATGAATCAATCTTTATTTGTTTACACTGGTAAAAATGTTTTCATTATTATTAACATGTTTTTTAGCAACTAAACAAAAATAACTGAAAATAGGAAGTTTCAATTTTCTCTTCATTATTATGAAAATAAGAGAGATGCTCTTTCTTTTCTTAAAAGAGCTTAATTATAGATCCCTCACGCTTTGCCTTTTTGACTAATTATCCTCCTCCTTTTGTCTTTTAATTTCCCACCAATTTTCTCTTTTCCTTTTCTTGATGTATTACCTCGTTATCATAAAGGCACGTTATTGACGCACTATGACTAATTCAAATTATATTCAATTAAAAATTAAAGGTGGTAAAAAAATGTATCCATCATCCTATTTTATTAAAGAAATGTAGATAAAAACTTAAGGAAAGAAAATAAAAGTTCTTACTAAAAGAGAGTTCTATGAGGTAAAATATAAAAGGTATTAGGTATCATATTCTACCTGTATAAGTGGTTAATTAGGTCTTTAACATAGTTTTGCAATTTTGGGAATGGAATATGTATGAATTAAAAGTTGAATAACAAAACATATAATTGATTGCTTAGGCGGTCATGGTTTACCTAGGGCTTAAAATGAAAAATACAATTTCTTAGAGTTATTTATAAGGTTTAAGAATGGAAAACAAAATTCTTGTAATAATTTTTAGGATTTAAAATATAAGGAAAATATCTAAACGAAAGTGAAAATAAAAAATTTAAGGAGATGTCTAAATTTGATAATAAAAATAAAATACCGATAATATTCATGGATGGATATAGACCCATCAAGCAGGGAAAATCATTCCAATCCTGGGAGAGGTGGCGATCATTCTTAAGAACCAAAAAGACTGAGATGAGAGAAGCCCTATGAGTCATTGAAACTTCGGAAGGAGGGCACTTGATATATCATCAATAGAGGGAGAAAAAAAGGGCTTTACTCCCCTTTTCAAGATGAAGAAAGAAATGTGATCAAAGTTGAGACCTCTCACAATAGTTCTACCTATAGAAAAGATCATGAAAGAGGCGATCAGAAATAAAGAGGCTTACAGTTTAAAATAAAATAAAATACCTAACTAAAGGAGGTTCCTAGAATTGAAAAGGGGTCTAAAGATTGTGATAATGATTAGATTTTTATTACAAAATAAAATGAGCTTTTGAACACTTGGTTTAAGTTAAATTTTTTGGATTTAACCAAGTTTTTTTAGTTGGAGGAATCAATTACTTGATTGTCTTCATCCTTAAAATCTTATAATTGGCTAACCTATTAGCTATAGCCCAATGTTAGGTAATCTAGGATCAATTTTTAGCTTAAACGATCTCAAATTTTGATCTAATAGGAGTTAGATTTAGGCTTGTTAATTATCTAAAATATGCATACAATTAAGTTAGACTCTAAGACTGGACCCTTCTTATTTTAATAAAAATGGAATTGATCATCTTGTAAAATAAGAAAGGATGCAATGTAAGCCTATTATTTAATTTTATTATCAACATTTCATTAATTTTATTTCTTTTACAATCTCTCTTTCTCTCTCTATTCCTTAATGGGTCAATCAATCATAAAATCAAAGTATTGATAAAGAAAGAAAAAAATAATGCCTAATTGTTGAATTTAAAGTTTGGTTATGTAGGCTAAATGTATTCACAAACACATATACTAATTAATTTTAAAAATCACCACTTGAATTCAACCTTATTCAAGACAAGGCCTAAATAAGTTTTTTACTAAGCATAAACCTACCAAAAAATATTATTTTCTTTATTCTAATCCTAAAATAAAAGAATCATTAAAATAACAAACTTAATGAAATCATCATAAACAAATGAGTCCAAAAATAGGCTTGGCCCTTTTCCCTAATTTATTTTTCTAACTTTTGAGATTTTAATTTATTGATTTGGATCTTGTTCTTTAATTTTAAGATATTATAACCCTAACCCACCCTTTATGGGATAATGTAAATACAAAAATGAATGATTAATAATGAAAAGACCAAACAAATTTAGAATTTTTTTATGTAAGACTTTACGAAAATTTTTTAAAGATTTAAGCTCCAAATCTTTCATTCATAGAAAACAAGGAGTTTTTGAATTTCTTTTTCTATTATTGCCTTATCTTTACTAGAACGAAGTAGGGATGACAATAGGTTAGGTTAGGTTAAGTCCACAACTAGCTTAACCTAGTCTAATTCCCATTGTCCGTGGCTTGGGCCTAATCTAAATCCTAGTCAGGCCCAGGATGAGCAATCTAAGCCCTCTTTAGCCACCTCAAAATAACATTATTTTGATACTTAGTCTTTTTAGACATATAAACCAAAATGATAGTGTTTTGGGCAATTAAACCAAATTGATGTCATTTTGGGGTAGTTGTATGGGAAGTTGGGTTGGGTTGGGTTTTAGTCATCTTTGGGTTTGAAATTAGTTAGATCTCTATCAATCCGAGCCTAACCTATAGTTTACAGATTAGGTACAATCAAGTTAGGACAAAGTTGCCATCCTTAGTGAGGTGGTTACAAATCTCTCATATTATGTTAAACTATTTATAAGCTTAAAATTTTAAAAACATAAGCATTCAACATTTCAAATATGCTAATGAAGTTTCCTATCATGGAATGTCAAAGTCAAGTAAAGATAAATAAAAAATTGGAAAGTATATGCACTTTAAAAAATAGAAACCTATATAAAGACATAAATACATAAGAGACATAATCATAAGATAGGAACTTTACACTCTATGTTTACTAGAAATCATTTCTATAATTTTTGACATATGAAATTTCTAAAAATTGGTCCTTAATAAATGCCTTATTGACCATTCACCCAAACAAGGCCTCCAGCCCTGATGGGTTTAATGGTAGATTCTTCCAACAAATATGGGATAACACTAGAGACAACATTACTAGAGTAATATTCGAATTATTTAAGAGAAAAAATCTTAAAATATTGGAATAAGGCATATATTAGCTTAATATCAAAGGAAAACAGTGCAAGTAAGATCCAAACCTATTTCTTACTGTAATGTATTTTACAAGGTCATCTCTATAATTCTGGATAAAAAGATGAGGAATTATCTAAGAAAAATAGTTGATCTAGCTCAAGATGCCTTTATAAAGGGAAGAAACATTGGGAATAGCATTATGCTTTGTTAGTAGTTAATTAAATTGTATAAATTTAATAAGTCTATTAAGAGTTATACCTTGAAAAGAGACCAAGCTAAAGCTTAATATTCAATCAGCTCGAGCTTCATCATCAAAATACTTCAAGTTGTAGTCTTTTCGATTAAATTTATAGAAAGGATTAAGGAGTGCATCTCTACCCCGTCATATGCAATCTTAATGAATGGAGAACCAATAACGCATTTCAAGACTGCCAAGGGACTCAAACAATAGGATCCACTTACCCATATCTGTCTATCATCAGAATGAAGGATCTTGCAAGATAGCAAGGAACATTTCTAGGAATCCATAGTTTAAGCATCATTGCAGGTTTAAGGGAATTAAATTATTCCACTTAGAATTTATGATGATACCATATTACTTTGTATGCTAGTGGCGATATGGAAGCTAGTGACAATAGGGTTAGCTTGTAACCCTACAAAGTGCTAATTCTATTTAGCAGCTAATGTTGATCTAGAAGTAGCTATAAGGTCCATGAGTACGAGAATTAATCAAGTTAGATTGCCTATTAAATATTTAAGAGTTCTTATCCCACAGAAGAAAATAAATGTAGTAGATTGCTTACCATTAATAGACTCTATCAATAAGAGAATTAATCATTAGTGCAATAAATTCATGACTTATTAGGAAAGACTCCAGCTGGTCATTTCAATTCCAAAACACTTAGCTACATACTGGTTAACTCACTTAACACTCCCTCTAAGAATTATAAAATCAATAAACAACCACCTATGAGGTTTTTTTTCATAAAAGGGAACAACCAACCAAATGAAGATACCAAAAGTGAAGTGGTCCAATGTTTGTTTTCCTAAGCAATTAGGAGGATTAGGGATTACTTCTACTAAAATGCTAAGTAAAGTATTTATGGCCAAAAACATTTGGAGCATATATGGAGACAAAGAGGAGTTATAGGTAAATAGGTACATATATTCCATATAAAAAGAGTTAACCTATGGAATGTTCGTCCTAGCCAAATTATGTCATGGACATTGAGACAAATTCTAGAAACTAGGCAATGGATGTAGGAGTTAATCAAGTATAAGGTTGGACATGGGAACATTGCACCCTCCTGGTTTGATAACTGGCACCCTAGAGGCCATTGTAGAAATTTGAGGAAATCCAATATATGAAATCCTTAATTCCCCAAAACACAATGACATAAGAACTCATCCTTAAGAACTAACAAAGGTGGCCTTATCACTTTAACAAAGATACAGAGATAATCGTGAATAACCTCCCACCTTACTATCCTGACTCAAACAAATCTTATATAATGGATTGTTGATAGAATAATGGAGTTTACCACTAAGGCTTGCAAAATTTACTTACAAAAAGTACCTAACGACATGGTGAATGGAGAAAGTTGATGTGGGAAAAAGACATAAGCCCCACACATACATTTATCCATTATCTTGGGATAGGAGGAAGGTTGTCAACTAAGGACAACATTAAATTTGTAATTCCATCTAGGAACTTTGAACTTTGTCAAATGTAGGATTAAAGCTTTGATCAATTACTGGTCAAATGCTGCTACTACAATAATATACAGAGAAATATCACAAGTCTATTGAATGTAAGATGGAACATTATAAGTTGAAATGCAGTTATTAATTAGGCTTGTAAAATGAAAATGGAAAAAAAATAGTGATTATTAAATGTTAAAAATGTGTCTTACATCATTGGTGCATAACCTATGGATTCAAGTGATCAAATACTGCATTTAAAAGTTGAAGTCCAACAAGGAAAAGTCTCATTTTAGGTAATAATAATGTATGTCGCTAACCTGAATTTTTAAATATGAGCACTATAAAGGAAGCTACAATAAATACACTTAACTTTACAAGGGCCACGACTTATCTTAGGAGACTTTAACAATGTCTTACATATGAACGAAGTGGAAGGGAATATTGGATTACACTTTTACACTAGTGATTTCAATGAGTATGTCCAAAATATAGAAGTTACTCATATGAAGATGGAGGATATGAACTTTAGTTAGTGAAATAAACAAACCTACAATTTGATGCTAAGGAAAAAGCTAGATTGTGCTTTAATCAATAAAGAATTGATATAAAAAATCCTAAATTAAGGCAATATTTGATGCTCCAGGATATCAAACCACACTCCAATATTCATATAGAATATGGATTGTAAAAGGAGGAAGAATCTTCACTTTAGATTCAATAATTTCCACACAAAGGACTAAGGGTATATGGAAGCAATAAACATATGTCTTGAAAAGGACATAAAAGGGAGCAAACAATTTCAATGTAGAAAGAAAATGGAGTTAATCAAGAAGGAATGAAGAAGCTAAATGGGAAGAGACCAAAGAGATGGCCGAGCAGACTAAATCATAGATCACCAAAATCTACAATTCTAATGGATCGATCAAACTATCAACATAATAAGGAGGAGAGAAATGAAATTCATACTTAACCCAAGGCAGTTTCTATCCATAACTTCTTTCTTAAATGAAGGGAAAGATTGAAATGGAGTCTATAAAGGGATAAGAACACCAAGTCCTTTCATAACACTATCAAATCTAAGAGCATAACCGACCTTGAAGAGACCAAATGGGGAAAGCATCATAACTCAAGGAGAACTTGAGGAAGAATCTTACAGACACTTTAAAGATTTCATAAGAACTTAGGACACCAATGGTTCATCTACCTCTATCCTCAAAACTTTAATTCATAATACATATCCTGATAAGTTAAAAGAAGAAATATTTAGACCTACCTTACCTTAAGAGATAAAGCAAATGGTGTTCGAGCTTAATCATAGGAAGACACTAGGGCTAGATGGATTTAATAGACTTTTTTCCACAACATGCGGAGCACAGTTAGATACTTAATAATATAAGCAGTGCAAGAATTCTTCAAGAATGAGAAAATATTCAAAGAGATTAATAAAACCTATATTTTTTTAATTCCTAAAACTTACATTCTTGATTCCATGAAGAACTATTGACCCATCTCTTATCACAACTTTGTTTAGTTATTTCAAAAGTTCTTGTAGTTAGATTGAAGCAAGTGATAGATTTGACAATTAGGGATTCTCAAGGTTCTTTTATGAAACGAAGGAATAATGGGGACAACATCTTGACTGCTTAAAAGTTATTCAGGAATTATGGAAAGAAAAGGCTACAAAGGATCGTGTTTTAAACGTTAAGTTCAAAAAATCCTTTGATAGTGTTAGTTGGAACTTCATTCTTCATCTATCTAGCTATTTAGTTATCTATACAAATTCACTAATTAGATTTTAAAAAAAGTATATCATTTCTACTTCATTCAACATATTGGTTAATAAAGAGTCAACAAAGCTATTCAATGGAGGAAAAGGGATTAGACAAGGGGACATTTTATTATCCTACATATTTTTCATATGTATGGAAACCCTCTTTGGATTGATTAAGAAAAACATCAATAGGTGTCCATCTTTGGTTATCATGGTAAATGCAGTTAAGTTGACTTGGTTGATATGTCTTTTACAGATGATTTATTGGTTTTTTTGTAAGGTAAATGACCCCCTTCAAGCTATACCATAGTCAATACACTCAAAATCTTTAAAGAAATATCAGGAAGATGTTGGACCCCATTTTCGGAGCCCAACATCGGACACGGAAACATGAGGCTTGGGCTTGGAGGGAAGACTTAGAAGTTGAAAATTTCGAAAAAGATCCCTCGGAAGCAAAGGTGGGCATCGTCACGAAATATGTTGTCTCGCCACGGCTAAACGGGAACTTACGCCGTGGCGAGCAAATGGTCTTTCGCCGCGGCGAACTCGCAAGTTCATCTTTGCCTCGGCGAGCAACTGGTCTCGTCGCGGCGAATGCCTCTTTCCGCAGAACCCATAACTTAAAATTTTCAACCCTTTTCATGAAAACAACACAACCCAAAACAAACTTAAAAAGCAAACTTAAACATACACTCAAGCGATCTTCTAAAATCTTATTCTCATGGTAAAACGATTCACTGCAAAAGTTTGAAGCTAAAACAATATTAACCATAACTCATTGATAACCAAAAGAAGAGTTTTACAAAGCTTTAATGGCATTTCAAGCCATAATACATCATTTGAGTTCAAGAACCAAAAATACAAAATACACTTGAACTAATATAATTTGAAATGCGGCTAAAGCCTTGAATTCCCA
>JAOSBK010000004.1:20287065-20297152 GCA_027568895.1 Erythroxylum shatona
TGTTTGAGAATTATTGAAGTGCTTTGGTTATGTATGAGTTTGATTTGTGTTGGGATTCCGGACAGGAGGTCCGATGAATTGTGTTGATTGAGCTGGAAATATTGAAGTGTGTTTTGTGTATGAATTGTGAGTATATGGACATGTGTGATTGTTTTTTTATGGCAAAAGAAAAAGAATAATAAGACTTTAAAATGATGGGATATGAATGTATAAGAAAATCTTTGGAATTGAGTTTTGGATTGAGGATAAATTTTCCAAATGGGAAATTGTTTTGATTTGTATGAGATTGAATAAAGAGGAATAAAATGAAAAAGAAAAAAATTTCTACCTATTCGAATTGGTTTAGACCGATTGTCGTTTGGTTTCCAACGTGATAGTTTTCTAAGGTACACGTTTACGGATGTCAAAATTTGACTTTTAAGTCTGATTGAACCGTTTTGTTTGCTTTGATTCTGAGCCATTCGATTCGTTTTTGATTCGCTTTCGTTGCCGCGCGCTTTTTAATCCGATTTGTTATTCTTTTCGCTTTGAAATTCGTTCTTTCATTTTGATCCGACTTTCGCTTTCGATTCTATTGACTCCCGATTCGATTTATGTTTTGCCTTTATTTTGACCCACTTCGGCGCTTTGTGTTTCGTTTTGATTCCGATCAGATTTGTGTTTCGCTTATCTTTTGGCACACTTTCGGTTTAGAGATCCGTTTGATTCGTTCCCCCGCTTTGTTTTTTGTTATGTTTTTCCGAATTTTCAGTTAGGGTCCGGTTCCAGAATCAGATCCCAACACATTCATTGACATTTTCTAGGTATAACTGAACCTATAAATGTGATTATATTGAGAATTGTGGTTTTTATGTATTGAAAAGTGATTTGGAGAGTATATGTATTGTTTTAGAATTTTTGGTAAAATTTAAGAAAATTTTGAAAATTTTGGGTATTTTCGGACTAGAAAAATGCCAAGTGTCAAAACAATTGATAAATGGTAGTAGAATTTATTGTCCAATAATGATGGCAATTTTGATAATTGACTTTGGAATTTATTGACAAATGAAATTGAAAATTGGGAGACAATTGGAGTAGAAATTGGAATTGAATGGATTAGTTAAATAAGAGAAAACAAGTGAAACCATAGGAAGTGGACATGTGGCAAGGGACAAGTGTCACTTGCCAAGCCATGCTTCCACCACTTATGACACTCTCTCCTAAGTGAAAGACCAACCTCATTTTTAATTGTCTTTCACTTATTCATTTGCTCTCTAATTGTCTTTCACTTATTCATTTGCTCTCCCCTATTGTAATTTGTCTTCTCATCTTCTTCAATCTTCTACATCTACGACACCCATTTCTCACCCTCTCAATGTGAACTTTGTTCTCACCTTCCATTTGCTACTATCATTTTTGCTATCTTCCTCCTATTTGTCACTAAAAACCTATCCCTATGACCTTTGGAAGATAAAGATCGTATGATGTTTGAGAGCTAGGGTTGAGTGATATTTTGAAGATTTTGGAGCTAAATCAAGTAAGTAACTTGTTTATCTATATGGCTAGTGTTAAATGAAGCGTGTATGATGATAGTTAGAGGTTAAAGAAACATAAATGATGTTTTATGTATGATAAATGTGAGTGATGAAATTTGCATATAAATGTCTTGTTTTTGTATATGTATGATGATCAGTGATTCATAAATTTTTATGGAGATGTTTTTAAGGTAGAATGAATCATTATAATGGTGTTGGATGAGTGCAGTAAATTGATGAATGAATGATCATGTTTAATGTTCTGTTTTTGGGTTAATGATCAAATATAGATCATGATTTGTCTTGTGAATGTTTTAGAGTTGTAAATCGAGATAAGAATGAAGAGAAAATTAAGGAGAAAAGATGATCTATGTACAAGATTTGTTAGGTGTAAAATGTAGGAAGTTATAAAAATCTGGAAAATTGGAGGAGAGAGAGAGTTGGAAAATTTTAGTTATAGTGTTTCCACTGATTAAGCATCTGTACTTTAGCCATAACTTGTTTTGTAATTATCTAAATGAGATTATTTTTTATTTGGATTAAATTAGAGACATATGGATACATTTTCATAAAGATGTCAAATTCAAATTCTATCTTTAAGAGTTTCAAAAATCGGACATGAAGTTGAGTACTGGGTGCAGTAAACTAGTGGATGAACACATGTGTTTGTGTTCTGTTTTAAGAGTATGAAAACCATGAGTGATGAGTAGTATGTAGATATTATGAATTATAAATTAAGGGTTTAATGAAAGTGAAAGTTAGGTTAACCAAGATGTTAGGTTATGTTTTTGAAATGAGATGAATTAAGGTAATTATTAGGAATGAAAAATGAAGTAGGATATGTGCAAAAAAATTTCTGATAAAAACGTATGAGAATATGTTCTATTTTTGGTGTTTATGACCAAGCATGGGATATGAATTGTGTACAGATGATGTTGAGCTGAAATTAAGGTATACTTGAAGAATTTATCAACTTGAAATGATGAGTTTTGAATATGAATTATTTGACACTTATGAATGAGATATGTTATGGAAAAAAAAGAATAGGATTTCATGAATGATGGGTTTTAGTGAGAATGATGAATCAAATGAGTTGACATTTGAGAGTTTAATGAAATCAAATTGATAGTTAAATTGTTATGAAATGATGTTGCATTAGAGAAAGTGAATTTGGGAAAAATTTAGAGTGAAAGTGATGTTAGGATATATGTAGAAACCATTGGAAATGCTCTTGAATGAGTTTTGTCTCTTCTATGTCTGTTGGACGGACTTTAGGTCCGCTAAACGGACCTTCTTGGGTCTAGAAAACTTCCTAGCCTCATCCATGTCTGTTAAACGAACATTAGGTCTACTAAACGGACCTTCATGGGTTTGAAAACGTCTTAACCTTGTCTATGTCTGCTAGGGGGTGTATGTCTGCTTAGCGAACATTCACAGTACACTTACACAAATTTGTGATTTTGACCTTATAGACGGCAAAACCTCTCTTTGGGGTCTTCACGAAAGTTGTAGATCTCAAAGTCCTCTTCCAAAGCATCGTAGAATGACATTAATCCAACATCTATAGAAAAATTTATGCTTTTTGTCCCAAGATATGTTTGTTTATAGATGATTGAATTATTAATGTTTTTCCTATGAGATATTTAGGCTTGAGTATGCTCTTGAATGAGCCTAGTTGATGACGAATTGAGTGATTAAAGTAAGGAAAGTGTATTAGGTGTTAAAGAATGATTCAAAGATCATGTTAATTGGTTATGAGACGAATATTAAGGAAATGTATCCGAGATTGTCATTGAACATCCATTGTACATATTCCATATATACATATGTGCATAAATGAATACTTATAATTGTACAAAGTTGTGCTGTGTATAAATTTGTATGTATTGCATGATTTAGAAGAGCATATTGAAAGGCGACCTCCAGACGTTGTCGGGACTTCGAGATAATAGCTTTCTGGAGCAAACTGTGAGTAACCTAGATGGCCTCAATTAATTGTTGCTATAAATTCTGTGTTGAACTATTTAGTAGAATTGATTGTGTTGATTCTGGAAATTGAATGTCCAAGGTATTTGATGCATGAATGACATATTAGAAGTGTTCTTGGTATGTGAATTTGACGAAATAAGTGATTTGTCAACATTTTGTTGAATGCTGAACTGAAGTCCGAAGATAAATATAAATGCAAATATGCTACTCATTACATATATGCATGAACAGATAATGGCAGTTGTGACCTGAGTAGCCACAAAAAATGAGCTTAAAGCTTTGAATGTGATTAAGAGCCAAAGGCTCGCTATATATAATGAGCTATGTATCTTCAATGAATAAGAGATAGTTAACAATAAGTTCGGTATCTACAATAGATACGAGACAATTTTAGGCACTCGGTCATAACAACATAATAATCGGAAATGAGTCTCATGAGTATTGCATAGACATTTAATATGTATGTGAACAAAGTGCTATGTAATGCTACAAAAAAATGATGTGAATTATGTGGTTATATATGTTGATGTGTTATATGAATTGAGTGAACCATCATGGATGATTACTTCACTGAGTTTACAAAACTTACCAAAATTGCAACGTTGATATTTTAGGACCGAGAGAGGATACGAGTAACAGAGAGACTCTACAAGAAGCATAGTTCTTGTACTTTTGAAAAGAAGAAATGACTCAAAGATCGGTCAGTTGAAAATGAAGGATTAGATAGAATCTTTTGTTTAATTTCTCATGTGTGGAGCATATTTTGTATTTAGTTTTGACATTGTATATGTTTTGATGATATTGTAAAGCTACAATGGACATATTGTTTCAGACATAAAATGCGGAAATTTTGGATTTTTAAATATTATGTCTTTCTTTATGATGCCTTATAAGAGATTATAAATAATGATGACATAATTAAGTGATTGTAGTGACTACTCTATCATTCCATTATTACAGGTTATGCACTGGAATGTCCTCAGGGTGTTCCGGTATGTGTGTTACAGAAATGGTACTCGATATTGACAGTATCAGTATAGCACCGTACTAGAACCTAATATGGTATTGGCAAATTTGGATGGTGTATGATGTTTGCCTTATAGTAGCTTACGTATTAATGTTGATGAAAAATCTGATATGTCAAGTATAGCTTTAGCTCTTTGTTGCAAATTGGAGACGCTAAGTCTATTTACTTCTATCAACTGTAAACTACAAAAGAATTGATGAGGAATATCATAGTAAGAGAGGAGGAATAATAATTGAAGTTTAATTATTAATAGCCTCGTATTTAGGGAAAGGGTTGACTGCGCTGGCTTAATCAAGCAGCTAGACTATTATAAGCTACGAAAATATGTAGACAAGAGAATGCGAGATTTAACAGAAGAAATGGCAAGCAGAAAGAGAACGAAAGGCGGATAAATTTTAATGTTTCAAAATATTTATATTTAAATTTAATTACGATAAAAACGTAAATTTAATTCTTCTGGGGAAGATCGTACAAAGCAAAGAAAAAGAAGATCAAACGAAAGCAGCAGCGAGGAGACAGACATGCGGGACAGGAACGAGGTAATCCATGTTGGTCCAGAAAGATTATATGTTATATATATAGATAAAAAAGAAAAGCAATTTTGTAAAACGAAACTGCACTGAAGAGAAGACTAACTTTTGGCGCTAAATATCAAAATGACTAAATGGAATTAGGGTTTCGATGGGATAAGTAATTGAGTGACGATGAAGAGAGACATCTTCCAAGTTCCCCAAGATCCATCGGCACTGTTCGCAAGAGACTTCCATGGAGATCGGAGCTCCAAATGCGGACCTGTAACTCACCAAAATCAAGGTGATCTGATTTCTTACAAATCTACAATTTCGAAAGTTTACGCCCCATTTTTTTTTCGTTTTTCCCGTTGATGTTGATTTTGGTTAATCGATTGTTCAGTGAACTGTTTTTCTACCTCAATGTTTATTTAGCTAATGGTTGAAACCAATAACATAATGTGAAATATATGTCAGCTTGCGAGCCCAAAATGTCGGAATATGCTTTCTTTAAGAAATTGCAGGAGGATGCTGATAGTAGGTTCCGTTCTCATCCCCAAGATCGTGATAAACACCAATCTAAGAAGCTCAAAACAAGCTGCAATTCTGGAGGTTGGTTATTAATGTGTAACACTGCTGAATCAAACGAAAAGGAGAAATTGTTAATTCTTATTCGTCATCTAGTACTTTCCTGCGGCACCGTTTGCTTGATTACTTGGCCTTCCCTTCATCTTTTGTGCTAAATGTCTAACATCAGATCTTGCTTTTCCTTCAATCCATAATAGCCATAAGAAATTCAATCCCTTGTTGCTGCCAGAGAATGCCACACATGTTAATTCTTATCCATTCCTATCTCCACGAGTCAGGTCGGTCACTAAACAGAGTCACTACCAACCGGTATTTCACCTTTTCTTTTTCTTCATTACAAATGCTGTAACATTTCTGTAGTTATTGGATTGTAAATTAGCACGCAGAAGTTGTCCTTGCCTTTTACCATTCAAATGTATAGTGGATGGATTATACAGGACAAGAATTTGAACAATTCTTTTTGTTTACCTGTAAACAAAAAATTTGTGAAGATGAGAGTTTCACCTACATAAATTACTTTGCTCATTTACATCATGCTCTGTCGTTTTTTCTGATATAGACATGCCAATTATATGTATTAAGAATCATGAAATCAAGTTTATCACAATTCACATGGCTAACTAAAATCCTGACATTTCCCCATTTCAAATTTATAGGACGTAAAAGTGAACTTTTTAACTGATTCCATTATTCTTTTAAGCAACTGTAAGTGCTGTTAATGTTGGCGGAGGTGAATTTGAAGAACTTTTCTGCATCTCTAGAGGATATGCACAATGTACAGAAAATCGCATACAACTGTGGTAACATTTGAGCACCTGATCATAAGTTTCATAAAATGAAAACATTAATTGTATTAACAGGACTATTATTTTCTTTTGGATTCTTTGGGATAGTCTGGAAAGGAACATTAATTGCAATCAACTATTTTGCAGTGTCTCAAAACTTGCACAATAATGACATTAGAGAGAAAAATTTTGACTTGTTCTTCACTGCCTTAAGGAAGCACATAAATATTATGACAATCTTTGTTGTTGTAACCTTACCAACTTTGGACCTTTATATTATTAGAATGGTTTATGAGCTGTGGCCTAGGTTTTTTCTTACTTTATTAATGCTACTCTACTACTATTCATCACCTCATATTCATTTCATCCTTAACTTACTAAGTTGAAGAATACTTAGGACTATCATTGTATCTATACTTGCATGCAATTGTTATGTAAACAATGTGGATCCTAAAGCTTTCTAGTCATAACTGAGTTGCTGCAAATCTGCAGGGGCTCAGTACCGGCAATTGGATGTCTTTTCTAGAAAAAGAAAAAATCTCCAAAAGTGGGTTGCAAATACCTCTTTTCCTGATGAGCTATGTTCAAAGGGGTTAGACACATGACATATAATGAGTTCTTATGTCTTCCATATTTCTGCTATCATGTGCCATAAAGAATATATCCGCAGGTGTGATATTATTTCTGCGCTGATCAGCCGGCTGTTTCCTGTGACTATCATGGAAAAAGTATGGAGAAATGTTATTTGAGTGGCTATGAGTTAGACGATGTCTACGTTAAGCAGCTGGAACTTTGCTTTCTGACCTTTTGCATTTTCCAGACAGGGAAGGGGCAAATTGATGGCAAAACTAAGGTGCATACCTTTCCTTGTTCAAAAAACTATTCAAATGAATCTCATCAGATGCCTATAAGAAACATGATGGAAATAGAGGATAAGCTACCTTTCGACAATGATCTATGCTTTTGTTGGTTGGATATACCAAGCGAGCCAGATATCTCAAGTTCCAGCCCTGAAGTCTATCATGAAGCCTATAAGGATAGCAGAATGAGGGCACTCCAAATTCTGCGAGAAAGCAAGACCCATGGTTTCTATGCTGAGGACAATTCTACTTTTGGCTTTCAGATTCCAGAATATGAACCTGACACCTGTAATGATCTCAAGGGTACCAATAGATTCCATTATTTTAATAAATCCTTTAGTGGTGATGAACTCCATCTCCCTCTGGTGGATTGGGAATTTAACAACATAGTGGACGAGAGAAAACCGTCTCCGACTTGTAGAACTACAGAATTTAGCATGCATCCTCATCAGAAACAGAAACCCAACAGCATCATTGGTGAATTCCGATCTCCCAATAATCCTCTGTCTTCAGAAGAGCCTCATCCTCTTTTGCTAGGTTGGGACTTCAAAAACATGATGGATGATAGAAACCTATCTTTGAGTTGTGAAAATACAGAGCTGAGCATGTGTCGAAATTTATGGGGTTTACATGCTGATGATCAACAATTGGAAAACCATAGCAGATTCAGTGTAAATGGATTGTGTAATCCATCTTTGTTATGTCATCGTTCCCCAAACCTGCCTTCACTATGTTGGCACCCCTCACCCAGCCATGATAGCCATGATCTGGAAGAAGGTATTCTTGAGATTAAGGAAAAAGTGGATACTGTTTTGGATGATTGCTCTTTGTCCTTACACGACAAAGCCAGCGATCATAATTTAGTTGAATATTGTCATCCTTACAGCACATGTGATAGTAGAAGCATCATTCTTTCTCCCCAAAATCATCATGGGTTTATGAGCAAGATTCTAGATGATGAGCAATGTCATACTGATAGAAAAGTTCTATTTTCCTCTGGAATCAATTTCAATTCTGTGCTGAAGCACTCTCCAGTAAGCAATTCCTTGAGAGATTATTACATAGCAAATAATCATGCTCTTGTATTCCCGTATAGCATTGACACATCTACAACCTTTCCTGCTGAGGACAAGTATGAGAACTATCCATGTGGTTTGGGACATGGAGCAGTTTATCATTGTTCCCATGAAGATATGACTAAGGAACATGACTGGCAATTATTTGCTTCCAGCTTATGTATTGAAAAAGCGTTGGCATTTTCATTGGATGAATACAAGGAGGGATCTGAAAGAGATTTTTCTGATAATGGGGAAGTGAAATACTTTTGATGCTTCTATTATGCCTGGGGATTTGGCCCTCAGAAAAGGTTTGCTGTGATCTGTTGCTTGGTTAGGCATTCTTATGAGCTATGAAGTTCCGATTGTGTGAAGTTGAAAGGTTAATGGTTACCAACGGTGCACATTTCCTCTAAGTTGATACCTTGTAGGACATGATGTTCTGCTTGGAAGATTAGTTGTAATGATTGATATTCATCTTTCAGTAAAGATGTAGAGACCCGAGATTGCAGCTTAGTACAGGATTGTGTACGAGGTTATTGTCGTTGAGGCGGTAAGATTTCAAAGAAATGCATGTCTGTCTTACAGCATCCCCTTGATGAACGTGTCGTCTACCAGATCCAGATAGGAGGGCAGCCTAAGTGCATCGCTCTTTCCAAAAACAATTGAATGCAGCGTGATTAGAAAAAACCTGTACTGTAAGAGTCTTGTCTACTATTCCTAACTCCAATCCAAAGTTTACTTTCACTTGCCAAAGAAATTCTTAGTTCTTTAATTCCGTACCCATTTTATGCCCCAAACAAAATCGATTCTAAATTCCCGGCCTTTAGGAAATTGGATTTGCTCTTCTTTTTCCCACTTTGCTTATTTATATTCCGCCACTTTTTAAAAAAAAAAATTTTTGAGCAGCAAGCACATTCTAATTTAATTGCCATCTCGTGAAGACAAGAATTCCAATTTGATATTACGAGTAAAATAAATAAATGAAAAGGAAAATATAGTTAAACTCGCCACTCAAATGTTTTTTTTTTTGTTAGCTCACGAGGTGTCTTAAGAGGGTCTCAATTATGGGAAGGTGTTTTTAAGTCATTCACTCTCAGACTAATCTTCGCTCGCACCGGGTCAGCCCGTAAAGGATAAAGTGCTGGCTAAACAGATTTCTTCATTCCCAGGACTCGAACTTGAGACCTCTGATTAAGGGATGAGAGTACTGAATCACTCACACCAACCTGTTTAGTTCCCAAATATTTAGTAGTATGTTTAACCCCCTCTAGTCTACTATGTGATTGTTATTAGCATTACTCCAACTCCGATCTTTACGTTGTCCCCTTACTGTGTGACTTTTCTCTCCATTAGCGTTACTCCAACTCCGATCTTTATGTTGCCCCCTCACTGTGTGACTTTTCTCTCCACCCAATCCCCTGCCTAGGCCTATATTCCAAGTAGCTTTAGACTGCACGTTAATTAAGCCACGCCGCCCATTTGTTCCGTGATTGCCTCCAACCCTGCTTCTTTTTTTCTTTTTTTTTTTTATTACATTAGATATCTTGACTTAGTCAGACTAATTCTAAGCCCCTACGACCCCACCCCAAGAGCCTAGAGAATGTAAATTTGGAATCCTAAGATCCCTCAGGTTCCTACGTAGTCTGTACACTTCTGCGCACAAAGAGTCTTCACACACTCTAGATTGTTCAGCTGATGATTGATCATTGGCTCCCCCCCTGTTCAGCATCAGGTTCCCATCAGCCCCCAGATTTCCT
>JAOSBK010000004.1:20303790-20316662 GCA_027568895.1 Erythroxylum shatona
CGATACCCACCCCCTTGGTGGGTTTAGTAGATTCCCAAATTTAATGGAATAAATCCATTCCCCTGGAATTGAAAACCTCAAAACAAACATTATTTTTCAGAATTATTCCATTCTTTCATTCCCAAACCCTCAAACCAAACACCGCCTTAATAGAATTAGGCCTGAAATAGGGAGCTGAAGAGTAGCATAAATGTGTTAACAAATAAAATTTTGTACTTTGACGAATGGGATTTTCTCTTACCGGAGATGAGGTGAGTCAAAGTACTTGACGAATGGGATTTTCTCTTACCAGAGATGAGGCGGTGATTTTGACTCAATCCTCCGTTGGATAAGTAACCTCTGACTTTCTTATATCTATGTACTTACAAACATAAAGGAATGTGGTCAGTACATGAATTCACCCCAGGTAATCCGATGAGGGGGACGTGATCCTCTAACCAGAGGATTTGAGGGGACTCAATCCTCCGTTGCATAATTACCTTATATCGGTGTACTTACAAATATAAAGGAATCTGATTTTCTTATATCTGTGTACTTACAAACATAAAGGAATGTGGTGAGTAGATGAATTCACCGCGGCGTTCTTACGGCTTACGTGGTCCCTTTCTTTGTTGAAAGGAAAAGGTGGATAAGGTAAGACAAATGTTAACATAATGAAGTGGTCCCTTGGGGTAAGTAAAGTTGATAGTGGTTGGTGGTAGGTCTATTCCATTCCATGCCAAAGTACCAGTTGTTGCTTGCGTTGTATAGTACCTATACCTGCAAAATCTTCATTTCCATCTTAGGTGGGATCACCATTCACTGCTAGCTAGGTTGCATAATCCTCCTCACAATGTATGTCTCTCGACACCTAGACTAGACCACTACTACTAGCCTCTTGAGGATTTTTTTAGTACTAGTTAATATCCAAAATCAATGGCCTTGTTTTCTTTCCATAGGAAAACAGTGTCAAAGATATTCATGAAAGTTCAAATTGTTTTTTTCTTTTCTAAGAAACAAAAATAACATCCGAATTCTAATTTCTAATTTTAAAGGTCAATTTCAAATTCTAGTGTACGAAAGTGTAGGCCTTACAGTTTGGTTACAAGTGTGACCAAAAAGGTTAGGCCGGAGAAGATGGTTATTCTATGATAGTGCGTACTTGTGAGTTTTCTTCTTTCTGTTATTATCCTTGCCAGGGGCTTTTTTAGCTTAAAAGAAAGGGATTGAGGACAGGAAACGAGAGGAAAATAGGATCCACAATGATTCTACGTTGCATTATTCTCTAGCTAATATTTACAACAGAAGTTAGAAGATGGCGTGTTTTATATTATAACTATAATAGTATGCTACTGACGGTGATGATGAGGTGAATCAAAAACAAAAACGCCAGAAAGCAACAATTAGAAAGTCAAGTGCCTCAATCTACTGATGGTGATGATGAGGTGAATCAAAAACAAAAACGCCAGAAAGCAACAATTAGAAAGTCAAGTGCCCGTTTTTCTTTCATCACAGATATAGAAATAAAACACACACACTGACTCCCTAATCCTCTTTTTAACATAAAATACCACTAAACCAAAGTTACCAGTGCATTATTATTATATATTTCAAAATTATTTACGCTATTTATGTGCCAGTCTACGCGTAATCGAAACTAATAATTAAATCCAAGTTAATGAGATGTCTTTGACGTCCGATACTCGGTCGGTGAACAAAATGCCGAAACTTACCTTCTCTCTCTTCTAAAGCTCATCAACACCCCAATTGCCCGTCTGTTTCTCGCGATTATCCCACGACATTGACGCCAGGATACCAGATTCCGGCCCCCAGGTCCTTTCCCCTTATATGCTGCTTGTGTCTCCACACTCATTGTTTGTTGATGAAATTCTGCTATATCTTTTAAGAACTCCACTTTGTGCTCCTATTTCTCTCTCTTTCACTTGCTTGGTCGAATCTATTCCCTCTTTCTCCCTCTATTCGCTTTGTGATGCTTTTAAATGTAAAAATGTAGTCTTTCTGAAAGCTTTTTGGATCCTTTTTCTTTTTCTTTTTTTTTTTTTGTTTTGTTTCTACAACTCATCAAAGATCACACCTTTTGGCTTTGTTTTACGTTTGTTTCTGTGATTCTTAACTCCTCTCTATCTTTTCCTTTTTTTTTTGTGTGTAATTTCATCGTATAAAACAAGTAATTGCTCCCTTGATTTATGTTATTCTGATATCGAAAGCTCGGACTGGTCTACATTTAGGTGAATGTTGGTTAAGATCTTGCTCGGTTTGTATGTTTTCATTATATTTTTTCGGGATTGGAGATTAATTGAGCTCACTCTGGGATTTTATTCCACAGACAGGGGTACTAAACGCTGACGTTTGATTGCGATGGTTCATGAGCGAATATGTCAAATATGCACTCTGAATTGAACTAAGTATGTTATCCTTTTATTCACTAACTTTCGCTTTAATCAAGGCCTTTGTTGTGATTTGATTGGCTTCTTCTGTTTGCTTAACTAACGGTTCCTTCTCTATCTCTCACTCTCTCGATTCCTGTGCCAATCTACCAGCTTTCCACTCTTAATCTGTAGCTTTCTGTCATCAAATTCCTGGGTCATGCTTGCTTTTAACTTATTTGAATATGTTTGTCTTGAAGCTTTTTAGAAGAGACGTAGGTTTGATTGTTAGAGATAATACTTTTGCCAATGGTCGGTTTCCTTTGCCGGTCGAGGTTTGCTGATAAATCTTACAGGTTAGCTGAAAAGAGCATATGCCTGAATTTGGCTTTTTAAGTTTCCTGATTCTGTTTCAGAGCCGTTTCCCTAAATAAAAAAATTTAACACCACTTGTATTTCTTGCTGCTTGTGATCTCTGTTGCACTAAGTATTTGTTTATGAACATTCTCATACTCTGCAATCATCTGCTTCTTTCCCGAAGTAACTTTACTGTATGTTTAGCTTCTTCTTGCTCTGTGTTTACAGGCCAATTGACTGACACGAAGTTTGTGGTTCTTTTATAACAGGTTTAAAGATGATAGGGATGCAAAATAAAAACGCTAAAAACATAGATAGACCTTCTCCTGGATGCTTAGGTCAGATGGTGAATCTTTTTGATATGAGCAATGGCATTTCTGGGAAAACGCTGCTCACTGATAAACCTCATTTTGATGGTAATGTTTGTTATTTCTTATTAATTTTGTAGCGTTTTTCTTTTCTCTTTAAAAAGTTATACCCGTTTACTTCCCTTTTATTGGCTGATTTGGGCCATTTAGACTCTCCACGAAAACCCAATTTACAACTATATAGTTTTATTGTCTATTAATAATAACTTCTGTGATGTCCATTCATTCTGTTGCCATTGATGGCTAAGTTGACGTTTAAAACGTCAAATTAGATGCATGGACAGAAGTTTTTATCATTGGATTTAACTAAGCTAGTGTCCTCTGAAAAGTGTGTGAAATGAGATTGAAGTAATCTTGCACTATGCAATCTTCTTGTGGTTGATAATTTAGATCTTGACATCAGCGGGGATAATGTTTAGTTGTTGACAATGTGTGATTTGCAGGTTCTTCGTTCTCAAGAAGTCGGTCAGGTGTTACCAGAGTGTTGAGTCCAACAGATGAAATAGAGGATAAAATGGTGAAAAAAGGGATTTTTTTTAAAAAATTGGGGTATTAATGTTGCATGAATGACAGGGAAATTTGTTTCTCTGCTGTGCATTTTTTCTGCAGATGGTGGCAGATTTAAGAAGAAGCTATTCAAACAAGAAAGTAAATGGGACCCCTATGAAGACACTCATAGCCCAAGAGATGTCCAAAGAAGTGGAGTCCAAGCATAATCCACCTAATGTTGTTGCTAAGTTGATGGGACTTGATACCCTCCCAGTTCAGCTGCCTAATTCAGGTACTCGAGGAGGCCACATGAAAGGTTATTCAAGACGCTCTTTAAGTCACTCAGGAGTACTTATGGAGAGCTGGGAGCAAGATCTTGGCATCTTGGAGAAGCAAATGCATTGTGAAGCTCACCATTGTCATGAACAAAATCAACAAAAAGATGTGCCTGTAATCTGGCAGCAGCCCCAGGAGGTGAATGCCATAGACAACTCAGCACAAAAGGGAAGATATAATGAAAATGTTGATGAAAAAGGGATGGCTCTCATTCGCCAGAAGTTCATGGAAGCAAAATGTTTGGCAGCAGATTGCCAGTCCAAGGAATTCCGAGAGGCAATCGATGTTTTAAGTTCCAATAGAGACTTGTTGCTCAAGTTTTTGGAAAAACCAAATTCCATGTTTTCCCGGTCACTGTATCACATGGAGTCTATTCCTCCAGCCTCTGATACAAAGCATATCACTGTTCTTAAGCCCTCCAAACTGATTGATAATGAAAAAGTTACGTCGAAGAAGGGTGACAAGCAAGTAAAGAAAACTAACCAAATGGGTTATGCTACTGATTATCAGATAAATGGTAACAGTTATTCTGCTAGCTTTTGCAATCAGAAGATTGATGACTGTCCTTCTCAACCGACTCGAATAGTAGTGTTGAAGCCTAGCCCAGGAATCACTCGTGACTGTAAGGCTGTGGTTTCACCGCCTTACTCATCAACCAGAATAATCCAGTGTGAAGATACTTATGATGAACCTGAAGATGATGAGGCACGGGAATCGACAGAGCTTGCAACAGGCTGTCAGATCCCTAGCGATGGTAGGGATGAAACTCTCCTTTCTTCAGTTTTTTCAAATGGTTACATTGGTGATGACAGTTCATTTGATAAATCAGAAATTGAATATGCTGACGGAAATCTGACTGAATCAGAAATCATGTCACCAACATCTAGGCATTCGCGGGATTACATAAATGAGTTTGGAAGCCCATATTCTTCTGCCTCCTTTAGTCGTGTTTCATGTTCCCCAGAGTCATCTGTTTGTAGAGAGGCAAAGAAGCGACTTTCTGAAAGGTGGGCAATGATGACATTAAATGGAAGTTCTCAGGGGCAAAAAGACGCTTGCAGGAGCTCTAGCACACTGGGGGATATGCTTGCACTTTCAGATGTAAAATGTTCTGTGAGATTGGAGGGAGAAGTTAGTAACAAGCAACAAGAGCCTAGAGGATCCACTTGTTACTTAACTAGTGACTTGAACAAGGAGGAAGGTGTGGCTAGTTCACCTAAAAACCTTCTGAGATCAAAATCTCTACCTGTGTCTTCTGCAGTACTTGGTGCCAGGGTTAATGTTGATATTTCAGATCCTGAGGCTGGTAAAATGCAAGTTCCAAAAGAAGTGATTGAATCAAAGAGCGCAAAGTCATCTTTTAAGGGGAGAGTTTCTAGTTTATTTTTCTCTAGGAATAAAAGAAGAAATGAAGAAAAATCTGCCCGTTCTCAGATCAAAGATGAACTTCAAGCTACTAACTCTGAGACATTTAGTTCACTTGTACATCTCCCTGGAAAACTTGGTGGTGATGTAACACAATGTGCTAATACTGCTTTTGAAGTTTATTCATCTGGTCTCCATGGATCGTCAATCAAGACAACTAATCCAGATTTGATGGGCATGGAAACAAAAGAAGGCTTAGTTTCCAAGGAGGTATTCATTCTTCTATTCAACTAGTACTTTTTAAACAAAAGAAGGCTTAGTTTCCCAGGAGGTATTCATTATTCTATTCATCTTGTAATTTTTACTGGTACATTTGATTCTTTGTTTTTGTTAAAATGTAAGTTTATTATACTCCCACATGTTATTTTCAGTCATTTGTCTATGTTTGCAGTTTTGTTGTATCTGTGTCATTCCACTGGTGTGGTTACTAGGTTGCTGAAGAGATGAATGCATAATAATTAAGCAGACTTATTTGCATGATTCTATATTGTCATTGATCAATGTGCATCCAGATAGGAATGTATGCTTTGGCGGTATTTATAAGTGGCAAACAAATTTTTATATGATATTTTTCGCATCTTTCCTTAATCATGTTATTTAAGAGTGGGATTGCTCAAGGCATAGAGTAAGTATTTAATTTCAATATTAAGTATTTATACCATATTTGTGATGCAGTGATTTGTGTAGTGTTTAATTCTATTATCATATCTTGAGAACATCATTGTCGTCATATAATGGCACCAAGAATAATGTTCTATTGCTTAAACTGCGATGATGTCTTTGGTCGGGCGATGACTCTCATTTTCCCCTTCATTGAATGACTGTAACCTTAAGTTATTCATATTTACAACATATGGAAAACTTGCAGAGAGTTTTATCTGTGGCAAAACCATTGTTGCCTGGGAATGCTAGTGAGAACCAGGATCAGCCAAGTCCAATCTCAGTTTTGGAACCCTTATTTGAAGAAGATAACATAATTCCAGCGGCTTGTATCAACGTGAAGTCAGAACGTCGGGGTAAGGTCTCTCTTAGGCAGAACTCTTGGAAGTCTTTTAGATGTCTACCTCACTTAGGCATTGTATTTATCCAGTTTTGGGTCTTTGTGAATAAAATCCTTGTTTATTGGTTTAACAGGAGTTGAAATAATGTCTCCCAAGTCTAATTTGATTGACAAGTCACCGCTTATAGGTTCGATTTCAAGGACATTATCATGGGATGATACTCGTTCTGAAATGGGGACCCCATTTCCATTAAATACGTCTTTAACAGCCTCGGTTGCTGAGGAAGCAGAACAGGACTTGTTTTCCTTGGTTCAAACACTAATATCAGCAGCTGGCCTCGAAGATAAGGTACAGATCCACACATTTTATGGCGGATGGCATTCACCTGAAAGCCCACTCGACCCATCATTAAGAGACAAATATGCTAATCTCAATGACAAGGAGCTTTTGCATGAAGCAAAGCGCAGACAAAGACGATCCAATAGAAAGCTCGTGTTCGACTGTGTCAATGCAGCAATAGTGGAATTCACAAGTTATGGATCAGACAGGAGTACAAGTTGCAAATGTCAGAACAGGACCAAAGAAGCATCATTGGCCGTGCTTGTGGACCATGTGTGGTCCCAAATTAAGGAATGGATTAGTACGGGGGATGATGGGGACAGCAACAGCCTGGTTGTGGAGAAAGGTTTAAGAAGTGAGGTTGTAGGGAAGGGATGGGCTGACAATATGATAATGGAATTGGATAATTTAGGTAGAGAAATAGAAGGGAAGTTAATTGAAGATCTTGTGGAAGAGGCTGTTGTGAAATTTGTCGGATAGGCCGTGATGATTTTTTGTTTCTTTATATTGTTGTATCTTATCTCTGTGTATTTAATTTCCAGCCGTGGTGGTTTTCTTTTGTTCAACGGGGCAATTGTATTCATAAATGCAGCTCCAGCTAATTTTAGTTACTATGTGGCGGTTATGAAGTATCAAATGCCATGCTATGTCTATGTCCCCGCTGCATTGCTGTCTGTCTGAGTCTCACCACCCAAGAAAAGTTATCGCTGTCCCCAGTGCGACCCTTCAATGCATAACCAACCAACCAAACGCCTCTTTTACTTATTCAGTTGACATTTATTTGAATGATGTCTTTCCAAAAGGCTTGGATTTATGTTTTGGCACATCATAGGTAGAAAGAAAGAAGTTAATTTTACCCATCATGTCTTGCCTTGTATTATTTGTGGAACAAAAGTTGTGGATATTATATCAGCATTTCCAGCTACTAAACTACCGCTCGACACAAATATCACTAACACCTGACAGGACAATTGAACTGTGTAAAATTGTATAAGCTCAGCCCACCGACCGTAATCCATAATTCTGCGTCGCCAAGCCTCACTGTCAAATGTAGCAGAGATCGTACAATCTTCATGTACCCGTCACTCACAAACGAAACATCTCTGATGTGGCTCATGATCAACATTTTACTTGTTCAAAAACTTGGCACCGTTCCTTTTAAGCTGACATTCCTCAACCCATGCTGCAGTAGTTGGGTTCATTTAGTAATAGATAGAAGCCCGATCGCGTGAGTCGGTGGATGTATCATTCTATTCATTTAACTTGGATAATTTGTCCCACGGGATTCTGTGCTGGGTTGGGCAACAATGAATGGTCAAAGAAGTGGGATTTATTTCCACATCATATTCTTATCATTGCTTTTCATGTTTCAAAGCACATCCTTTGTTCAGCTCCTTGAAATGCTTAAGAGCATCCTCACCTGCAAGATCACGAAAATTAAGCAACAAATGTGTTAATCCAAACTTAAGTTCAAAAGTAACATTAAGCAACAAATGTGTTACTCCAAACTTAAGTTCAAAAGTAACATGTTCAACAAAATTAAGAAAGGTAATGTATAAGAGCCTTTGGGTTAAGTTTGGTCCAACAAACTCCCTTAATGTTCTCAAATTAGCCATTGTTTCTTCAATTTTAAACTCTTGTGTACTTCTGGAGTTGTTCTTTTTACTTTTGAACAAAATTAAGAAAGGTAACGTACAATGGCCTTTGGGTTAAGTCGAGTGCAACAAACTCCCTTAATGTTCTCGAATTAGCCATTGTTTCTTCAATTTTAAACTCTTGTTGTATTTTTGGAGTTGTTCTTAATTCCCTTGTAGTCTCAGGATCCAATTGTATAGGTTCTCTATCGGGAGATCTTGTTACTACTGTACATCAAAACTAATGAACAAGTAAAAATTAAGAAATAACTATAAACAAATATATATATATATTTGTTATATATATATACAAAACACTAATCAAAATCAAAAGTGAAAACTAAAGCACCATATCCCCCAGCAATGACGCCAAAGTTGATTGTGTGTGTCGAATACATCACAAAATAACCTAACTCTGCACACTAAGATTTATAGCTATGATGAGTAGGGATCGAATCCACAAGAAATATACATGTAATTTTTTCAATGAAAAAAATTGATGTTTAAGATAAACAAAAGTGGTTTTAATTGGATGCAATTGAGGAAGTAAAATTTAAACTAAAAAAACAAATTAAAGAAAATAACCAAAACTGATGAGAAAGATAAATGTGTTTAGAATCCAACTCTCAAATCAACCTCAGCCTAGACAAAATTAAACATATTTTAATGTTATAATGTTTTTATACCTCTCTTAGAACTATTGGTCATAGATTAATGACAAGTTCCATTAATCCTGGTTTTCCCTTAGGTCATGTTTAATTAAAACAAAATTTTTAATTAAGCTTAACTATCAAACAACCTAAAACAAGCTCTTTAGAATTAATTAGACATTCGTATTATGAAAAAGGAAAACAGACCAATCTAGGCAGTAATCGCACAATTTTGGGTTATTCAACTTATGTTGCATTGTTCTTAATGATTCACTGTCTTTAGTAGCTACAAAGTAATCTAAAATACAACAATTACGTATTATATTGAAGATTCTAGCAATGAGTTTTCATTCAGTTACCTCAAAGTTCAAATTTTACTATCTCATAATGCAATTTTGAGCTTATCAAACCTCAATCTCTTCAAACAACGGGTATACCTCATACTTCTTCTACGTAACTCTGACGTTCAATAAAAATATCTTTACTTGTCCATTTCTAATATTACAAAACACTTATGTGACTCATAACTCAATCTGGGACTTTATTAGTTTCTAAAATTTTTTAAACATCTAAAATATCCATGTTATACTTGTTCAAAGGTCTTATACCTAATTCTTATCATTCTCCCCATCATCAATTATAATTATCTATAAAATAATAGCTATAATTTCTAATGAGACAATTCTCCATTACGCAACAAAACTTATCCCAAAAATTTCCATGAAAATTTTACCACCATTTCACTCATCCGATTTTCAATAAATAAAACATTTGACTTACATCAAAAGAAACATAAAATAATGAATGTCTAATACTTATAATTGATATCCTAATATACACGCAATTGAAAGCTTACATCAATCTAATCATTACTACAATTACTAACATTAAAAAATAGAATTCTCTTAAAAATATTGTTCAATCATCCATCATGATTAAAGATTCCATCACAATGTCATCCATGACATTACTTTTTACGACTCCATAAATCACCTTACAATCAAGAATAAACTTGAACTTAAAAATAAAATTTTATGCTGAGATTGATATTTATTCTAATAAATCACTCTATAAGGTCATAACATTTAAACATATCAAAATTCATTCACTAATTACTTGTATCAATAATTAATCCTCAACTAATTCAACCATAATAAGCAATTTTATCATCCAAATATATTCACTAGTTACTTTTCCATTATTAAAAGGCTAAATAACCTAACAAAATTTTGTAATTATTGAGCCATAGAAACTAAATAACTTGTATACCATATTCTTAGTACTTTTCTAGCTATCATGGCTGATATGCTAAGAGATGGGAACATTTTACATTTCCTGTGAAATACTAAATTTAGCTTCCTATGTGTACCAAACTTAACTTCCTTTAGAAGCAATCCACATCGACAAAATGCACTATTAGTCAATTCTCTTCCTAGTATGACTTCATAGTCATGGATGTCTAATAAGATCAACTCATTATTGATTCTAATTCTAACTACTATGTAACTATCTTTATGAATGTTCTACACTACTAGTGTAACTTTAGTGAAAATAGTTATTATCTTATGGCACTCTAAAAGCTATAACTTCATATTAATCTATATAACAAAATCTTTTAGAAACATAACAGTGCATATTTTTGGGATCTATCTAAATATATTCATTATTACTGAAACTATAATTGTACCTATCACCATACCAGATGCATCCTCAACATCTTGTTGAGTTATTGCATTTACCCCAGCCTATGCATGTGGTCTCTTTCCACATTAGCCACACCTTGATACTAAGCTCTTAGTATTTCGAGAGTTTTTGGACACTATAGGTGGTTTGACTGACCACTGACTAGACGATATTCCTCATCTCATCCTTATGTCACTAAACCATTTAAATTTATTATTTTTAGCCCAATCCAACTAAATAAGGGCACTTTTGGGATCTCTACTCCCATCGAGCAATTTTGTGCCTAACTTACAAATACGATTGATTAAACTCCATAACACTATTAGGGTTTCCGATGGTTAGCGCATTATCACTACTCGTATCTATATTGTGCATTCAAGGTTAAAAAATTCAACCAACAATTATTTCATTCTTAATGGTTCTAAATGGGGTTGATTCGTAAGGAAAAATATTTACTAATCCATCCCTATGCTGGGCCTCTTGAGCTGAAGGTACTTCAAGTGCTAGAGCCTTTGGAGTGGCTTTGGGACCCCTAAGGTTTCCTTAATGCATAATGCTGTGAATTCAAAGATAAACTATATAACACTGGAAGTTTTTAAAATCGGACAAAACTTTCTAGGTTGCCTTGTTCACCAAAACAACATAAAAACACATTATGAAATCAATACATTTATAGAGACAACCTTATTTCAAAAACTGACTCTGATACCACCTAAAAGGAACCATCCCAGAGTTTCCCTTCTAAAACTCGAGTAGAGCCCTCTCGACGACCCCACAGTTTCCCTCCAATCAATATTTAACTCAATCGAAGGGTTCCCATAAACCTAAGTCATTTAACTATTAAAAACCTTTTATACTTTAAAGTTAAAAGTGCAAAAAATAGTGATTTTTTTTTTAAAATTCTAGCTGCATAACGGTTGCATTTTTTAGATTCCTAAATTTTAAAAGCCTACGTAACACAATTTAAAACGCTTTTAGTATTTCACATACCATCTTAACTGTTGGGCACCGTTTTTGGAACTCAACTCTTGCGGAAAATCATAAGACTTGAGCGGTTTCCGATAGAGAACTCCTTAATCATTATCGGATCCTCTTCTTGCTCTGATACCACATATATTAGATCCAACTCTTGCTTGGAACCATATAGCCTGAGCATATTATCCTATGTGGTTATTTCCAACAAGCCTTATTAGGCATCATCCCACAATGGTGGTATGCCCATGACGATTAACCTCAAACAAACTTATTACTTTAACTCAACCCTACTACGAGGAAATCAATATAAACATACATACATAACTGAACTACTTCAATCTGTCATTTCATTACTAAGGCAACAGAGTTGGAAAACTTTATTTACATATCCAAAAGCCACACTATTGACTTATTACAAAAATACAAATAGCAAAATTGCGGAAGTTCCCTTAGGCTCTTGATCTCTTGACTTCTTAAGTATCACCTGAAGAGGAGACATTGAGGGGGTGAGCTTGAAGCTCGTGGGTAACAAGTTTATAATCGAGAAACAAGCAAAAACCCTTTACAACAGAATAGACCAAACCAAACCCACATAACATGTATTTCATAATCTTGTAAACTTGTTACCCAAAATGGCAAATTTTCGAAACTTGATATTTTTAAAACATAGTATCGTTTCAAAAATCATTTTCATGTCATAATTCATTCACAAAACTCATATACCAAACATATGAAGATTTCTTAAATCATTCATGTAACAATAATGCAACATGTATGAAGCAATTTGAAAACATTTTATTTTCTTGCTTTGAAAGAGAAAGATTCGTGGCTTAGTAACTTTGTTATAAACATGAAACCCACCTTGATTTCCTTGCTTATAGACTTGCTCAAACATGCCTCTTCTCTTGTTCCTCTTGCCTCTTTGATCCCTCTATACAATAACAAAAATCCCACTCAATAGGGTTTTCAGTTGAAAATTTCTCAAAACACAATCACTAAAATTGGTTCTAGAATACTTAAACCCAAGCCTTTTCTAATCTCCATGAACTAAAATCCTTCCAAAAATCCAAAAGATTTAAAATCATCTTACCTTAATTCTTCACCAAATGAAGGGATCCTTAGCTCAAAGGGAAGCTCTTCTCTTCCTCTACCTTTTTCTCTTCTTGAACAACCTCAAATTCTCTCTTATAGGCTAAGGAAATTAAAACCCTAGCTCAACTCTCTTTTTTTCTCTCAAACCACCAAACTC
>JAOSBK010000004.1:20339375-20360215 GCA_027568895.1 Erythroxylum shatona
CACATATTTATAAAAGTGTCAAATAAGGATTATGACACTATCATAAGTACCCTAAATTAATTCTTAAATTCCTGCAATTAAACAAATGTAATAGAGGGAAGGAAGAACATATCTTATGAGGAATTCTTGTTCAGTAATCGCTATGACTTGCTTTTTTATTCAAAAGTTCCAAAAGGGCTTCCATTTCCTTCAACCAAGAGTAAAAGCCTTAGCCATCAATGACTGTTCTACAAGTAGTTTCTAAAGAAAAACTACTATAGTATTTATAAAAGAAAGGAGGAAAAAGGACTTTAAGAAATTGAAAAATGTAGCTAGAAAATGGATGCCCTGCTCCTTCACAGCTTGGCTCTATTTTTATCCATTTAAACCTATGTGAAAATCTTATAATTATGATTATATGGACTCCAAATATCATAAATTTTCTAAACCATATACAAATAGAAATATTATGCAAATATAACTATAGTTATTTACATATAGTCTAATTCCCCCTCCTTTTTTTATTCTAGTTTTATTCTAAACAACCCATGTTGTGAATTAATTCTTTATAAATAATTAATTATTATTTTAACCCATTCCCATTTGGGCAAAATGGATATACTAATTCCTAAGTAGAGGGAAAGGGAGTATGGTCAAGACTTAACATCTTATATGACTATTGAAAGTATTTTTTGACTAGCTTTTGCTAGCCATGTTCATTCTCTCATGTCTCATCTCGTCTGCAATTGATTTTCACTTAGAACTAGCTAAGATAAGGTTTAAACCACTTTTAACATGTTTTTCTTTTGCAAATTTGTAGTTTGCACTGAGTGTGCTCACATATAAGATCATGCTAGACTATTTTTTTATATTTAACTTTGATTCACATAATTTGATCTCAATCTATAAAATAGAGTATTTTGTTAGCCGAAATCTCCTTAATTCACCCTTAATTATTGTCGAGATTGCTTTTGTATTTAAAATTTCAAAATTGAATATAAACAAAAATCCTTTTTCAAGTAAAATAACATCATAACTCTTATCTTACAAAAAAAAAACTAAGTTTTGAACATATTAAGATAAGATTATAAAACATTTTAATTGTTAAAAATAAGGTAAAACTATGACACATCAGGATAATGGGAGATGATGAAAGGACCCATCCCGAAGTTCCCCTTTCAAAACCCAAGTGGAACCCCTCAACAACCTTAAGGTAGCCCTTTAATCAATATCTAACTCAACTAAAGTGTTTCCGCAAAGCTAAGTCGTTCAACTATTAAAAACCTTCTATACTTTAAAAAGTTAAAAGCGCAGAAAATAGTGAATTTTTTAATTTAAAAACATACAAAAGAGGTGAGGTAAATGATCTTCATGAGTGTTAATCATTTTACTAAAAATAAAACCTTTTATAATAACATAATTGAAGTATTTTCATATAGTAATAAAGCTTATGGTAAAATACTTGCCATAAAAATTCATTCATGCATCACAAGATCTAGAAATGAAATAGCATTTTGGAAGAAAATTTTTTTAATTTTTCTAAAATACTATTTCAAAATGATTTTTCAAAATTAATCTCATGATATAACAGTTTCCTTTTTTTCGTTTTCCTTAAATAATAAATAGTGGTGGCAAAAAGTTTTCTGAAAACTTTAATTCTAAAAATAATTCAACCGTTAGAATTGGTACCATAAGGTGCCTTAGGTATATACAACAAAGCGGAATTCCTACGTCGCTTAGGTCGTATCAATGGGCAGAGCCTCGGTTCCCTAGGCATAAAGTCACAGAGATGGTTTTGCATCACTTACCTATGATTGGTTAACTACTAATTACGGAACTAATTCTTCATCGCTTACTCGTAACAATTTTTGCTATCATTATATATACCCAATATGTGCAGAGAGGGAGTCACTGGACTATTAACAGACACAATACCACCTATTATTAATAACTGACGCCCGTTAGACACTGCCATGCATGTTTTAGGGTATTCCGACCGGTAAATCAGTAATACCATCAAGGCGTATTGTAGGCTAAAAATTCATTGGTTTTTTTATCAACAAATAACATAGTTTCAATATAAATTCAAATCATATAAAATTTAACTTTCAAACTAAAATTCATGGATTGCTAGACATAAATTTATATTAACAATATTCACTTGTAATATATAAATCACATAAAACTCAGCATAAATATTCATTTCATGATAAAATAAAAACCATTTGCATAAAATCAATTTAAAGTACACTCACAACTTGCTAGTTTCCTTTTACTACTTTGAAATCCTTCATTTGGCTTCATTTTTTGATCCAAAAACCTAATACAAATACATTCAACTCCTTACTACATTTTCCAACCAAATACACTATAAACCATTTCAACTTCGTTACTTTCCATATATAGTCCGTATACTAATATTTTTTTCCAAATAATAACCTAATACTTCATTTAATAATTCCAATGCGACAAATACACTTAATGACTACCCGTAATCACATTCACATGGTCATTACATTATAACCATACTTTTATACCAAAAATGCCCTTAAGGCTGAACTTAACATATTTTACATTAAACTTTTCCAATTCAATTCCATTTGATTTCTAACACTTAAAGACAATCTAGATTAAATTCTATGAAATTTTAATATACACATTTAAACCATAAAATTTCATTCACAAATTTTTACACAATCATGCATCCTTGGCCAAATTTCAACCAAAACCAAAACCAAATCAATTCCTTTTCATTTCTTTACTTCATGAGCATTAAAATCATACTATGAACACCACAAAACATCAAAATAGAATTTTAGATCATATCACATTAAAAACCATAGCTATGGCCAAATTTTCATCTAATCATTTCCATGATTTTTCTTCCATTCTTTCATAATTAAACTAACTTCCTAATGCCATTCATTAATCTTAAATCATCAAATGGCAAAATAAAACACTTTAGGCAATGGATCTTACCTTTGACCAAGGTTCCACATAATAAGTTTGGTGATTTTCTTCTCCTAATCACTTCCAATGCAATAAAACCTTGATATCACATCATAAGGGTGTAATTCACACCATCAAAACCAAATTTCAACTACAACAAAACAAATCCAAATTTTTCAACAAAATTGGTAAGCTTATCAAACCATTTTCTTCTTCCTTTTCACTTGGATGGCTATGGGAACTTGTTAGATGCTTGATTGGAGGCAGGAGAGCATGAAAAACTCTTTGGATCACTTCTCCATGGCCTAGCTGAAGCTCTATCTTCTCCTTTTTCTTTTCTTTTCTTTTCTCTCTCTCTTGCTTCCTTTTCCCCATCAATGAATAGCCACACCACATTTAAAGAGATGAACATTTTGTTTATTTAAACTTTTTCCCTCTATTTCTATTAATAACTTCTTATAATTATACCTTTACCTAAAACTTCTCATATTTATACTTTAATCCATGCCAATTGTCACCATTTAATTGGTTACTTTCCAAACTAATTAATTCATGTTTATCTCATGGAAATCCTCCCATGTAATGCTCATATGGAATTTGGATGCATTTGGTTTGATAAAAAGACCATTTTGCCCCTCTTTTGAATTAAACCGATAAACTTTTCCAAATAAATATGATCTTTTATACAATTCTAAACCTCAATATACTCTAATTAAACCTAAACCCTTCAATTGTGTGCTTAAAACAATTTAATTAGGCACATTATCCCTAAAATCTATTATTTTTCAATACAGGTCTTTTTATCTTGAAATTTTTGAATTACTCAAATTCTATTTAAACAACCTTCGTTTTGACCCGTTTTAGTTCCTAAGGACTCCAATCCTAATTTTGAATCTTTTCATTATATTTTGATATTCGTTGGTAACTTTTTTGATTGCCTGGAAGAATTTTCAGATTGAATCCAAAATTTACCAAAAGTCATTGAAATCATCTGGATTTTATTCAAAAGTGTCACCTAAATCTCCAAAGCACATTTTGGGGACTTTAAAGCTTATTCGGACTCATTATGTAGTTTTTGGAAAATTTTCCAAAACTTTTTGGATGAGTCTAGAATCATCTTCAGTCTATTCATGATCTCTGTTATAACCTCAATAATACATTTAAATGCTTAAATTACTCTAGTATACTATAAATAGAGCATACTCTATAAAATGCATGTACAACACATTACATAGTATAATAATTAAACTACTATATTACAATACTTCTTTCTTGTAGTAGGAGTCCTCATAGAAATATTGAATCAAGAGTTGTTCCCTAATTTGGTGGTGGGGGAAACTAGCACTCCAAAAGCTCATATAATGTCTCCTCATTATGCTGTCTAATTGCACGTATTTCCTTTTGAATATTTGAAGCTCAAAAGTCAAGGAAGTACTTATCTAGAAAAATATTTTTATCTCATTATAAGTATTGATTGATCTAGAGGGCAAGTAGTAAAGCCAATCCTTGGCAGTGTCCCCCAATGAGAAAGGGAATGCACTCTGCTTAATCTGCTTTTCTTGTACCCTAGGTAGCTTTATGCTAGAACATACAATGTGAAATTTCTTGAGATGCTTATGAGGATCTTCACCTAGCATACCATGAAAAGTAGGTAAAAGATGAATTAGAGCAAATTTAAGCTCAAAAGCAGCATCAATAGTAGGAAAATCAATGCACAAAGGTTGATGGTTGAGATCAGCAGCAACCAATTGCTTTAGAGTGCGATCATTATTTTTCTCTGCCATATTAGAATTTGTTTCAAAATAGGAATCATTAAATGAATTAGAATGCAAATCTAAGGCTATTTGTATTCCTGGTGACAGATTCTTGAAACTTTGTACAACTTTTCTTTTCAATCTAAAAGAGTTCTTTCAATTTCTGGATCAAATTTTGATTAAGTAGAATGAAAAAATTGAGATATAAATCGTAACTAAATAAGAAAAGAAAAGAAATTAATCAAAAATAAATATATATTCAAAAAAGCAATAGATATTATTCCCCGACAAAGACGCCAAAATTGACAATATGTCATAACATTATAATAAAATAACTAAACTTAAAACTATAGTCAGTAATGAGTCTAGGTCGATCCCATAAAGATTAAATAAAATCACTTTTCTAAATTATATTTATTATATAAGAGGGGCTTGGTTTGCTGTAATTAAGAAAACAAAGTAAAATTGAACTTATGAAAGCAAATCAGATTAAACAACATAAATGATTTTGGAATCTGGTTCTTGATTCAATCCCAGTCTACAAAAAAATAAACATGCTTTATTGTATTATTGTTTTGACACCTCTCTTAGAAACTATTGATGTTCGCTTAACAACAAGCTCTGTTAATCCCGATTTTTTCTTAGATCTCATTTAATCAAAGTAAGCTTTTCAACTAAACCTAGCTATCGAGCAACCTAGAATAAGCTCTCTAGATTTAGTCAGATAGCCAAATTATAAATAAGGAAAACAAATCAATCTAGACAATAACCATACAAGCTCGAGTCATTTAACCTATATTACATTATTCCCAATGATTTAATATCATTAGTTGCCAGAAATGAATCCAAAACATAACTATTATGTATCGTATTTGAGATTCTAGCAACGGGTTTATATAAAAACAATCTAATAAAAGCGTTCAAATCATCCTTATATAAATACCCAATTCAATAAGCAAATAATATCATAAATGATCCCTAAAGAGAGAAGGATTCAACAATACACAATGACAATATGTTCAAATGTGATCCTTAATGTCGATTTAACCTCTAAATTGGAATAAGGAAAATTATCCCTTCATAGATCCCAAAGAGATAAGCTTTTTGCCTTTTTCCATGCCTACAAAATGATTCCACTCCTTTTGGTTGCTAAAAATGTCAATTTATAGAAAAAAAAACTAGGTTTCTGGGCATATGCATAATTGGGCGCATGACTATTCATCCAACCTCGCAAACTAATATGCATGGTCGTGCATATTGCTGATTGGAAATAGTGCACAACTGTGCAAACTCAAAAATTTCTAATCACCAATATGCACGGCTGTACAAGGTGACGCATGATTGTGCATCTTGCACTACATGGTGAATTCTTTATATTTTGCATTTTCTTGTCCCATCTTCACTGTAATCCAGCTCCTTCTTGTTTCACAAAGGTAAATGAGTTTGAAATCAAGAGAACGACTCAAAGAATGTTTTTTAAACTCATTTTAGCTCTTAAACTTGCAAGTTGTACCTAAAACAAATGTGAACCAAAGTCAGTTCCTTAAACACTTCATAACAATAATCAGTAAATGCTGAGTGGATTTATAAACAATTAAGCACACTTCACTCGATATAATGGTTTTTCTAAATTTAAACATCATGAAGCATATGCATATGCTATATAAGAGACATGGACCAACAAGAGATATTTATCACCTAATTAGACTTCTGGATAATCATGAAACTTCAGGAGTAGAAATAGATGACCCAATATAATGGAGGAGCCATCAAGACAGGGCTCACCACCATCTTAGATAGGAGGAGTAGCTCAAGATAAGGCCAGTGGAGGATTGACCAAGGCCTCATCAACACCAGGACGTTAGGACCAACTAAAGATAGCTCATCTGTAGAAGCATATAAAGCAAATCTTAGGTGTTCAATGCACTATTTGAGTCCAAAAAGTAGCAATAATAGAGCAAATAGAGAGATGAGAAGCCTATGATAGATTTATGGAGGAGGTTTTAGTATAAATGTTGAGAAATTTAGGATATCCATCCCACCTTCACCTTTCGATGCGGCTATATCATCTTCAGCTTCGTAGCAGTATAAGTCTCTAAGACCCAAGGATTTTCTATATACTCACATACTAGACTAGCTAAGAGATAACTGATACAGAGATAGTTTGGATGCTTCATTTTGGTTTTCCTTTTCTTTCTTTTATTATTATTTGTATATTTTTCTTATATTTACTTTTTAATCTATTTTGTTTTGTCTGAACATTATTAGTTCAATTTTATTTTATTTTATGTTATTTTTATTTTCAGGTTCTTTATTTGTTTTTATCTTTTAAATCCTTTTTGTTTATATTTTGCATGGATGGCTATGCATAATATTGGATGGACTCTTCATCAAATTTAGAACATTGTAAATCTTATTATTCAAGGAAGTACCAAGTCATACCTTTCTCACTTTCTATGCTTTTATTGATATTTTGCTTATCTGTGTTTTTATTGTATACATTAGGAACAATGTACAATTTTAAGTGTGGGGAAGGGATTTCTTAAGCTTATTATAATCTTTTTTAATAATTTTTATTAATTATTATCCCTATTTAGTTAAGATTTTTCCAAATTGCTTTAGATTATTATTGATTATTGAATTGAATTAATATACAAAAGGATGAAAGTTAGAATAAAGTTGCTTTTATAAGTCATATTTTTAGCAATCATTGAGATAATTAATTTGAATGAAAATTACATATTATTTACACAAATAAGGCCCTTTTGTGAGCTTTCATGCCTAAGAACAAATACGTTGTTATTTTAATCTCTTTTTTTCTTTAATGTGTGTTATTATATATAGTTGGATAATTTTAAAACTTGCTTTTATTATCCGTATTGAGACCACATTTGTCAAGTTAGAAAAATTGAAATGATAAAGGCATTTAGATTTACCCTTTGTTTATTATTTTCTTAATTATTAACCTACCATATTTTATCCCTTAGGATTAACCACTTTTGAGTAAGTGTTTAAGATATCTTAGGGGGATTCATCACCAAGGAAATACTTATTTGATATTGACTAATCATAGTATTTTCCTTATCCTATTTCATTATTGCATTAAATTTAGTTTAGTTAGATTTTCTATTAAATTCACAAACTGATTTAATAGTTAGATAATAAAAAAAGGGTTAATACTAATACTTACCGTCCTCATGGGATCGACCTATAATTGTTAGTGCTAGCTACCACTACAATATGCATCTGCAGTTAAACATTGTAATTCTTATAAGCATAAAATAAAATCAATTATAAAGAAACAAGAGGATGATTCAATGACAAAATGGGATAATGAATGGAAGAATTGGAGTCATTATGACTTAATGCTCATGTGTCTTGTGTAACCAATTGTGAGCATGTAACTCTGTGATTTATGAAAATTTGACATATTTAGTCACCATCACGATCATGTAGCTGACAATGTATAATCATATAACCTTAATTTTGCAATCTAAAAGGGCAATTAAAAGGCCAATCAAGGAATTTACATATTGGAGATACAAAAGTTGGCATATTCCTTTCCCTTTCAAGAGTTGTGGGCAACTATTCTTCTTCTTTCCAGTTAAAAGGGGGTAGTAAAGCCAGTTAATATGTCTGGGCATTGATCAATCTTAGTGATATTGTTCTTAATTCTTTTTAAGAATTAATGATGTTATTTTATGTCCAAAGTTTAGGATTTATGTATAAACAATTTAAATAGGTCTGTTAGATTATTCATGTATGAATTCATTGCCAAAATCATGATTACAATATGTAATTGTTATAAATCTAACTCATGTGTGGTAAAATAATGTCCATGCTTCATTTAGGATAACATAGAATAAGTTAAATGATCTGAGCTTGTGTAATTTTTGCTTAGGTTATCATGTTTTCTTAATTTGTAATGGAACTATCATAATAAATGTAGAGAGTTTATTTTCAAACAACTAGACCTAATTAAAGAATGTTTATTAATTAGTTACAATCTAAAGAAAACAGGAATTAACATAGCATGTTGTCAAAATAATTTCAAGGAAAGGTATGAGAACAACATTACGATCGATTATGCACATTCATTTAAAGGTTGAGATTGAACCCATTTTTTAAATCGAAGGAAAAACTAAGATTAAAAAGAATTAACAAAATTTTGTCAATCTACAGTTAATAGTTTCAAAGCATGGTACGAGAACAACATTATGATTGATTGTGCACATTCATTTAAAGGTTGAGATTGAAACCATTTTTTAAATCTAAGGAAAAACTGAGATTAACAGGGAGTGTTGTTGATTTATGGTTAATAGTTTTAAAGAGAGCTACAAGAACAACATTATGATTGACTACTCACATTCATGTAAAGGTTGAGAATGAACCATGAACTGGATTTATAAACCTATTGATTAATCCTTGCAATTTTGAATTGCTTGATTTGATTTGTCTTCCATTTTTATTTAATTTTATTGCATCAATTAAATTTAGCTGAACCCTCCCCTCTAATCCTATACATTGATTTGCCCATTACGACAACTGGTCATATAGTATTAATGAATATGATCTTTTCTTACCACATCTAGAAATTTAGTTGTGCAAACCTAGGTTCTATTTTCTAGTGTGTTTGACATGTATCAACTCCACTTGATTTATCTAAAGATGCCAATCTCCAAAAAGAGACACACTTACAATAATTTCTTACCTCTAATTAAAGGAATCTAAAAGAGAATTGATAACTGCTGTAATGAATTTCTTATGATGGAAGAGTCTAATTAAAACTCTGTTTTAAACTTATTGCATATCTATTAGTCAACTCATATTATTTTCCCTTATAGCTTGATTAAGACCTTTAAAAAGTGTTTAGGAGTTTCCTTTAATTTGGAGATTAAAATAATGGCTATGTTGCTAAAGTAACATAAAGGAATGTTTGCTTTCCTAAATATGAAGGAGATCTAGGAGTTGTACCTTTAAAACTAAGTAATAAAATTCTGTTCATTAAAAGAATTTACAGGATACTAGTTGACAAAGAATCTCTTTAGTTTAAATAGATCAAACAAAATACTTAAAAATAAATTTTTGGTCCTTCACTCCTAAATATGAATCCCTTTAGACTATGCTTCATATCTTTAAGTTAAGAGATTAAACAAAACTGATGTTTAAATACAAACTAAGGGGTAACTTTTACACCAATTTTTGGTTAGAAATTGTAGTCCCTTAAGACCTCTAATATAGTAAAGTTCCCTCTCACATCTAAGGGATCATATTTCTCTTATCTCTACAATTAATGAAGCGTATAAAAAAGTGTATAAAGGAAAAAGATTCAGTATTAGTCAAATATTTATAGAAGAAATATTAGCTATTGCTCCTAGCTTCTCCCCTAACTTTATTTAGAATGACTTTATTAGTTAGATAAATTATCCTTTTAGTATCTTTTCCAACTCCTTTTACAGACAAGTAATAAGGAATAGAGCCTTAAAGTGTTTTGTAAAAATTAGGATGGTTTCAACAAGATACCTTAAATATATATATTTTCTCCTTTGGTTTGTTATTAATGAAAGACTTACTAACATCAATAGAGTATATGGGAACAACTACATGTCCAACATTTGTAGTCTATGCTCCTTAATCCTAAATGTATATAGCATTTACTATTTTAGTGTGAGTTTACTACCTTTCCTCAGCATAAGTCCTTAAGTGATGTAATTTATTATACACAAAAAATTCTTGGGACTAACTTCCTAGTCTGGATTACTGAAAGAAGATGAAGTTCTAAAAAGGAGTATACCTACTTTAGAAATTTCTTTACTTGACTAGTATATGAGATTTGGAAGGAGAGGCACCTTGGGATATTTTAGGGAAATAAAAGAACAAGAAATAGGTCCTCATAAAGTAAGTAACACAGAGAAAGAAATAATAACTTTCTCTAATTTGATACTTTATGAGTTATAAAAGATTCTACCTTACTTAAAGTAATGTAAGGAAAATGATCTAGATTGGTCCTAATTCTAAGAAATGTGGTTAATGAGCTATAAGCATCTTTATCCTAAAAATTTAGAGAATTTATATCACCATAAGATTCCTTGCTTTATCAGATTACTATGGATGCTTTTGATTATATTGAGTTATGCTTAGAAGTAACCTAATGATGCACTACTATTAAAGAGCTGGAAGTATAATGTTCTATATTTTGAAGAATTCTAGAGTTATGTAACCTTGTCATCACTAAGTTTATGACTTTGTGTTTTTATTGAGTTATGTGACTTATATGTTCCATTCTTTTATTCTTTATTTAATGAATTCAATTTTTCATTAAAAAAAACTATTTGCATAAACTATTTGTCAAGATGCTTAATGTTTTAATCCTAAAAAACATCAAAACTTAAATAAATCCTATTATAATATGAGAATAAGAATGAAATAACGTAGAATTTAAAGTAAACTTAAATTACTTCATGGGTTACCTCCTATATATTGTTTAATGTTATTAGCTTAACGTATCCTACACTTTTACTCTCATCTTGGGTCTATGATCAATGGCTTGCTTCCACCCATTTCTCCGTGTGGGGTTTTGTAGCCTATAAGTAAACCACCTATTGTGCAATAATAATAAGGGCATAATTGATTATATTAATAACACCAATGGACTCCATTAATTTCCTTTTTGATGAAAAACTATTAAAAACATAGGGAATAACAAAACTCCCTATCATCTATTAACGCAAGTAATTTGGCTTAGATGAAGTGGGAACCCTTTGTACCTAAGATGACTACCAATGATTCATCAGTAGTTTGCTTATTTGGTTCCTCTACTAGTTCTTCCTCAACTACCTTTGTCCACTCTTCTTTTTCTTCTTCCTAGAAAAAAGATTTTTAGTTTGTCTTCTTCTTCAACTATCTCTTTAATTCCTCTTACTTCCCCTTCTTGGATAAAGGCTTCTTCTTATTCTTTTAGAAGCTATTCTTGGAATGTCAGTCTATTTATGAAGCTAACCCTTTTCCTTTCTTCACTCTGTTGTGTTAATAAGACCAAATAATATTTTGTGTTATGCTCAAGATATTTAGGTGAACAAAATCTTTCTTTGAGTTTATATCAGTTAGCTTTCATTTTGGCTAGTAATTCTGTCAACTTATCTTTAATTTTTTTTCTTCCTTTTCTTCTTGTTCTTGTTCTTCTTCTTCTTCTTCTTCAAAGAGCTTTTTTCCACTACTAAAGATGATTATCATTCCATGTTTTGTAAGATATGCTTTAGTAGTATTAGAAAAACTCCCTATAGTTGGTTAGATAATCACCTTGTTTTGTATACGATCATCTTTTCTCTTATGCCTCATGTTTGATTCTCAAATAAATTTGGCTATCATTTCTTTCAGAGTTGGCTTCTTAAGTTGAGGTGCTTGGTGCTATAAATATTCAACTAGAGCATAGTCATTTCAACCATAAGCATAAGAGTTACTCCACTTTAAATTATAACTATTCTCATATGGTGCACTTTGAGGTTAGTTGTATATGCTTAGTTGCTCCCACATATAGGTCAGTGTCTGAAATTCATAATTGTAATTATTACTCCCAAAAATGTTCCAACACTGTATAGATATTGTTTGAGCCTCCAAAAACATGTGAGGAAACCTCTCTTTCATATGTAGTGATATTATATATTACAATGACATATTATAGCTCTCATAAGAATGTTGACTGCTCCATCCATCTATTGTGAGTTGTGGCTATGACAATAAATCTTAAATCCTACAATAAATCAAAAAATCAAGATGAAAGTAGAGAAGTTCAAAAGATAATTAAATGAATGATCCAAAAAGAAAATAAAATATAAGTAAAATAAAATAAATACAAAAAATAATGGTTAGATTAGTAAAATAACAATGGCTAGAGTAATAAAATCTACATGTTGCTAATATTATTATCCCCAGCAACGGTGCTAAAAACTTGATTAAAATATTTTTAGATATCAGTATTAAATTGACTGTAAGTGCATGACATAGTTATAACTAGCATAGGTAAGTACGGGTCAATCCTATGAAGAAAATAAGTATTAATAATTAACCTTCTCTTATTATCTAGCCTAGGAATTGGATAGTTGTTTTTTAATTAAAAATAAAAGTCAAACAAATAAACTAAAATTGGTATAGATAATTAATAAAGAAGACTAAGGAAATTACTTAGAAAAATCAATATCAAAGATTAGTGTCTAGGTGTTGAATCCCCCTTAAAGATCACTAAATAATTAACCTTTTATCATGCAATTATTTTATTGATTATTAGACCATGAAAATTCCAAGCTTACCTTAGTAACTCTCCTGAGACTACTAATAACTAATCTATAGGTTAATTAACTAAAATTTTTTTAGTTAAAGTTCCTAGGATTGTTTTATCAATTTGTAAATTCTGCTATTAGGTTTAAACCTAATATGGAGGATTTATGTACCTATCACTAGGTTTGCAATAAACTCCTTTCAATTATGGTAGATCTATTTATACAAAGAATTTTTCAACCTCAAATATATGAAATCAAAACATGCACTAATATTCCGGATCTATTAGAACATGCGTAAAACACATAATTGAATCATAATAAATCAATCAAATAATTGGATTGAATAAAAGATTAAGGCATATTGTTATCAAAAACTAGGGATCATAACACCTAGACACTAAAAATGTTTAGTTACCTATAATAGATAACGAAATCAAATATAAGCATGCAGAAAAAACTAATAGAAAAAAAGAGTTCTTAATTCTAAATCTCCCTTTCTATTATATTGAATCTTCTTGTAAGTTTGGATTTGATGAACCCTTCTATCATATCTCTTTTGATGTTAACTTTGTGTATCCCTTGTCTCTAGATCTTTATCGTTGCCTCTTTGTGTTTCTCTCATAAAAAATCTAATGTAAAAATGAGCTCCTTTCCATTTGCCTTTACTCACATCTTTTTATAGTAAAATTTAGGGTTTTTGGGGCATACATGGTAGGCTACATGGGTGTGTGAGAAATTGTGTATATTCAAAAACTCCATAATTTGTGATTTTATATGGGCACTAAGACTTACACAGGCACATACATGACCTTGTACCTCTAAATTGGTCCAAAACTTCATTTTATGTCACAGTCTCATCCGAGTTCTTCTCTTTTTAGTCCATGAAGGAAATTATAACCTACAAATGCACTTAGAGAGAATTAAGTACCAAAATACATTGAAACTACAAAATTTCAAGCAAAATACATCTAATATGGGTGCATAATAATATTCAAATATGCATTTATCACAACTCCTTTCAATTATGTTATATATATTCATACATTAGATTTCTTAATCTTAATTACATGAAATCTTACATGAATCAACATACTAACAATTTTAATTTAAGAATAAATACGAACATATAATTGAACTTAATGAAATCAAAGAATAAATTAAATTAAATTAAAGTTAATACAAGATCCATCCTAGGGCTTATGTAATCTTAGTATACAATAAAGTTATCTTACAATCATATCTAAAAAAAACACCAAAACTGAAAGACCCCAACATATACTCTTTAAGTATTATAGCATGTCTAGGGTGTATTAATTAGTGAACATAAAGAATTAAGTGCATCTAAGCATAGTAAGAGACATAATGGTACTAAATGTAAAAGATATGGGTAAATCTGTAACTAATAAGATTAAAACATGTGTATCCAATAGGATTGAGACAAGTGTGGCATAAGATGAGCATGTAAGAGAGGAGTGAGGGACGTGCATTTAGGGTTTGAATGCAAAATTTGCTTATCCTCATTTTCTCTGTATTCCATCTTCTTCATCACACCATTTTGCATAAATGGAATTAAGCTAACCTTAGGTGGAAATGAAGCTAAAAGTTGGCGGTTTTCTCTTCATTTAGGGTTTTGTTATGTGTATGTAATTATTGAAGATGAGTTTTGAATGGGTGTGTTATGTGTAGAGAAGGAGAAGACCAAAGGCAAAGGCAAAGGCAAGCAAATGGAGTGAAGAAAAAGAGTTTTGATCACTTCGTTAAGAGGTATGGGAATTTTTGATATGTTTACTTGAATTTCTGAACGTGACATTAGGGGAATTGATAAAATAGGTATTTCATAAGAAAATGGGATGTTTATCTAAATTGGATGTGTTTTTGCATTGCTCTTGCATGATAAGACCGAAGCTAGTTGATTTGGATGTGTATCTCACTAGATGGATAGGTTCTACTGAACATACTTCTATAATTTGTCCATATATTGTCCTTTACACCTCAAAATTGGATAATTCCAATTGGATATTAAACTAGAGATTAGGTCTAAACTTTCATGAAGGAACCAAAATTTGATTTTGCCTCTATGATTTTTGAACTCCGACTGCCATCCTTATTTTCAAACATGCTATAGTGTTTTGGGTATAACTTCTGAAATAATTAACCAAATTGGATGAAAATTATGCCATTATAAAATATATACATAGGTAAATAAATGACTAGAAGACCTTAAAACCTAAGTTTAATGTTTTCTATGTGAAAGTTTCGAAACAAATGGAGATTGTCGTGTTATTTGCTACTAGACTATTTAGGTTGTCTATTTTTAGACCCACCATGTGCTTAGCCCAAATGTGAATTTTCCTTACCCGTATGCTACCGAACTTTATTTGAACCTTTTCATTTTGGATGTCACTGATGCTTAGCAAACCCAATTATAACGGTAATATGAGATTCATCATGCATGTATTGTCTATATACTTTAATGCTTTCATTGATGTATTATTGAATAGGAGTGTGATCATAAAGCATATTAAATACAATTGGGGATGATAAACATTTTCAAATTATGATGTAAGCATAATGGATTGAATTTGTATATTATGAATTGTTGCTCTTTAAAACTCTAAAATGTAATTATAATGTTTTGATGCTTAGCTTTAACTTGCCAAGTCTTAGTTATAGGTAAATAGGTAAGCCTAGAAGGGTCTGGAACTGCTTTTGTTTCTGAGACACTATGGTGTCTTTTGTTTTAGAGACTTGTGTATCTTCTTAGTTAGAGGCTATTGGCTCTTCTGTAGACTCCAATCATAGGTATCTTCTATTATATTCCCATTACCCACATCTGAAGGAATTAACAGGCAATTATTTAGATGTTCTGATATTTGTTCTGATTTGATGAAAAATTATATTTTGAATAATCTCTAAATTTCATTTTGAATATTGTTATGTGTATTAAAATATTTATGAGTTTTATTTTATAGTGTATTTTCCATCACTTAAATGTCATGAATGATTTGTGTGTGGATATTAGGTGACTGCTATAAATAGTTGCCATCATGCATCATTATTCCCTACTAAGCTATATGCTTAGCATGGTGGTTTTTCCTCTATGTAGGTCTTGATAAATAGGGTTAAGGTTGGGACAACTGCAATGGCTAAAGAAGAACGAGTAACCTTTTGGAAGATTTTGTCTATAAACATTGTGTTGTATTTATAAATATTAAAAAGGTGAAAATATGAATGCCCTATACTAATCATAACTTATGATGGATTTTTTTTGTATGGATATGATAATTGTAATATGTGATTTGTATAAACCACCTTGAAATATAAAATGTGATGTATGTTTGCTTTATCCCTAGGAATTGTTGGATTGTCTAGGTCTGTTCTGTGTGCATTTGTATATCCTCTTAGGGGGTACTAGCGTGTCTTCCTTCTTCAAGGAGAGGCCTATGAATGGTGGAAATTTTTTTTGAGATATCCCCAGCTACCTGAAACTTTGACCTGGGATTTCTTTTCCTAGGAGTTTAAAGAGAAATATGTTATGACAACCTATAAAAATGAGCAATGGAAATAGTTCTTAAGCTTGATATGAAAGAGAATTAAGTCGACTCAACAAATATACACCTCAACTATGCTTAAGGAGGTTTTTCAGTGTCATCAGCTTAAAGATGACTTGAATGAATTAATTAAAGAGCATATTGTGACATTCACTCTTCTGTAGCAAGTGAATTATCATCAGCTGATTCAAGCTGTTATCAAAATAGAGAAGCAAGAGATAGTTAAGGGAGAGAAAGCTCAGTGGAGGGTTTTGCTAGAGGAGGTCAATCCTCGAGTAAGAGAAGCCATGAGGGTGCTTTCACTACACAGGAATCCACCCAAAGATCTGTAGCTAGAGGAAGGTGATAAGGCTTTCCCCCATCAACTGATTCTGGTATGGGTTCCTCTATGAATCGAGGTTTTTGTACATCGAAGTGTCTTCATCACTCCAGATATCATTGGGGTATTTGTAGGAGGACTATAAGTGCATATTTTTTATGTGATAGCGCTGATCATTTTGTGGCAAATTGTCCTGTGAATTAGTCTCAAGTGTCACCAACTAGCAGTGAAGCTTCTAATGTACCTATATAAAATAAAGGATGTGGTTGGGGTTTAGGAGGATTTGGCCAGTTTAGGCCTAATGTGAGTACTACTTTAGAAATTGTTGACTGACCTACTGCACCTTCTGCTACACCTCGGGCCTATGCTATGAAGACTCACAAGGACTAGGACACACCTGAGGTCATTATTGGTACTATCTCTCTCCCTGACTTTGAAATGCAAGCTTTGATTGATCCTAAATCTACCCATTCTTATATCTGTGTTGGAGAATTTCTTGATAAAAAGATGCCTGTAGATTGGTTAGATTATGATATTTATGTAACCAATCCTCTAGGTAATGGTGTGTTAGTTAACAAGGTTTATAGAAATTACCTTATTTTGATCCAAGGTAGTGAGTTTATAGCAGATCTATTGAATTGCCTTTTCATGAATTTGATTTGATTTTGGGTATAAATTGATTATCCAAGCATCAGGCAGTTGCTGATCGTAAAGCTAAGACTATTGTGCTTATGAAGCCCAATTAAACTGAAAAAAATATTGTATGGAATCTGCACTAGTCCTCTAACTAGTGTGATTTCTGCTATGCAGGCCCAAAGGTTTCTTAGGAAGGAATAAGATGCTTATTTGGCCTTTGTATTTAATTCTAAGAGGGAAAGTGTACAACAGCAAGACATTCTGATAGTGAATGATTTTTTAGATGTTTCCTGAAGAACTATCTGGGCTTCCTCTTGAAAGGGAAGTGGAGCTATCTATTGAGATTGTGCCTAGCACTGCTTCTATATCTAGAACACCATATATGATAGCTCCTACTAAATTAAAGGAGTTAAAAGTTCAATTGTAGGAGCTACTAGATAAGGGATTTATTTAACCCAGTATCTCACCTTGGGGAGTATTGGTTCTGTTTGTTAAAAAGAAAGATGGTATGAAGGTGCATTGATTAAAGGAAATTAAACAAGGTTACGATGAAGAACAAGTATTTATTGCTAAGGATAAAATATTTGTTTGATCAGTTAAAAGGTGCATTGCTATTTTCAAAGACAAATTTGCAATTAAGATATTATCAACTCGGGTAAAGGGTATGGATGCTCCAAATACTGCCTTCAGAATCCGGTATGGAACTATGAACTTTTAGTGATGTCATTTAGGCTAACTAATACACCCATTGCATTCATAGATATGATGAATAGGGTGTTTAGGAACTATTTAGACTAGTTTATAGTGGTATTCATTGATGATATTCTGGTTTATTCTAAAAATGAGCAAGATTATTCTCAGCATCTGCAAATTGTGTTACAGACTGTACGAGAAAAATAGTTGTATGCCAAGCTAAGCAATTGTGATTTCTAGCTTAAGGAAGCATCCTTTTGGAACACGTTGTCTCTTCTCAAGGAATTAGAATTGATCCTAGTAAGATTGAAGCGATTATTAATTGGAAACCGCCATAAAATGTGACTAAAATGAGAAGTTTTCTAGGTTTGTCCAGTTACTGTTATCAATTTGTAGAGGGGTTTTCGGTGATATATCTCATTTGACTAAACTAATATGAAAAGGAGTGAATTTTGAATGGTATGCTAGATGTTAAGCTAGCTTTGATTAGCTAAAAAAGATAGCCTATCGAAGCTCCTATATTGGCTTAACCCACTTCTGATAAGGAATATATTATATTTAGTGATGCATCTAGAAATGTTTTAGGTTGTGATTTGATGTAGGATGATAAGGTGGTTGCATATATCTCTAGGTAACTAAAGCCACACATACAGAACTATCCTATGCCTGATTTTGAGCTTGAAACAGTAGTGTTTGCTTTGAAAATTTGGCAATACTACTTGTATGGTGAAAGGTGCAGGATTTTCACTGATCATAAAAGTCTGAAATACTTGCTTACTCAGAAAGAACTTAATCTGAGACAATGATGTTGGTTAGAACTATTTAAATGTTATAACTGTATTGTGGACTATCATCCTAGTATGGCTAATGTGGTAACTGATGTCTCAAGTCGGAAGACCATTTTGACATTGTCAATGCAACAGGGTGAGTGGGGAATTACACTTGATGGCGCTTTAATAGCTCAATTCAAAGCTAGGCATACTTTGAGACAAGAGATCATTGATGTTTAGAAAGTAGATGATAAGTTGCAAAAACTTATTTTGGAAACTCAGGAAGGTAAACAACCTGACTTTTCTGTGAAAGGAGATGGTAAACTATATTACAAAGATCGGATGTGTGTACCAGCTAGTGAAAAATTATAGAAGTTGTTGTATGAGTCCCATAATATTGTCTTCACAATGCATCTTGGTGGAAATAAAATGTATCAAGAGCTAAAGTAGCACTACTAATGGTCTGGTATGAAATGAGATGTTGTACACCATATATCCAAATATTTGTCATGTCAACAGGTTAAAGCTAAGCACTAAGTTCCATCTGATTTATTAAATCCTATTAGGATTCCTCAATGGAAATGGGATAACATTACCATGGATTTTGTAAATGGGCTTCCACTTACCCAAAGGAAGCACAATGTTGTATGGGTGATTGTGGTATGTTCACCAAGTCTATTCATATTATACTAGTTCGTCCTGACTATCCAAAGGCTAAGTTGGCTAATATATATGTGAATGAGATAGTGACATTGCATAGGGTATCATTGCCTATTATTTCGGATCGTGATCCTCGATTTACTTCGAGATCCTGTAAAATTTCGCAAATGACTCTGGGTACCTAATTTACTTTTAGTTTGGTATCCATCCTTAGACAGATGGATAATATGAATAGGTTATTTAGGTGTTGAAAGATATGATTTGGGGTTGTGTGTTAGAATTCACTGGAAGTTGGGATAAATATCTTTCTCTGATGGAGTTTGCTTATAACAACAATTATTATAGTAGTATGGGCATGGCGCCTTATGAAGCAATATATGGTAAGAAGTGTAAAACTTTGATTTGCTGGACTGATTTAAGTGAAAACAAGATGATCGAGCCTAATATTATAAAAGATACTTAAGAGAAAGTTCAAATTATTAAATAGAGATTAAAAGTCGACACTAATAGGCAAAATTCCTATGCTGATTTAAAAGGAAAGATATTGAGTACCAAGTAGGGGATAAGGTATTTTTGAAAGTATCACTATAACACCCCACTCCTGTAAGATCCGAATCCGACATCGATGGGTGATATTTGAGTCCGTACCCCGCGAGGGTGGTGTGCTAGAACACTCAATCAGTCAAAACTCGGTATAATTTTTTAAAAAAACAATGCACACTTTTGCGGAAATCATTATTCACATATGGCTCACTTTCATTCATACTATACAATCAATAAAATTTCACCTTCCACTTAGGCCCATTACAAAGGTAAAACACTTATAACATGATTGCATTACAATTCAAAATCATTCACTAGCATTTCCAAAAGTTTGGAAAGTTGTTACAGAACATAATTATTTAATACAAAACACTTCCAATTTCAACGGTTAGTACATTCAATACTATTCAAATACATAAGATACAAAAATCTGCCGAATATGCAATTCAGTACAAAAATAAAGAAATATAATGCAGACGTCAACTGATCCCAACCTCTATCCCTTACTTGTATGCTGTAGGTATACTCCCATTTGCCTAACGGGGTATTCTTTAGATCCTAAAAAATATTTGCAAATTTTGGGTGAGTTTTCTAAACTCAATGAATGACCATCATCTGTTGGACCCCACACCTCACCCGTAGGTGTTTGCAGGTTATACTGCGGCGTGTGTTTGCGGGTTATACCGCGGCATCCAACACAAATCACCTAA
>JAOSBK010000004.1:20360315-20389614 GCA_027568895.1 Erythroxylum shatona
CTCCCGGCTGCCCGCTAGTGGCACTGGAGTTCCGATCTCGGACTCCCATAAGTCACGGCTACACCGGACCGCGATGCAGGAAGGTGTAGTACGTTCCGTTCACGGCTGCACAGGACTGCTATACAGGAATGTGCAGTACGTTCTGTTTTGGACCGAACCAAACCATTTGATGTGTGTTCTTGTTTTGTTTCTAAGTGTGATGCATTGCATGTTTTGAGAAATGTTTAAGAAATATGCACTATTTCCTATAAAATCTTAGTCAATGTAAACCTATTGTATTGGTTTGGTGAGCTAGGGGACTAAGAATAGGAGATCCATTATCATATTACCTTTTCATCCTAGCCATGCAGATTCTATTGAGAATGATGAAAACCTAGCAAATCAAGGGAAAATCAAATTGGACTCTAATTGTAAACCACAAAAGATTGTCTCACCCTCCTTTGCAGATGATCTATTGACGTGAAAACCTTAGTTCTATTACTACCTTAGTGTTCCCTTAAAGTCTTTTAAAAAACCATCTAGTTTTACTATGAATAAAAATAAGAGTTAGCTCCTAACCGTAAGAGGGGTAGAACCTCTAGCTAACTCTTTAACATCCCTAACTAGTTTAAATTAGAGAGCCTTGTATAGGTATCTATGAATCCCTATAAACAAAAAAAATCCACCTCATAAACTTCAAACCACTTTTAAAAAGGATATAAGGGAAGTTATTAAGTTGGAAAAGTAGATTTTTGTCATTTTTAGGCAGAACACAATCGATAAGATCAATATAAAGCAACCTATACGTATTAGAAATCACACCTATAATTACACAAAAACTTGATCAAAGCTATTAATAGAATACTGCATAGGGTTATTTGGTATGGCAAAGCAAAAGGCAAAGCCCTAATTAATTCAAATGGGAGAAGGTTTGTAAAACCAAGAAAGCAAGGGGGATTAGGAATCCTATCTATAAGGATTTCTAATCAAGTACAGGTGTTAAAAATAGTATGGAGGTTTTTAAAAGATAAATATGCACTTTGGGTTAGATGGGTGCATTCTTATTATGATAAACAAGGTAATATAAGAAATTAGAAGGTTAAAACTGATACCTCCTAAACCTTAAAGGTACTAGCACTCAGGCAATTCCATAAAAAGGACTTCTTATGTAGAATAGGAGATGGAACCTTTGTCTCATTCTGTATGATAATTGGTCTAATCTAATACCATTATTAGTGGCCTAAGATATAAGGACCTTGAGGAGCAAAGTGGTTTATAAGGTCATAATACAAGATGCAATTACACTTCACTACCAATCAATCTTTAGACCAGAGCATACTAATCAACATTTGATAAGCCAAAATCCCCAAATTATGGACCAGATATGCTGGAAACATCATTAAGTAGGCAAATTTATGAATAAATCATGCAACAGATCTTTAAGAAACAATCTACCTTATGTAAAGTGGGCCAACCTTGTCTAGCTCAAGTTTGCATATCCATAGGCTTCAATCATAACATAGTTTATCATTTAAAGGAAAACTTAACACCAAGGATAGACTGAGTAAATACATGAATATCTAAAAATTTATGCTCTTCATCGGCAAAAATTAGAAATTATGAACCGTTTACAATTTAAATTCAATTACTTAAAAATGAGTATGCTTATGCAATTCAGTTTTATACCATTACAGTCTTAAAATTGAAAGGAAATACTTATATAGTACTACAAAAATAAAAATAGAAGGGATCTAGATTGGCTCATCTCCAAAATGTAACTATACAATACAGTGAATGCCTTATGGAATGGGAGGAACTAGTGTGTACTTAGTAAATAGGAGAAGCAATTGTGACTCTAATTCATGCAATCATCAACAATATAAGGGATTAGATCCTAATTCACAACCTGAATAGGATTTTCTCCTTCAATATAGTTCAAAAAATGAGTTTACCCATATATGGCATTGGAAGGATTAGGGCTATGTTATACAACATCATAATAAGAAGGAATGGAAGTTATGTTTGTGCAAAACTACACTAGAAAGGACTAAATGACACTATTTAATGGTGGAACTATCAAGAAAATCCTAATGTAATACTGTAGCAAATTGTGTTTAACTCTCGAGTTAAAGGCATTACTTGTAAGAGACCATATACCTATTTTTAAAAAATCAAAAGTTTTAATTTTTTTAAAATTGGTCACTTTCAAAATTCATATTACTATTAAAAATTTTAAATAAAATTTGTAGCATAAAAGCATAATAAATTTGATGATCATTATAAAAATAACATAAATAATTAGTATCATTAATTTAAAAGAATTTTTTCCTTCCCTAATATTTGTGACCTTTAAAAATTATAATTACTCCTTTTGGAAAGTAAAATGTTTTGTAAATTGGAAATTTTTCTCCAAAAGAAGTTACAAAGGCCAAAGCCTAGTTACATGATTACAAAAACAAATAAATAAAAGTAATATAAGTAATAGCTTAATTATTGCAAAATAAGGCCCTTGAGATGTCTAAGGCTACAACTATGTTATATTAAACACTTAGTAACATCCATCAAGGTTTTGAACATCCCTTTAAGGGATATAGCCTAATAGATACTACTTAGTACCTTTTCTTTGATTGAGGTCTTAATACAATCTTCACTTAGCTTTAAATTATGCTACTCTTTTGTGGTAGTGCCTAACTTTATTTAATTTCATTCTGCATTATTCTCTTTTAATACTATATTGATCGTTCTTGCTTTATGGTGGTTGTTATCAATATTTATCGTAGTCTCTATATAATTGCTATATCCCTACTAATGTTGAGGTTGATACCATTTATTGTAGCAATTTTTCTGATGATATTTAAGGTATTATAAGTTCATATGTCTCATTCATTAGATTGGTTTTGAAATATTATGACGTTCCTTTCTCTCCATAATGTATAAACACAATAACTTAGTGTTATTTTAAATCAAGTAAAGTCATTTTTATTGGTTAAAGTTAGTTTGCTTGACCAATTTATGATTCATATGTAATCTATTTATGGACAATTGATATTACATCTTGCCAAGATTTCAAACTAGGTGATTAAAGAGAAGGGGTAACTAAAGAGTAAGTGATTGGTTGTTAGTATGTCTTGTCTACAAAGTTCAAAGCTAAGATTGATTTTTTGATCCTTTTCTTTATTTATTCTTCTTAATCTTTTTTATGGCAAATTAAAAGATGATGGATAATTTTGGTAAATTTTACATAACGAGACCTATTTTACCTAACTAGACTTAAATAGCAAGCTCTTTAAACATCATCAAACATTATGTGTTGATGAATTTCAATGATTTATGTTGTACCCGATAATGGTGTCATTTTTCCTTAGGATAAGATGATAGGGGGAATGTTAGCATCAGTGAGGAGAGTCCTCTAGTTTAGTAGTGCCATTAACTTCTATTATGATCCTTTTCACTTTTTCTTGATCAGGTAATAGGTGCCTTATACTCCTCATAACTTTAACTAACTACAAGGAATATAGTGAGCTCTAGTTTTCATACTAGAATTCAGTATCAAGACCATTCTTTATAATGTTTTCTTTATATACTAAGATTTAACCTCATTCTCATTATTTGGTTTAAAGTCCATAAAGTAGATATATTAGGCTTAATTTTATTGAAACTTATGCCTTTTAGGACATGTATGTGCTTCAATTAGACATAGTGAAATTGTTTTTAATTAAAAGGCCTCTAGATCCTCTTTGCTTGGAGAATATTGTTCTTATCTTTAATAAGAGTAATTTCAACTTTCCCTTCTTCCTTTAGTGTTTATGGCTTAGCATATATGATTTTGGTACTAGTTATATTGGTCACTACTCCTTGTTAGGGAAATATTGTAAGCATATTTTCTATTTCTTTAACCATATTTTTAGCATTAGGCGTGAGCAATTATATATATTAAGATTGTTAAGAATGGATATAATTAGTTATAGCAAGTGTGTATATGAGAGTTGTCTATTGATCCAAATACTAATTATTTTGTGGAATGAGTTGAAAAGGGTTGATAGTCCCTAAAAGTGAGACTTTTAGTGTTTAATGAAATTCCGAAGTCAGTGAACAAAAATTCTTTGATTTGTATCTTTAAAACCCTAGTGATGCTACTTTATACATCTTGGGCTTTATTAGCGATAAAGAGATGGCTTTTTTTATTTTAATTGTAAGACCAGATAAACTTGTAAGTATGCAAAGAATTCATAAGTAATTTAACTGATTGAGTATTATGTCCACTTAAGAAGATATCATTAACAAATAAGAGATTAACCAGTTGCATATTCTTATATTTTTTTTATGATATATAAAGTTGCCCATTCTAACTTATACTATGTTTAAAAAGCCTTGTGAGGAGCTCTATAAATAAGGTGAATAAGTAGGATGAGAAGGGGTCATTGTATCTCAGACCTTTAGCTCCCTTAGTGGCTGGTGGAGGCTAACCATTGATAAAGATACTGAAGGATGTGGTTGCAATACATTAATCCATCTTATTATTGAATATTAATAGGAAGTTAACCGCTTGAAGGCTATCAAAAACAAAATTCCAGATCATTATATCAAATATCTTGTTAAAATTGATTTTTATTGCACAAATTTTGTTTGAGGACTTCCTATTATAGTTTCTAAACAATTCTTGTGCTATCAAGATGTTGTCACCTATTGGTTTGACCTGTATGAGAACTCCTTAAATTGGATATGATTTTAAAAATGAATCTCAATATGAGGAAATCATCTTCCATATGATGTTGCACAATATATTATAACAAGTTATTAACCTTAATTCTTATAAGGAAGATGGGATGGACACGTAGGTATTATATATATTATTTTTTTATTTCTTTTAGCACTTTGTTCCCTTTGAAAAACTATAGATTGTACTTATAACTTGATCACCTACTAGATTCTAAGATTTTTGAAAGAAGAGTGCATGTAGTCCATATGATCTTGTGGCTTTTTGAAGATTGAGGCTAAATATAACTTCGTAAACATATTCCCTATTGAAAAGATTATATAAGGCAATTGCTTGTTTATTAGAGATTGAGATCTGGATGAATTTTTCTATATATTGTAGAGATGAGCAAACATTATTAACTAGACCTAATATGTTTTGAAAGCAATTCAGGACTAGCTTCATTATCTCTTTATGATTCCATATGGTGTTCCCCTCCTTTTCAGCCTTGGAGGAGATCATTTTTATTATTTCTCGTAACTAAGATTGCGTTGTTGGAGTAGAATATATGTTTCTCCCATCCTTTAACCATTAGACTCTTGATTTTTCCCTCATATGTGAGTTGTGCACTTTTATGACTTAAGTAGAGTTTACTATGGCTAGCTCTATTTATTCGTAAGGGTCTCATTATTTGGTTTCAAATAGAGGCTCTTTTGTACCTAGTTGAGTGTTTCGCTAGATGCGTAGATTGCTATGATTGTGCCATTGAAGTTTTTCTTATAAGAGCCTTGATCTCGTATTTCATATATTGAAGTTTTCTAGCATATTTAAAAGCTTCTAACCTTTGAATATTAGGAGATATTCACTTTGACAATGTTTCTTCAAATCCCTCTAAGTTGATTAAGTATTTATTGAATCTAAAGGGTGAGTTTATAATATTTTGATCAGTTAGGTCATGAATATCATTAAGGCAGTGATTAGAACACAGGTTATTACTAAAGTGTGCAAAGATTGTTAAAGGGAATTCAGTAATCTAAAGGGAATTAGTAAGGGATCTAACATGTTTTTATGTAATAAGTATTAAAGGGAATTCAATAATCCAAAGACAATAAATAAGTGTTGTATCAAATTTTCTTCTAATGAAACATTTCCTACATTTCTTGTTACTCTAAGTGTAATGATCTCATTACATGTAAAATCAATATACCCACATGACTCATTCAATTTCTAAAGCTTGTGTTCATATGTTTATGACTTCAATTGCTACCATTTATATATTAGGAGAATAATGCAATGTGAAAATACCCTATTAGCATAAAGTGAACTTTGATGCTTATGTAAATGGGTTTCTATTTATTGTAGAAAAGAATTCTCTAGAATGAATGGTTGGTAACATATATAAAGATGAAACAAATTTCATTTTGGTTAGGAATGAAGTTTGAGGAGATATGGACAAGCTGATCAGATGAATTTGTTTGGATAGTTCTCACTTTTACTTTCGCAAGCTAAAATAATCCTATAATTAAAGTGACGCTGATGATTAAAGATTTATGTGACATGAAGGTCATCGTAGGTTTCCATGCTTTCTAATGTCAGTAGATCGTGGGTTTTCTTTGATAATTGTTTAAATTAATGTATTATTATTATTAATTAGTAAAAAACTACAACCTTAAAAGGATTGAATTGTCCAAAAGGAGAGATGTGTCTCTATTCCCCTTGCTCTCATGTTCAAATTGCATTATAGAATAATTTTCAGGGATAACTGTTCCTTGTCTCTTTTCTTCCGTTTGAAACTCTTCTATTCCCTTCTTGTTTTTCTTTGATAGTTGATGGTCACCTTAGCTTCCACTAAGCTATCTTCTTCATCTACTTTTAGAAAGGGAATTGAGTTAGGTAGTTTAATACCAGGCTCTACTTAAAAATAAATCCTTGCACACAAAATTCTTCCTATCTCTGTTATGGCTTAATCTAGGAATATTGATTTACTAAGATAGCTAACTAATTAAATAGCTCAAGCTTATGATTGACCAATATTTTAATGGAATATTATTAAAGATAATCCAAATGAGGACATATTTCATCTTTAACTTTTCCAAATCTAGGCCATGTCACCATTTTTGTAAGAATATTGGTTTTTTCATCAACTTCCATAATTTTTTTTTTTATATAAATCTACAACAATTGTTAAACCTAGAGAGGAATATGACCTCTTCATTGATTAGCACCTACTCGAGCCCTGAGCTTTTTCAGTTGTCTGTGCTAAATGATTTATAGTGTGGTAAATGATTTAGGTAGTTTGAAACAAAGCAGCAAGGCGAGAACTCGGAAGACGAGGAAGGGACAAAAACTACTAGGAACAACCAGACAGCAGCATGAATTGTCAATCTCCACTTGGAATCCTAAAGGGAAATAGGAGCTCGGTCATTGATATTTTGCCGAGATGCTATATAATTTTTTTAAATTGTAATTTATTTGTTTTACATTTAATTTTTTGTCTATTATTTATATAGCGTGCAAATTCTGAATCATATTGAAAATTTTAAATTTCTATTCTCCCCATACATATGTATAATTAATTAGTATTGAAATCATACCAAAAACTTATTTATAGGAACATGAAATTTGGTATTAACACTTTTGTTTGTAAGATTTAGATATTTAAAATTGTATAACTAACTCTTACTAAACCAATTGTTAGTTAAGATTATATATTATACCAGCATCTTCTTGAATGTGTATAATTTGGGATACACTACTTATAATAGTACATATTATGCCGCGTCATTTAGCGGCCTCAATAATCTCAAATATAAAAGTCATAACAAAATCTTGGGTAGATTTTGTATGAAGTGATATCTGTGCCCTAAAGAAGAGGTGCCCATGTCGAATCTGCCACCTCCACATTATAAATAAAATGGGGACGTTGTGTTGATTATGACATGGGATGGGAAGGGGAAGGGAGTGACCATTTGCCTCATTTATGCTGAAACAACTCTAACTCTCGGGGTCGGACTATAAGACTAACAAACAGCAAGAACAGGGTGGGTCCACTTGAGGATCTTTGAGATGGAGGTCTCGTGGCCTCTGGAATTCCCATCTGACAAAGAAAAACGTTTGAAGGAATCCGACCGCAGCAGCATACACAACTTTTGCGAATTTACAAGAAAAAAGATTTAAAGAAAAAAAGAATAAGAGAACGAACGAATGCAGTGCTGGTGCATGCCATAACACTAACAGTGTCCTCCTCTTGTGGTGGGGCTAAAAGAAAGAATTCTTTATCTTTCTCTTTTTGTATCTGTCCCTTCGTCCATGCTATTTTTCTCAATTCAATGCATACTGGTTAATTGTTTTGACTTCTCTTACTTGACACTTCATCTCTCTTGCCCATAATTGTCCATTTCTTTTTCTTCTTATTCTGAGCCTTATCCTCGTTTGGTCCCCTTTCATCTACTTTGCCATAAGTGGTAAAAACCAAAACATACCCGCATCTTGCTGTCTCTTTCCTCTTCATGCTCTCTCACTCTTTCAAGCTGAAGCTTGTTTCTCAAAGTCATTGAGCCATTTTCAAGGTAGGAACACTTTTTACTACTTAGGACGTGCTCTATGGATTTAGCTTTCTAATCACTTGGTTTGCTTTCTCATGCTTTTTTGTTTCATTCTTTAACCGTAATATTTTGTAGCCTTCTGTGCTTCCTTTGGATAGGTCGTTCCAAATTTCTTGAGTTTGTGTGTACTGGACATGTGGTTTGTTCAGTTCAATGAATTAACTGTTGTCATGCAATTCCTCACACCCCTTTAAATTTGTGGGTCTTTTTCTTTCCGGATCGTTCTTGCTAATCTTGGAATTCTTATTGGGTCGTTGCTCTCCTACTTTTCTCTATCCAGTATATTTTGGTTTTCAAACTGAAAACAAAAATTACAGATCTATGAAAATCTTCTAAGGATTGTTTTTCTCAAACTTTAGACCAAGCAATACATTTTTTTGTGGCTTTTTGATGTTGTCTTTTGGATATGAAAGTGATAGTCTGACTAATTAATAGAGACTATTGGGTATCTTCTGCTAAATGTCTTGAGCAATATGTTATAAAGCTTCAGGGGATCAACGGTTAAGAAATGGTTTCTAGTTTCTATTATTTCAGGGACGTTTGCTACATGAAACAGTAATGTATTGAAATGGCTTAGTTGAAGGCCATAAATCCCACTTGCGATAATTAATTTTGCATGGTCGTTCTAGCATTTAAACATATGTGGCAACCAGGAATTAGTCCCAACTCCTAATGTGGAGACATCCTAAAGCAAGTTCTTTACCAATAATCTTCTTCATCGTAAGATTTTGAAAAAGGCAATGATCCCGAAAGAATGAGATAATAGCAATTTAAGCCATGAGTGAGTTTATGAGATAATGGCAATTTAAACCATGAGTGAGTTTACTCGTAGTAAATTAAATGAGAATTTAGGTAGGTGTAAGACAAATGATAATCACGATAATAAAATAGGGTAAATAGTGCCAAAGCTAATAACAGAGGAAGTAGATCCATCTGCTAAGGTAACATAGGAAGAAGATGAATGTTTTTTGGAAAATAAAAAAGAGATTGGAATTGCCTGTCATATGACCAGAATCAATAACCCATTGGGAAGAAGATGAAAGAAGACATGCAAGTGTATTACAAGTGTGTTTGGTGTGACCCGGTTCATAACAATATCGATAAATGATTCCTGTTATATCTTGATCCTAATTTCCTATTCCTCCTTTGCTAGTATTTCTCTGGGATGATTGATAACCAAAAGGATCTCAAGAATGTAACCATGTGCCATTTGAAAAATCTTCTAGGAGTGGAATATCCCTCCTTCCTGACCTCTCTAGACATCAAAAGCCTTATACCATATGGCATCAATCAATAGTTACCTGATTCCTTGGTCAGACCTTTCTTTAACTCCTACATTAAACAGACTCCATCCAACTTAAGACCAGACAAAGCTCAAGACTTGATGACTTTAATGCCAATTTCTTTCAAAGAAAAAATTGGCCCCTCACAAGGTAACATAATCACTTCTGCTATTCAATAATTCATTGCCATTAGGAAGCTCCTTAATGAACTCAACAATACTCACATTTGTCTTGTTCTTAAGATTCCTAACCCCTTTTCTTTGGATGACTATAAACCAATATCTTGTTGTGGTGCTGTTTATAAAGTGATCTCCAAACATCTTATAGTTAAGATTCAAGCCTATATTGAACTACGTCATTAATTTATGTCAAGGTTCTTTTCTTAGAGGGAGATCCACTAGTAATTGTTACAGATTGAGGAGTGATGCCCATTGACTCTAGTCTTTATGGCAAGGATTATAATCCCTTGATCATAGGGATTACATTCCCAAAAATCTAAATTAATATTGTGAATGTGTATATATATCCTTACCTCTCTATAGTGAATATCATGTATAATACAATCCTCTCTCTTTTACATGGCATTTGAGCCAAGTTTGGCTATTTGAGATTCATTATGTGTTCTATCCAATTGAGTAGAAACTACATTTCGTGTCTTAAATGTACCCAAGGAATAGAAGATTGCATTTTGTTTTTAGGTCACCATTTTCTGTCAACCCCCTCTTCTCATTTTCGGCACCAACAGGGTGCCCCTCATTGGTTAGCCAGCCCCAAAAGGCCGACTACCTAAAGAGCTGCATGTGAGCCACACGCATCAGTTAACACTCTCAGTTGCCATCCCACTTACCAACACATCCAGGCATGTCCACCAACACCGTACACTTAGGCCACCATTTCTGACGTCTACTTTGACTAATCAATGCCTCTGATAGTCTAACTCTGTGTTTCCGCCACCCTTTTGCCACTGCTCCCTTTGTTCTTGGTGTTTCCATTAGGATTTCACTTATGCTTGTCATAACATCTCCCTTGGATTTCTACGTTGGGTCTACTGCTGGGTTTTTCCAAGGTTTTCTTTGCTTTGGAGCGTTTTATTTAGCATCTAATTCCCTCACCTTGTTTTTGACTATTATTATTATGGTCAATGATAACAAAAGTTTGTTGTAACAAATGTCATTCCTGTGATATCAAAAATCACGGAAGATAAGTTAACTGGCTTTAACTATTTGCATTAGTGTAAGACAGTTGAAATTTATTTAAGGATCATTTATAAGGATCATCACCTTACCCTCTAGTGGACCATACACACAATGAATAGTTATGCGATGATGCTCGATTGTTCCAACAAATTCATAATTCTATTAACAACAAAGTCATCAGTCTCATTAATTATTAAGAGTGTGTCAAAGAGCTAATGGATTATTTGGAATTTCTATTTTTCTAAAAAAGGAAATATTTCTCAAATTTATGAGGAGTGTAAAGGATTTTATCGAGCTGAACAGCAATACTAATTCCTTCAATCTTATTTTATGAACTTCAAAAAGATCTACGAAGAATTAAATGTTTTGTTACCATTTAACCCTAATATTAAAGTCCAAGAAACCCAACGAGAACAGGTGGAAATCATGTGTTTCTTAGCCAAACTTAACTCACAATTTGAGATTGCTAAGTCTCAGATTCGTTCCAGAACTGAAATTTGCTCCCTATGTGAGGCCTTTACTTGGATACGTCATACCTATACTAATGCTCTGGTTGCTCCCACCACTCAGATCTCTAGTGCCCTTGTGAGTTAGTGTGACTCAGAATACTATTCATGAATTGACTAAGAAGAAATAGAGACATAGGCAAAAATGACAAGATTTAAATAGGAATCCATTTGATGTTTGCAATGACGTAATGGTGTTTTGATTCCTTCTTGCCAAGATAGCATTGTGAAAGATTTTGGTATCTCTATCTCATTCCTTGAACCAAAAGTGACTCTTGCCTTCTACTTAAGCAAGAAGTAATGAGCTTTTAAAGCCTCCACATACCTTGTTAGACTAATTTTTTCACCCTATTTCAATTCTCCATTCCTAGGGGATTTATACGAAAATTCTTGAACCTTGTTAAGTTCTTCTAAAGCCTGCTTTTTAGCGACCTCATTGTTATAGAAAAGAGCTTTTGTTAAGCACCTTCAGTTCCTCATTGATAGCCTTTAACTTTGCCACACATATACAAGCTTCATGTGCTTCAACTTCCTTGCTTAGTCTCCTTTTTGTTGCTTCTAAAAGCTAAAAGTATTGATCATATAATTATTGAATCTAAAAGGTGTAACCTTGTGAAATTGAATGTAATTGAGAAGTAGTTCAATTAGCCAATGATCTAAACAAATTTGAATGTTGCACTTGCTTAACTACTAGGAAACGGAGTCAAACAATTTGAATTCACCAATGTTCTATCAAGCTTTTTCTTGAGAAGCAACTCTCCATTTTGGTTATTGATCTAAGTTAGTGAATTCCCTTTGAATCTAAGATCCACACCTCCTATTTGGACATTGCATTTCACTAACTCTCCATTATAGGTTTTATTTTGTGCTTTTGTTTCTTCCCCTTCTTGATGTGAAATTGTACAATTGAAGTCCCACATTAGTATTCAGGGTGTTGTGCTTCCCACATGAATATCCATTAGATCTTTCTATAGTTTTTCCCTCTAATATTCAAAGTTAGCTACACAAATCACTATGATATCCATTCTTAATGAACTTCTAATCAGTAGAGCTTGACAATGAATGAATTGTTCGACATTGATTGATGAACAATCTTGATTTCATTAGGGACAAATGAGACTATTATTCTTCTATTATGATGCTTTGCATGATTGCTAATAGATGTCCGACCCTTCTGAAAGAACCAAGGCCTTTTTCGAAAAGAAAGCACCTTGATTCTTTATTTGGTCTCAAGGAGACCAACAAAATATGTGTTTTTACACAGGAGAAAATCATGAAGCACTTGTTGCTTCTTAGGGTTATTGATACCCCTTAAACTCCATGTGATAAAATTCATCGAGGATTAAGGAGAAGAGGCTGAGTCTTCCTTCTTGATTTGCAATTGGTAGCTTTCCTAATAAATGCTTAACAATTGGTGTTTTCTTACTTGTTGAAGATCTAGATGCCCTCTCAAGCTTGGCAGTGAACCTAGATAAGATGTTGAAATCACAAGAAATAAGGGAGGATTTCAGTCTCCCTGACTTGCTCCTAATTAGGAGGTTGATTTGTCTCCCTTCCTTATATTGTATTTATTCCTAATTTAGACCATGATTGTTCACCATATATGGATGAAAATATTGTACAAAAAGAATATTAGAAAAATAACAAAGAAAGAAGAAAGTTACCGTGGACGTAGGTCTCATTGACCGAACCATGTAAATCATCGTTGTTTATTGTTTTGTCTATTTTTCATCTAAAGGACATGGTATCAGAGCTACCTGATCATCATCTTCAATGGCCAACACTACCAGCGACAGCTTTGTTCCCTCCGAAGCTCTCGATAACGAGAGGGAGGTCTCCTTTACTGTAAGTCTAGCAATTCTAGAATCCTCATCCTTCAACATCTCGGTTGAAAAACTAAATGGAAGAAATACAGAGAGTGGACTCAATCAATGCAGGTGGTGGTTGATGGAAAGGGAAAATTAGGTTACATTATAGGAGAAACAAGGAAACTTGCTACCACAAGCACAACAGTGTTGCAACAATGGCGGTCCGAAAATTCATTAGTGGTGGCATGGCTGGTGAACTTGATGCAACCCACAATTGGAAAAACCTACCTGTTCTTGCACGCTTTATCCTATTTCAAAATTTGTATTGTATAATATCTTGTCTACTAGTTATCATGCTTTTATCTCGAGTCTTGACAAGGCTATGATTCCAAAAGATATCCAGGAGACACTAGAAAGTCCTCAATGGAGAAAGTAGTGATGGAAGAAATGAAGGCCCTTGAAAAAAATGGGACTTGGGAAATAGTAGAATTGCCCAGAGGAAAAAAGACGATGGGCTGTAAATGGGTGTTCACAGTGAAATATAAGGCTAATGGAACAGTGGAACGGTACAAGGCTCGTCTCGTTGCAAAGGGGTTCTCTAGCAACCAACCTAGATTGGCTACTCCAACAACTTGATATTAAGAATGCATTCTTAAATGATGAGATAGAAGAAGAAGTTTTTATGACTCTACCACTGGGGTTTTGTAAGGAGGGAGAGCAAGGCAAGTTTGCCAGTTAAGAAAATCGATCTATGGATTAAAACAATCTCCTAGAATGTGGTTCGATAGATTTGCAAAAGTGGTAAAAGGCCAAGGATATCAATAGGGTCAATCTGATCATACTATGTTCTTCAAACATTCTAAAGAAGGGAAGAAAACAATATTAATTGTATACGTTGACGACATTGTCTTAACAGGAGATGACGTGGTTGAAATGGAGAGATTGAAAAAGACCCTAGCCGCTTAATTCGAAGTAAAAGATTTGGGTCAAATGCACTATTTTTGGGGAATGGAGATTGCTAGATCAAGAAAGGGCATTAGTGTCTCACAACGAAAATATGTGCTCAACCCCCTGAAAGAAACCGATATGCTAGGATGCAAACCAAGTGATACACCGATTGAAACTCGAAGAGGAACAATGATGACGGAAAGGTGGTTGACAAAGAAAGATATCAGAGATCAGTGGGCAGACTGATATTTCTCTCACATACAAGACTTGAAATTGCTTTCGTAGTAAGTGTGGCAAGCCAACATATGCACTTACCAAAGGAAGCTCACATGGAAGGAGTGTACAAGATTTTGAGGTATTTAAAAGGTTCCCCTAGGAGGGGACTATTTTTCAAGAAAACTAACAGCAAAGGGATAGAAATTTTCACAGACGTAGATTAGGTTGGTTCGACTGAGGATAGAAATCCACTTTAGGATATTGCACCTTTGTATGGGGTAACCTAGTGACTTGGAGAAGTAAGAAGCAGAAAGTGGTGGCTCAAAGCAGTGCTAAAGCCGAGTTCAAGGCAATTGCACAAGGTATTTGCGAGGGATTGTGCCTAAAGAAATTTATGGGAGAACTACAGACCATAGTACAAACACCTATGAGGCTCTATTGTGATAATAAGGCGGCAATCAGTATTTCCCTCAACCCAGTTTAGCATGACAGAACCAAACATGTAGAAGTGGATCATCATTTCATCAAGGAGAAAGTTGAAGAAGGAATAATTTGTATGACATACATCCCCACTAAGGAGCAAACGACTGACATATTCTCTAAAGGGTTGCCAAGGAAAAGTTTTGATGATTTCATCAACAAGTTGGATATTATCAACATTGACAATCCAACTTGAGGGGGAGTGTTGAAATCACAAGAAATCTGGGAGGATTTCAGTCTCCCTGACTTGCTCCTAATTGAGAGGCAATTTTGTCTCCCTTCCTTATATTGTATTTATTCCTAATTTAGACCATGATAGTACACTATATATGGATGAAAATATTGTACAGAAAGAATATCAGAAAAATAACAAAGAAAGACGAAAGTTACCGTGGACGTAGGTCTCATTAACCGAAACACGTAAATCATCGGTGTTTATTGTTTTCTCTATTTTTCCGTCTAAACCACACAAACTTGTTACATATTTGTTAAAGGATTTAGCAAGCGCATCTGCTTCCAGGTTATCATCATCGATAGTGTTCTTACTTATACCTGATTGCATTAGGTTATCCCCCTTAGACACCTTCTCTGTTTGATTTTTTTCCATTCCTTCTAGATTCAGAATTCTCAAAACTGGCACCATCTTTATCTTTTTTCTCAGTGATCTGACCGCAATTTTTGGTAGTATCTTCTTATTGCAAGCTTGGTTGTGTTTCTTGAGGTGCCAGAAGTTCATCACTCATCCCAAATTCAAATTTTTTACCTATGAGGACCCAAATCATGTCCTTCTCCTCTATAGTAGGTCTCCATTGATAAGTGATTGGTGATTCATCTTCTATTAGATTCCTTTCTTTATCTAATCTCATAAGTTTGATTTGTTAGGTAACTCCTTGCTCATAAGGACCTCAACACATGTCCTCACATAACTGATCCTCTTTAGTGTTGCAGTGGCCTCATCCATACATATAGATCTACTAATCGAGCTTGCAAGGTGACTTAAACCATTTGTGAACCAGTATTCTAGAGGAATTCTATGCATATTTATACAAATAGTGATGTTTTCTTTCCTTGTGGTTGCCTTATCTAAGCCCAGTCTTCACTTTTGGATAAATAGCAGCTTTCGATTTACATACCAAGGGCCAGCTTCAAGAACCTTCTAAGATGATGCTTCTGAGCTAAACTCGAATATAAACAACTCTTCTTTATTAATCAAGACTTGTTCTAACCCCACTTTTTTCTAAGTTGATGAAGCCAATTGGTGGACTAGATGAAAAGTTAGTCTCTTGTCAGTGAAAAAAACAATCAAAGAGGATGACCATTTTTTAGCTGTTCATGCAGAAGTTCCACTGGACAGGCGACTACTTTTCGTTCATTACCAGGTGGGATATAAATTAATTTGTGACAGGTATCTCTATCACCCACAACTTGTTTCCAAGTTCTACTACCCTCTAGTGAGGCATTTCCCGTTAACTTAGTGGCTGTATCAACTTGTATAACAGAGCTGTTGTGAAGGGACAAGGAATGGCAAAAGATCCAGGGATGGGGGAGGAGGAAGGTACAAGAGGGGGGAAATCAAGTTTGAAAGGAAGTGGAGTTGAACTCACAAGTAACCAGAAAAATGAACTGGATTTGATGATAAGATCATATAGAGTTGAACTCACAAGTAACCAGAAAAATGAACTGGATTTGATGATAAGATCATATATTAAGTGTATGTACATGTGTACTTATATAAGTAGGAAAATTAGAAAGTCCGATATTCTTAAAAATATAATGAACTGTTGTCATTTGTTTTGCCCACTGATTGTACAAGATCATTGGGCTTGGTCCAAACCAAAGTCTCAGAGACACAGAACAGAAGAGATGGTAGTATAGTTTTCCTATGAACGCTCAGATACCAAACTTAGTGGGTGGGAGGTGCGGATAGATGCTTTGGCAAGTACGAAGATTGTTAGTGCCTATGTTTAAAATTGCAAGGACGGAGTTCTTTAGTTGGAAATATGAGCCATTTTGTGATGAATACTTCTGATCCAACTCTATTTTGTAAGCAAGCACAAGTCAAGGCAAGCAGCTAAATCGCTGAATCATGATGACTATTCCATATTAAGCCTGTTATTGTTGCATTTTCGCTTCCAGCAAATCTTTTTGGACTTCAAAAGCTTTCTTCTATGCATTAAGTCCTTAACCATTATGGCCATCCATGAGACTTCACACGAGGATAGCAATTTGGAGACGTAGGCTTTTACAAATTTCATGGGCTTCTTTACTACTTTTGGCCTGTAGTCATGGACAACTTGCTGTGTGTGAAAAGTCAATGAGGTGTTTGTTAGTATGTAAAGGAATTCTTCAAGGCATATTCTTCTTTTTCAATCCAAACAGTGACCTCAATTGTCACATAGACAGAGGTTACTGCCAACTAACATTTTTTCAGGCCTTAGTCCAACTGGAAACTTACTAATTGTAAAGGTAGCATAGGTTCCTGACAAAATGTTTCTGCCTTTTAGGGGGAGAACAGAAGTGGGAGGTGGGTATATTGGTGGCCGAGGTTCTCTTCCTTGTACATTCATTGAATGTATACTGTCTTGAATCTTATACCTACCTGTTTTCAAGAACTTATTTCAAACGGAAAATTGGGATATAAAGGATTTATTTGTTGGTCAAGAGCAGCATTTTTGGCCTCATCTTTTGATTTGACCAAGGCAATTGGAGCGATATGAATGAATCCAAGACATTTCACTGGCTACAACTAGCTTTTATGTCTCACAATGCCACATAGGTCTTGTATGCACTAAGCACATAGGGCACATGGTAAATTGGCCTTTACATCAGGATTGGAAATTTCTTGGTTAGATGCCTCATATAGCAATTCTTTGTTCCAATGTTGGATGCCTTGTATGGATCAAAATATGCTGAAATTTCTTCGGGATTATAATTGTGTATACTTCCTGTCAACCACCTCTTTTTATTTGATAAATGGCCAGAAAATGCCTTTGTTTTTCATTATTGCATTTAGATTAATAGTGGATAACCAAAAAGATGCTATGCAATTTACATATGTTACATCAGGCCATCTATTAGAATAGGATGAATGTCTTGTACTCACAGTTCTAACCTGAGCTTGTGTCTTTAGATATTGGACTGGAGGAAAGTTCAAAAGCAAGTAACTGAGTACCGAAGAGGAACAACATACAGGTGCAAATTAAGGCTGTTGTATGAGAATTTATTGAAGATACAATTTCATGTAAAGCCTTGCAAGTATTGGATTCTAAGTGCAATCACTTAAAGCTTTCACTCAGTTTGATGTCAATCCTTTAGGTCTTGCGTTGGGTGAAACTTCTGGGATATTTTTGGTTTTGCAGAATTTCAGTGAGTTGTCAAGTTAATCTTAATTGAATTTCATCAACTCATAGAGGTGGGTTTTCTGGATAACATTCAGTTATAACACAAAGTTGTCCCTTGGGAGGATTTGCAATGTCATTCTTCTCCATCAAGCTGCGGAATGTCGTATTAATCATATTTTTACTCCTCACTTAACGAGAAGGATATCAATTGGCTTTTCTGAGTTTGCAAGATGTGAATGAATATGTTGTTGACTTTTCTGCACTTTGATGCTACATAATGTCGGGGTTATGTTTGGTAATAATGTGATCCCATTTTCATGGAGGTGAAGCTCTAACCAACTAAATTTCTGCAATTTTTGTCCAATATTTCAGACAGGTATAAGTGACCACTTTACCTTGCCATGGTACGACGAGACTCTAAACTGGAATTCGAGAATGAATCAGAAGTTAGCAGTAACGTGGCATCCAATGTCTCTGTGCAAGAACCATCCCCTGATCAATCCAAGGACAGTAACACACCTTCGTCTCTCGTGGATGCAGCTAGGCTTCAACAAAATCAAGTACCTATTTCCCTTGACTTGTCTCTAAACTTTAGATCGAATGATACGCGGCCGAAAAGCGTGGGTGATGTTGACAGTGAAGTAGTTGCCTCTAATCCAGCTTCATCCACTCCCCGAGTTTTCTCTTGCAATTACTGTAGGCGCAAGTTTTACAGCTCACAGGCACTTGGTGGCCACCAAAATGCTCATAAAAGAGAGCGAACATTGGCAAAGCGTGCAATGCGTATGGGCATAATTACAGATAGGTACACTAGCTTGGCATCTCTGCCACTGCATGGTTCTGCATATCGGTCGCTGGGAATCAAAGCTCATGCTGCTATGCACAATAGTGTCATAGCATCAGCAAGGTCTCCCAGTGCAAGAAGTGGAGCTAGGTTTGATCAAGGCTACTATGGAGTGCCTATGTTTATGGAAGAAGAGGATGTCACCCTATATTGGCCTGGAAGTTTTAGACAGGTGAATGGAGCACCTGGAAGTAACTTGGATGAAGAGAGTAGTCAAAGTCTAGATTTGAATCTCATAGCAACAACATCAACACCAAAGCCAGAAGCTTCTGCCCCTGATCTTACTTTGAAGCTCTAAATTTTGTATGACGTGCTTATTTCATTTGCTATGGACATGTTATTCATAAAACTATCACTTTGTACAGTGAGGTGCATTACATTTAGTTGTGAGCTGTCATAATTTAGTCAACATTTTGTTATGCTTTTCTTCTATCTTTTTGTTTTAACATGTAATTGCTACTTCTCTACTTTTTAATTTTTTGGTGGGGCTGTGATCTACAAGAAAATTTTTTATTAAAAAAGGGACGTGACAGTGAATTTTAAAAGTTAAAATAACGAGGCAATGATCATGACTAGAAACAAGTTTGATTAAATGTAATTAACAGTGAATTACTATTAATTAAAAGAATCGAGACATAATCAAATAGATTTAAGTATGATATGATGAACTCTTAACATGGCTTGGCTTAATGGAGCTAATTCAATACCGATGATGAATACTAATTGAATATAATTGGACATTCATGAATGCGATTAAATCTAACTGAATGTTCCTTAATTATTGTCTTTTAATATATTCCTTTAATTAAAAAAGTTAGAGCTCGCAACAGAATATTAAGATTACATCTAAAAATTCCTCTTTTTTTGTTTCTTTCGTTATGTTTGTCAGTTTAAATATGATGATTGAATGATTATTTCATATTTTCATATAGGGGAACCTCAGTAGCTATTATTGTATGCCTAATTGTTGAATTGGGATTTGTATCTATTAACTATCTTTGATTCATCTTAATACATGATTTAACTATGCCAGTGTTTAAAATTGATTTAAATTAACTTGTGGATGACTCAAGAGAGCCTATTTGTGAGTATCTCATGGTTAGGTAGAAGGGATTGAATAAGGTTCTCATGATCTTTGATATTAAAGTAAAATTTCATAAGATTTCACAAATCTTAATACATTAAAAGAGGTGTTAACTTGGCTGATAACTAGTTAACCAATAAGATAGTAGGTCATTGTCACTAGAGAGTCAAAAATTCTGCCAATTTAGATGATAAATTCATTATATTTTAATTGAATCACGACATCTTAGATGATATTAAAGGGGGGGTGGGGGGTTCCTATCTAGATGATATTCATGTATGTTATCTTCATTTGATTACATGCTTGGTTTTATCTCTAGTGGTTGTTTATTTTCTACCTTAGCTATGTTCAGGTTTAAATTGTTAGTTTTTGTTTTAGTTTTAAAGACTACATTCTTCTGCAACAATTGACAAGGAAAGGGACCTAACACTTATAAATATTGCGAATTCTCCTAAAGAGGATAACGGACAAAGATGAGTTTCATTATAATACCTTAACAAAGGAAATAGAGAGATTATTATGTAAAAAAACAAACTTTCTACATACAAGAGAGTGCACACGAACAGTTGAAAGAAAAAAAGATTAAAGGGAGTGTGCACATTAGAGAGCAATGATGAAGGTAACGAAGAAAAAAAACAAAGAACGAGAGAAAGTACAATTGGTTCATCAACTAGAAAGATAATATGCTAAAATAGCAAAACAGCCCTGAATATTTATAACCTTAAAATGATTAAAATGGACCATTACAAACGTTAAAAATGAATCATAATATTTAAAATAAAACCTGAATGATAACAGTATTAAGTTACAATTAGTTAACTATTGAGGAAGCAAAATTTGTATTGACGTGAAAATTTTCAAAATTTTATTAAAATGGACCTAACATTTAATGATGCGGAATTTTAAAAAATAGGGGCAGAGTCTCAGAAGTCCACCTCTATTTAAACGGAGCGTTTTGATTCTCCCTGCTGCTCAGACCTCCATTTAAACACAGTGTTTTGATTATTCCTGCTCAGCACTTTGCACCGTGTGATGCACAAAGGCTACGTACCGTTTCCTTCTTGAGGCTTTTATTCTTAAACACAACAAAACAAAAACTTCAGGCCTTTAAGAACAAAGTTTTTACGCAACGAAACATATAGAGAGTATTAGGATTTAGCCAGAAAATAAATCCCATTATTTATGGGACTGTTAGCTTTAGAATTGGTCCTTTTTGTTTAGACGTTTGTCAGCAGTGGGTTGCCTATTTTTCGTCTTTTCTGTTTGCTTTGTACGGCTAGCTATATATATAACCCAAGATGTTTTTTCAATTGAACCACGTTTATTCCTTCCAATTGTATTATAACTTTTTCAGAGAGAAGAAGCAATGAGAGAACTCAGTGGCAGTGGAAAGCTTGCTTGTGTGAAAGGAGCGCCAGGTTTCATAGCATCTTGGAAAGTTCAGCGTTTGCTTCAACGAGGTTATAGTATACTGTCAAAACCACTGTTCGTGATCCAAGTACAGTTTAGTGTTGGTTTATACCCTACAGCCAATTGCTTTGGTTGTAGTTTAGTGACAAATTATTTAAAGGTATTTTTTATCTTGTACATGTTTAGATGTATATGATAAAGTCCATAAGATAATTGTACATTGCAAATGAAATTATAATGAGAGTATAATTATGAGATTAATATTATATTTATGTATTATTCCTAAAATATTCCTAGTTATTGTTCTATTAATATTGGACATTAATAGAATGTAAAAAGATTAACACATATTTTGTTTTTCCTTATGAAGGAAGTAGTCGATCTCATATACTAAAGTATAGAGATACTTAAACAAATGTGTGGGTGCTTGCTAGAGAACAAATTCACTGAATAGACCCGATATGAGAAATCTATTTGGAACATTACTTGTATGTCTATGAAATTCTCATTGTGATGATTGTCTAAGTGATCCTTTGACTTGAGATCATTAAAGTTGTCTTGTATGGGAATTGCTATGTTTTGATACTACTCGTGATCTATTTTATCAAGGTCGTTTAAACGATAGTCATTGGATGTAGCATGAACTATATGGAGATAGTTGAATGATCAAGATAGGATTCATCACCCTAAAGTAATTAAGAAGAATGTTTCGTTGTTCTCGATTAATATTGATTCGGGAAATCCTTGACCAAGGTGGAATGATATTTTGTAAACAGTTTATAAATATCATTAATTGAATCAATAGCTAATGGCAGATAACTAATATAATTGGGCTCAAAATAGAGTAGACATTAATTCCATGCTCTATATCTAATTAGAACATTGGTTGGTGAAAGGATTGAATTATACAGAAAAATTATGCACGGAAAGGTTAGTCAAAACTACTTTGACATTCTCAAATATTTAGGTGGTCATGATGTATTGCTAGACGCCAATATTGATCTATCATTATAAATTGTTTAATTGGAGAATTAAAGATAAATTAAAAAGATTTTACTTTATTTAATTCTAATTATGAATTAGAATTATAATTTATAATCATTGCCGACATATTTGGGAACCTAATGGGTCGCACATATAGAATGGATTGAAGAGAGCAAAGTTAATTTAATCAAGTTGGACTTGATTATAAAGTTTGAAAAACTTTAAGATTAAATATGAGATATTTAATAAATAAGGATCGATATGAGATATTGAATCTTATATGGTCACAATTGGTATTTAATTAGAATTATTTGTAATTCTAATTAAATTTTAATTAAAATTAATATTTAATTAAATTAAATTACTAAAATGTCCAAAGCTTATTATAAATAGGCTTGAGATCTATGGAGCTAGCACTTCCTGCTTAACCCTCTCTATAAAAGTTACAAAGTTCTCTCAACCTGTTCTATGGATAACATTAGAGGCCGAACACTTATGCGACTACGGTGGTTGAGACAGATCAGTTTTGCAAATAGTTCGAGGGATGCATCAAGATAAAGATCAAGCTTCGGAATAAGGTACAAATTAAATTTCGTTTTATTATGATTCGTGTTAATCATTTTATAGAATTAAATAGATCTTGGTTTTCGGGAAGTCAAAAATCACAAAAAAATTTCGTGATTATTCCACTATGGTTCAGATTAGATCCCGACCTGGTTTCCCAACAGTGGTATCAAAGAAGATTTTAATTATGTATTTTGATTAAATGATTTGCTTACAATTGATCTCATACATAAAACACCATCATATGCCATTTAACCTCTAACAATCATCACAATTGCTTCAATTAACCAAAACCATAATATTTAACAGGCTACTTACTTGATTTAGCTCCTAACTCCTTCAAACTACCATGAACCCTAGCTCCTTCAACATACACGATCATCAATATTCATGGAGGAATAGGTTGGGTCTTTTAGCAATAAGAAGAAGGAGACCATAATTCTTGAAGAAGCAAAGTGAAAAAGTTAGACAATTTCAACATGATAAGGGTGAGAGTGAGGTGTCGTGGGTGAGGAAGAGATCATATGAAGAAGATGAAGAAAAGAAGAAGAAGATAGAGAAATGGGGAATGTCTCGTAAGAGACAAGTGAAAGACCATAAATATAGGTCTTTCACTTAAGAATTTTGTAGGTTAAACAAGTGGTGTGGCAAGTGACACTTGTCACTTGCCACATGTCACTCTCTCAAGGCTCCCTTCGTGGTCTTTTAATTTACTAGTCCATTTTGTCTCCAATTTCTAATCCAATTGACTCCCAATTTTCAATGGAACTTGTCGATAAATCCCATAATAATTTATCAAAATTTACTGTGCCATTTGACAATAAATTCTACTACCATTTATCATTTGTCTTGCCACTTGGCATTTTTCCTAGTCCAAAAATTACTCCAAATTTTCAGAAATTTCTCCAAAATTTCCAAAAATTCTAAATCAACAATTACACTTTCCAAATCAATTTTCAACACATAAAAACCACAGTTTCCAATAAAAATCACATTTTTCAATAAAATCACAGGTATAGATCAATTATACCCAGCAATTGTCAATGAATGCATGTACAGTCATTTTAATGTGTGCAAAATTTACTATTCACGTGTATGTGGATATCATGAAATGCATGAGCATGAAATGTGATCCCTAATTTCTCCGACATTTACAATTTTAGCCTTAACATGGATAATTGGATGTTACAATCACCATGAATAAGCTCAATCCACGCTACATTGGTCCCTATAAAATTCTTCAAAGAATCAAACCAATAACTTATAAGTTAGCTCTCCCTAAAGAATTGGCCAAATTGCGTGAGATATTTCACATTTCTATGTTGAGAAGATATCAGTCTGATGACATACACAAGGTTCTTATACAAGAAATTCAAGTACAACTAGATTTTTCTTAAGAGGAAAACCTGTGCCTATCTTGGCTAGAGAAGTTTGACAACTCAGAAATAAACAAATACCCCTAATAAAAGTACTCTTGCAACATCATGGACTTGAGGAAGCAATATGGGAACTCGAATTGAAGATGAGGGCTCAATACCTATAGCTATTCAATATATGTATGAATTTTGAGAATAAAATCCTTTTAAAAGGAGAGAAATGTAAGGCCCCAACATATACCTTTGAAGAATTATAACATGTCTAAGGTGTATTAAGTAGTGAAAATAAAGAATTAAGTGCATCTAAGTATAGTAAGAGAACGAAATTCTTTTAAGAGGAGAGAAATGTAAGGCCCTAACATATACCCTTGAAGAATTATAGCATGTCTAGGGTGTATTAAGTAGTAAACATAAAGAATTAAGTGCATCTAAGCATAATAAGAGACATAAGGGTCTGAATGTAAAAGACATGGGTAAATGGGTAATTTGTTCATTTTGGCATGGATATACATACTTAGATGTGAAATAGGGATGAGAATGAAAATAACTGATGAGATTGGTATATCATAATTAAAGAAAGGACAAAATGTGCAATTTTCCTAAAGTCGACATATGGACCAACTGGATTAAAGCATGTGCGACCGATAGGATTAAAGCATGTGTCACTAATAGGATTAAAGCATGTATGACCAATTGGATTAAAGCATGTGTGACCAATAGAATTAAAGCATATGTGACTAATAAGATTAAAGCATGTGTGTCTAATAGGATTGAGACATGCATGGCATGAGATGGGTATATAAGAGAGGAGTGAGGGACGTGCATTTAGGGTTTTCAATTCAAAATTTGTTTATCCTCATTTTCTTTCCATTCCATCCTCTTCATCACACCATTTTGCATGTAAGGAATCAAGCTAACCTTATGTGGAAATCAAGGTAAAAGTTAGTGGTTTTCTCTTCATCTAGGGTTTTGTTATGTGTATATAATTATTAAAGATGAGTTTTGAATGGGTGTGTTATGTGTAGAGGAGGAGAAGACCAATGGAAAAGGCAAAGGGAACCAAGTGGAGTGAAGAAAAAGGGTTTTGATCACTTCTTCAAGAGGTATGAGAATTTTTGATATGTTTTCTTAGATTTATGAGCATGATATGAGGGGAATTGATAAAAGAAGTATTATATAAGCGATTGAGATGTTTTTGGTTAAATTAGATGTGTTTTTGTGTTGTTTTTGCATGATAAGACCAAAGTTAGTTGATTTGGGATGTGTACCTTGCTGGATGGATAAGTTCCATTGAATAGACTTTTGTAATTTGACCATATCTTGGAATTTATACCTTTAAATTTGATAATTACAATTGGAGATTAAACTAAAGACATAGATCTAAAACTTTCATGAAGGAACTGAAATTTGATTCTACCTTTATGATTTTTGAATTATGGCTTGAAGTTAAGTTCTGGCTGCTATCCCTATTTCCAAACATCCTGTAGTGTTTTGGGTGTAAATCCAAGAATAATTAACCAAAATTGCATGAAATTTATTCCATTAGAAAATTTAGACATTGGAGAATAAATTTCTAGAAGACCTTAAAACCTAAGTTGAACATTTTCTATGTGAAAGTTTTGAAACAAGTGAAGATTATTGTGTAAATTGCTACTGGACTGTTTAGGTTGTCTATTTTTAGACCCACTATATGCTTAGCCCAAACATGAATTTTCCTCACCCATAACTTTTACTTTTTGGATGTCACTGAAGCTTATCAAACCCAATTATAACAGCAATATGAATAATCTCTAAATTTCATTTCAAATATTGTCATGTGTATTAAGATATTTCATGAGTTTTAGTTTATAATGTACTTTCCATCACTTAAATGTCATGAATCATTTGCATATGGATATTACGTGACATCTTGCATCATTATTCCCCACTAAGCTATATGCTTAGCACAGTGGTTTTTCCTCCTTGTAGGTCTTGCTAAACAAGGTTAAGGTTGGGACAACTGCAGTGACCAAAGAAGGACAAGTAACCTTTTGGAAGATTTTGTATATAAACATTGTTTTGTATTCATAAATATTAAGAAGCAATTTTATAGCATATATGAATGGCCTGTACCAATCTTAACTTATGATGGTTTTTTTTAATGTATAAATATAGCTGTGATTTGTGTAAACCACCTTAGAATATGAAATGTGATGTATGTTTGCCTTACCTCTAGGAATTATTGGATTGTCTAGGTCAGTTTTGTGTGTTTCCGTATATCCTAGGGGGTATTAAGGTGTCACAAAAACTATAGAAAAAGCTAAAATTCAAAGATAACATGATTAAAATCCCTAAATTATTTGAAAACTTAATCCTAAATTAATCAAAGTCTACTCCAAAAGGTTTCTTTGGATGTTTCTCTTTCTTTGTGTCGTTCTATGGTTTTTCCTTAAATTGTCCTTAGCCTTCTCTTCCATCTGTAACTCAATCTTATCTTTTTAAATTCAAAATTATAGTATAATGAGTTATATAGGTGTATTGATGACTATGTTCTTCAAATTAACACACAATAATATCTGAAATTAACATAAGCACAAAAACAAGCGCGCGTACAGTCAACATGGCCATTATTCAACATGGATGTGTTCCATAAGAAACACTCAACATGACTCCAACCTCTCTATCATAACCAAGTATATTTTCATGCACTTTATAACTCAATCAAAACAACTCCAATTTGATTGAAATTTGTTTAAATTCATTCATTTTTTCTCCATATTAGTTAATTAGACCTTAAATAAAATATAAACAACTAAAGTATCAAATTCAATAAAAACAATCAAATAAATAAGCAAAATACACTAAATATAAGATAAAAATATGACTATACACTACTTAACAACTTATCCACACCTAAGCATTTGCTTGTCCTCAAGCAAGTAATAATTCCAATTCATTAACTTTCCTCAATATCCCCCTCTTCTTCATCTAAACCTATATATTAAAATTTCAAATGTCATGCTTTAATAATTGAATCAAAATGCAATTAGAATTAAACAATCATATAATATATTTTTCACAAGCCAAACCATAAATAATATTTTGATAACCCTTCTGAATTCAAGTTCCATAGGATTTAACACCCTTACACAAAATATTTTCTTAATTCAATCAAAGTGTTTAGGGTGGTCATCAATGAAACTCTTATATTAATACAAATAAGGATTCTTAACCATAGGCTTCTTAACATATCATATTTCCACCTCCACAAAATATATTAGAGACAAAAGCCAAAAAGGTCTTTAAACCAAGGTGTAATGATATTTAGGGACGTTTAGGTAAGATATGGTGAAGGATTTTGGGTTAATTAATATGAAGGAAATTGCATAAATAAGATCATACAAAAATTTGATTCATCCAAACTCAAATCTCTACATAGAATGTAAGTAAGGTGTAAAACACATCATATATCTTTTATTTCTCCTCATAATTTCAACATTATAAAACACTTTATTTTATTTATTTCATTTATTTATTGAATATAAAAGGAGAATGTATAAAATATTAATAAGTAACATATGAGAAAATATAACTTTAGATATGTAAGCTCTCAACTTTTCTTATTATTGATACTTATTTACCTAATCAAATACTTATCCAATAAAGTAAATACAATCCTTCAGGGTGAAAAAATAAATATAATGTTAATCAACAAAAATGACTCTCAACTTGTAGCATAGTCAACACAATCTAAAGAAAAGGTTGAGGCTCAAAATTGGCTGCACTAAAGGGATAAAATAGGGTAAAGTAAAATATAAAGAAAAAGGCTCAACAAAGGTGTAATCTAGGTGCCTTTTTCATCTTAATGCCTCTAATTTTAAAATGGTAGTTTCAATATGCATATTAAAAGTAAGTTCTAGAATCATCAAATTATGCATGATATTAGCATGACAAAAGAAAATAAAGCATAATATAATGATAATAAATGCTCGTAGGCATAAAATCTCAAAATTTAGTCTCCTATGTGCAACATTATGTGCACTTTCATCCAAATCAATAATCAAAACATGCATTCATAACATAACATGTAAAAATCAATCTAATCATTCTTTCATCCTTTCATATTATAACTTCATAATTCTCAACAATTCAAAATGCTTTAAGATGAGAATTCACAAACCAGACATCTTTATAAAGAAGAATTAATTAAAATTAAAATATGCTTGAGTCATAATTAATTCCATAATAGAAAACATTATACCCCTTCCCAACATTTAAAGATGTAAATTGTCCCTATTATATAGAAAAAAGTTATAAAAATAATAGAAAAGTTTTATATGGTTTTTTCATTTTATTACCTAAAATTTTGGATTTGTGATGTGATCTCCATTTGTTATCTTCCTTACAAAAATAAAATTAAACAAAATAAAAGGAAAATATGATAAACACTATTTAATTATATCTACGAAAAGAAACAATGGTTTAGTATATTAATAATGAAAAAATAAAAGAAACAAAAAATGTAATGGTAGTTTAGCAGGGCTAATCCCCTACTAACTATTAGAAAAAATAAAATAGAAGTAATATATGAAAAATAAAAATCAAACACAAATAAATAAAAATGCCCCTATCAAACATTTTGCTCATGATCTGCCTCTATATAGAGATCTGTTATTATAATAGGAGTGAGCAGGCCCTGAGCATCTTTGAAAACAACCTCTATAGTAGATGGAACATTTAGTTGACGAGGATTCAATGTTGATGTAGCTTGAACTCACACCATTACTCTTAGATGTCCTACGATTCATATTAGTAGCTCCTCCACCCATTGATCATATGCCCCTAACCATGCTACAAGTTTCACTAGATCCCACTATGTTGGGACCCGATCACAGAAACCGGATCCCAACTGGAAAACGGAAGACAAAATCGGAAAGAACGGATTTCTTAACGAATTCGAAGCGGAACGAAACGGAAGCAAAATAATCGGCACGCGAAAA
>JAOSBK010000004.1:20390399-20413289 GCA_027568895.1 Erythroxylum shatona
TAGAGAATTTAATGTTGGATTATTATTATTATTATTATTATTATTATTATTATTATTATTATTATTATTATTATTATGTTTTTATTAAAGTTATAAATTTAATTTTTTAAAATTAAATATCTAAAATCTAAATTCTTATAATAATATTCAATGAAATACTAAGAATATAACATTCATGCCCTTAATTTTTTTAAAATTCATGCTCTCATAAGTCATTTTATATATTAACAACTAATATTAAACAGCTAATTTTATCAAACATCTTTAATAAATAATTGATGTTATCTTTTGATCAAATCGACTGATATAATTAACTATCAACTAATTGCCGATAGAATCAGTTAATAACTAATGTAATCTACTGTTTGCTAAATAGTGCCATAAACTAACACTTGAGTATGGGCTAGATTGTATTTTACAAGAATTGTGATATTTTTTAATGTTTTCCTTGAATTTCCCTTTAATTTTTGAATAATGTCATCTTAAGATCTAATTTGTATAATTGCCTAAAAATAATAAAAACTAACAAAATACTTTTAAAAATATGCATATTTCAATCACATCAAACTTTTATCTATCACATCTTTCGCAAGGAACTTTGGATTAAAATTTCATTATCTAATTTATTCTTTTTCTCAAAAGAAGAGCTTAAGGAAATGTGAAATGTTGGGTGTTGAGTTTTGGCTCATTTGTTTATCCCATATTGGTTAGGAAAAACAATGAGTCCAAGGCTCTTACCTATATAAGGAGGTTGCTACCTCCTTGGTTAATGCATCAATACAAAGTTAAAGATTTGTTTGACAAATTTGACTCTAATTAAATTCCTCTTTTGAAGTGAGAAGTAGAGAGTTTGTTTTGGGTATTTCTTTGTGAGTGTGTTGGTGTATTGGGGAATTGGTTGAGAGAAAAAATTGTGTGATTATAAGGATTTTTCACATAGTAGATTTTCTTCTCGGTGCCTGTAGCTTTTTCTCTAGTTTGGGAGTTTCCAAGTAAATTCTTTTGTGTTGTTATTATTTTTCTATTTTTTGATATTTTTGTTTATAAAATATCCTTGGATATGGGTTCAGGAGGTTTAAATTCCCAACAATTGATATCAGAGCTAAGGTGTGTTTTTTCTTGAAAATTCGGAGTATGCTTTGTGGTCACAGTTTTAACTGATCTTTCACATCAAAAAAGATTTTTTTGAGAAATATTCATTTGGTGTGGTAGAGCTTCGGTGTGGTAGTGTGGAAGTGCATGTCTAGGAAAGTTCTGGAAAAGGAAAGACTTGGTATTTAAGTGTGTCTTTTGTGACCCACCTCTCTTTCTTGGGAACTTACCTAGTGTACTATTCATTTCTACGATAATCATCAAGGCTGAAGAGCATAGGAAAAATGTCAGAAAACAGGGCTTCGAATCTTCTTAGATTTGAGGTAGAGAAATTCGATGGGAGAATTAATTTTGGCTTGTGACAAGTGCGAGTCAGGAATATTTTGATTTAGTCGGGATTATACGATACATTGAAAGGCAGACAATCCCTGATATCAACACTACTATTAGTGATACTGGCAAAGCGGCTAGTATGGACAGATCTAGTATGAACAATAAAGATTGTGAGGATCTGGATTTGGGAGTAGCAAGTGAGATACGATTGTGTTTAGTTAAGAATGTTCTTGCGAATATTCATAGAATATCTACAACAAAGGAGCTATGGAAAAAGCTCGAGGAGTTGTATCAAACAAAGGGCATCTCAAATCGGATGTACCTAAAGGAGCAGTTTCATACACTGCAGATGAGGGAAAGTATTACAATTTCAGATCATTTAAGTGTTCTCAATGGAATCGTCTCTGAACTGGAGGCAATTGGAGTTCATATAGATGATGAGGATTAAGTTTTGAGACTCATCTAGTCTCTTCCACCTTCATATGAACACATGAAACCTATTTTGATTCATGGGAAGGAGAAAATAATTTTTTTTGAAGTTACCGGAAAACTCTTTTCAGAAGAGAGAAGACTGGGTGGTGGAAGAAATGTTCCTCCTGAAGACTCAACTCTGGTGGTAGTTGGATATCGGAAGAAGAACTCCATGAAGAAAAATATAGTATTCTAGACGTGTGGACAATCTGGGCACGTGAAGAAAATTTGTCCGAGAGGTGAAGCGGGTTTGGCAAGAGGCTCTGGGTTAGTTAATAGAGAGGCTGACAATGTCGCTAATATTGTCTCTATGGATGATGATTTTGTTCTCTATAAAAGGGGGTATGTACATCTTCATGACATGTCGCTAATCCCAAAGTTGTCATGATAGAGGCTGTGTTACTGTTAGCGGGTCCACAAGTTTCCACACGGACATTGGTTTGGCATTAATACAAGGTGTATGGTGGAATTTATGTCGATGACTAATGAACTTTCAAGAAAGCCAAATATGAGAGTTGCACCATAATTTTTCAACAAGGTTATTTTCAATATGTGTTGAAGTAAAAGGCTTGGAATTGGTTTGTTCTGAATGGGTATGCTTTTATGGTGGAGCATGATGCTGTGAATCATGATAATTCTCTACATTGAGAGTTATGTTATTTTCGGGAGATATTCATTGAGGTGGAGTGTGATTATGAGATCAATCAAAGTCGTTAAGGTGGAGATTGTTGAGTTTTGACTCCTTTATTTGTCTCATATTGGTTGGGGAAAATAATTGGGACAAGGCTCTTGCTTATATAAGGAGGTTGCTACCTCTTTGGTTAATGCACGAATACTAAGTCAAAGATTTGTATGACACATTTGACTTTAGTTAAATTCCTCTTTTGAGGTGAGAGTTGGAGAGTTTGTTTTAAATATTTTTTTGTGAGTGTGTTGGTGTATTGGGAGATTGGGTGAGAGAAAAATTGTGTGATTTTAAGGATTTTTCACAAAGTAAATTTTTTTCTCGGTGCTAGTGTTTTTTTTTTCGATTTGAGAATTTCCACGTAAATTCACTTATGTTGTTATTATTTTTCTATTTTCTGATATTTTTGTCATTAAATATCCTTAAATGTGAATTTGAGAGATCTGAATTCCCAACATTGGGGGCAGGTCAAATTTAAAATCGTAAAAGAATGTCCTCTTCTTCGACCATGAAATAAACAAAGGCACATTAATAAAACCTATAAATGAAAATTCAGAACCTCACTCCGTTATTACTATATTTTGTCAAGTAGGCTGGAGTGTCTGGAATTGAGTGGGAATTGCTTGGGGCCATCATCCAACTCATGAACGAATCTTTACTGACTGAATTTCAGAGTAATGGAAGGCTCCTTTGGTTCTTCCATAGTCAGTTGCGCCAGACTACGATGATGATCCCTTTCTAACATCCTGAGAGTAAAATTTGTAAAGTTTAACGTTAATCAGTAGCTGATAGGATAACGATCTTTATTTCCCTATATTTTGAGCATGAAAGATGAGGGGAAAGGAATTGGTGGAACATCACTTTCCATCTAATTTCTAGTTAGGGAAGGAAAAAGGGGATTAAGCATCCCATCTTTGGGAAGTGGAAGCTGAGAGTTGATCTGAAGATGGCTTGTCCGTGAAGAATGCTTTTATCATCTATGAACTAGCATCATGATGGTGGATTGTTTTGTTGAAAAATATGATGATGGCTGGTTGCTAGTTCCTTTCCCTCCTTTATTTTATTAGTAGTAGCATCGTAAACGTAGGAAATTAACTTTCTCGTACACCTCAAGCAATTGCTCCTGTGTATATATATACTGGTTATGTCGTATAAAGTAAACTGTTAGCCAGCTGAATCTGATGGAGCAGAAGTTAACGTAGGCAGCTTTACCTGTTATCTTTTCTTTTTCCTTTTTATTTAGCTATGATGTTGGTGTGGCTCTGTCATGACGTAAATCTTCTATTTGTAATTGTATGTGCTTGTGTTAATCGACCCCTTTTGAAGCATATACCTCAAACTCATAAAATATTGTTTAACTAACATTATAAAGTAGATCGAGTGACCCCTTAACCAACTTCCTATTCAGCTGAATTTTATAACCTGTTACCAATACTTAATTTTGCAGAGAATTCCATCATCAATGTCCGACCAACTTCCTATTAAGCTGCGTTTTATAACCTGTTACCAATGCTTAATTTTGCAGAGAATTCCATTATTAATGTCTTGAACAACACGAGAATGCAAGAGACGAAATGGCCGCTTGTTGATTTCTTTAAAGCCAAAGAATATTTTCTTCAACGATGAGAAAATACTGACAACGGTGGATCTAATGACGGCCAAGGCTGGGCTCAGAATCAGGCTTACGATCCTTTGAAATTTACCGCCTGCATTTTGACCAACTACTTCAGCCCGTACAAGTATGATCACTATAAAAAGTTGGATCCAACCAGTTGCTTTATTGGACGAACCTACCAAAAAAACTTACTAATATTTCATGCCACAGAACAAAACGTAACTTTGCAATTATTGGAGACAGAGAAAGCGAGCGAGGGAACGTAAACATGGACTGATTGGGTTGGATGCGTTGCTTTACCAACTTGATTACTGGTTTATTAGATTTCAGCTAATTTGTAAAATATGCTCTAAGCAAATTACAAAAGGTAAGGTGTCTGATTAGCAACACTTTTTGGAGAAGATTTATTAAAAATTTTCTGATTATGAAAAGGAAAATGACTGTTTTTAAATGGTAGATTTCTTTCTCTATTTCCATGGTTGAATTTATAGTTTTTATTTTGGTTTCTTTTTCATATTATATAAATTTTGTGCATAATATAATTTTATTATTAACTAAAGCTAAACTATTTAATTATTTAATAGTATACATTAAACTCTTTTCAGCATTTATTAATTAGAAAAGAAAAGAAGTGATACTTATTAGGTAGTGTTTAGCTAGAGTGGAAAACAAACAAAAGAAAAAGGGCATCTTCCTTCAGGATTATGAAGTTGAAGCAAGCTCATCTAATTATTAGGCTATGATAGCCTTATTTCTTAAGCTAACGTGTAACGCTTTCAGTTCCATGATTTCATATCCCTCAGCTCGGTTAAAATAACCCTTTCTGTTTCTCCAAACTTATTTCGTAATCTAGTTTGTAATATTTTGCGCTAGTTTTTCTTTAATTAAAAAAAAAACGCCGCTCATACGCACGGGTCAGCACAAAGTAACTATGACCCGACCCAAATAAAGCCTCCGTACCCTTCTGATCGTAGCCACCTTAAAAGCACACAATGTCGCAGACTCGTTAATTACATAAATCCCAGATGTGGTGGCTAATTCCCATTGTACCCCACCCAAACGAAGTGAAATCTGGAGTGTTGATACAAACCCTCTCTCTCTCTCTCTCTCTTCTTAATTTAATGAATCTCCCTTACATTTAATTACTCACACTTCACTCCAGTTCATTCACTTTAATTTGATTATCTTTAAACCGCTAGCTAGATCTGAGCTCCGTCGCAGCAGATCCAGGGTGACTAGTGGAGGTTTCGAGAATGGATGAGGTGCTGGAACTGGCGCGTGCCAAGGACACCAAGGAGCGGATGGCCGGAGTGGAGAGACTGCACCAACTTCTCGAAGCTTCTAGGAAGAGTTTAAGCGTTGCGGAAGCAATGTCGCTGGTCGACTGCTGCTTGGATCTTCTCAAGGACAGCAACTTCAAAGTCTCTCAGGGCGCTCTGCAGTGTCTGGCGTCCGCTGCCGTCCTATCCGGCGACCATTTGAAGTTGCATTTAAATGCGCTTGTCCCCCCTGTCGTCGAGCGTTTGGGCGATGCTAAGCAGCCCGTCAGAGACGCCGCTAGACGCCTTTTTCTCACTCTTATGGAGGTCTGTATACTACTAACTTGGACTATTAAAGAGTATAGTTCTTATATGTCACTTTTGTATTTGGGTTTGCATGAATTAAAGTTAGGATTCTTTTTGGACTTCTCTACAATTTCATCTATTGCATGAAAATTGTTGACAAATGAATTGGAAATGAGGGCTTCAGTACGTGATTTCAAAATTCAGGTTTCTTCTCCTACAATAATAGCTGAGAGAGCAGGCACTTTTGCTTGGACACACAAGAGCTGGAGAGTCAGAGAAGAGTTTGCTCGCACTGTCACCTCTGCTATTGGTCTTTTTGCATCCACCGAACTCCCACTTCAGCGGGCTATTCTTCCTCCTGTATGTTAAAACAAAATGCTCCTTTTTGTTATATTTAAATTATCATATGGTTTGAAACGAATATTTGAAATTTCTATGGTTATCAGATTTTACAGATGTTGAATGACCCAAACCCTGGTGTTAGGGAAGCAGCATTATTTTGCATTGAGGTTTGTGGGATTAATGGCATGGTTTTGTCTACTGAGTGGAATTTTCGTTGCTGGTGTTAGTTGGGGAGATGGAGATACATTATTGTTATCTAACCAATTTTCTTTCAGGAAATGTATGCACAGTTCGGAACTCAATTTCGGGATGAGCTCCATCGACATAACATTCCTACATATATGGTGAGCTTCTAACAAACTTATACTTGACATCTTGCACCCTTTCACACCTTGAATAGGATGTGCTAGTGGAAATCACTCTTAGCCTTTGGTGATTGTGTTTGACATATTATTGACCAGAATGTGCTGAATGAAAATGATTGTGTAAATCTCCTTTTGCTCCATAGAAAAGGATTTTTCACTTCATTTTTAAACTTTGCTGGCATCTAACTGCAGATTAAAGATATCAATGCGAGGCTAGAAAAGATTGAACCACAAGTTCGCACTTCTGAAGGGGTTATGGGTAATTTTGCTATCGTAGAAACAAGGCCCATGAGTTTTAACCCTAAGAAAAGTAGTCCAAAGGCTAAGAGTTCTTCAAAAGAGATGTCTCTATTTAGGGGTTAGTATCTTTCAATCTGATATTTCACAATATGTTCAAATATGACCTAAATATTTGTTCATAAACTATGCTTCGAGTGATGCTTGTTACGTTTGTATTACCTTCCATATTTTTTCTTTCACTCTAATATTTCACAAGATTTTCTATTGTCTTTGCCTGTGTGGTGATCATTTTCATTTTTTAAAGAAATTCTATAAATATTTGTTTATCCTTTTGGAATAAGGTGACGAACTTTTTGTTAATTTTGGTTGCTCCCAAAAGCTTATCTGTGAAGTCACATTCTCTTGTAGAAAATCTTTTGCATATATAATTATATTGAGTATGTTTTGGAAATCTTTTGAGCATTAACCAAATTGTGCATTTCTCTTCGTGGCATTCATTGAGATCCCTTTTTCTTTTAAAACAGCTGCAAATGATCTAATAGAGAAGCCTATTGAACCTATTAAAGTTTACTCAGAAAAGGAGCTAACAAGGGAATTTGATAAGATTGCTTCTACCCTTGTTCCTGAAAAGGATTGGTCTATTCGCATAGTAGCCATGCAAAGAGTTGAAGGCCTTGTTTTAGGAGGTTTGCCACTTCTTCCTGTCTTTTTTCTTGTTAATTTGATCTTCATTTTGTATTTTTTTTTACCTATTTATTATGTGAGTATTGTGTGAAGAAATGGTTACTAGTTTGGTCTACAAGTGTTTGGCGGCATCCTTCATATTGTTTGGAAAAATTTGTGACATGTGTAAGGTGGTTTTTCTCCTTCTATAGTTGTATAATTCTCTCTAGACATCTCTCTTTGGTAGATTTTTGGTCATTATGTGAGTGATATTTTAAGTACTTGTGCTGTTCTTTGATTTAATGTCTTTGATGTATATAAGTGAAATGAAAACAAGTGTTTATATTACTTTCTTAGTGTTTGATGTTTTTATGTTACTATTTCATCCTTCAAAGATGTATATGATCATTATTCGTTAGATGGTCATGATGTTGCTCTCTATGTGTGGATCTCATGCTTATACATGAATCCGTCTATTGCTCCACTTTCCCTCATATGTGAATTTGTTTGAGAATGATATTCGTTGGAGCATACAATTGCAATACAGTTGTAGGCACTTATAAAGTCTACATTCCCTATGCTTGTATTTCCTTGTGCGTGTTGCAAATGAGTCTGCTTTCTGGCCTTTAGCTTTCTATCCATATATGTCATTATCTAACTTCTTCATTCATGAAATCAAAATAACATATGTACTATTATTTCCCCCTCTTTTTGTGCTTTCTTTATCCGCAAACTCTTGACACTCCATTTTTCCTTTATTGAATTTGTTAATAAGTTGGGCTTATTTGGATAAAGTTGAGAGTTTAACATGCTTACTTATTTTAGGTGCTACTGATTATCCATCTTTTGGGGGCCTTTTGAAGCAACTTGTTGGTCCACTAAGCACCCAGTTATCAGATCGAAGGTCTAGCATTGTCAAACAGGTATAGTTAATTCTTCTATTTTTGTGGGATGATTTATACAATTGGTCTTATGTTGTCTTCTCCTCTGGGAGGCTAATCCCAAGTAATAATAGGCTTTATTTGAGTGTTTGCTTTTGAGGAAACTAGTAGATTTCCTTTTCCTGGCTTATAAGTGATGGTTTGTGCAATCTCTCTCTCTCTCACTCTCTCTTGGAAATGGAAGGGGGAATAGATTTTGGAAAACATGGTGAGGACAATTGATTTGATAAATATTTTAGAAATGAATTTGGAGTTTAGTGTGCCTCAAATAGGAGATAATACATGTGTGTGCAATCTCTCATAGTTGTATTAAATTTGGAGTAGTATATGGAATGTTTGGGCTCTTTAGAATGCAATATGGTTAGTAATTTAAACTTAAAATTATAACTCATTTAAATGATCTTTCAATTGTATGTTCACATGTAGCTGATTTTAACATCGTATTTTACTTTTCTAGGTTTGCCATCTATTATGCTTTTTGTCAAAGGAGCTCTTGGGAGATTTTGAGGCATGTGCTGAGATGTTCATCCCTGTAAGTACTTCCTCTTTCCATTTTTTCTTTGCTTACTTATGAGCCTTTTATTACTATTTGTTAGGTTTTGGACTATTTTTTATGTTGTTATTATAATCAGGTCCTATTCAAGCTGGTTGTGATAACTGTGCTTGTAATTGCAGAGTCTGCTGACAACTGCGTAAAAACGGTGATAACTTACTACCTTTCTTTCTTTAAATTAGTTATTGTGGCTTTCTTATATGAAGACATTATTCTCATTGCATAGTTTTTTGCACTTCAGATGTTGCGTAATTGCAAGGTTTCTCGTGTGCTTCCTCGTATAGCTGATTGTGCAAAGAATGACCGCAGTGCAGTTCTTCGTGCAAGGTACTTCAGTGGAACTTATTCTTTATTATTTTTCTTTTGCATGTTTGATATGTCGCATTTACATGTATTGGGAACTACAGATGTTGTGAATATGCATTGTTGATTCTTGAACATTGGCCTGATGCTCCAGAAATACAACGGTTAGCTGATCTTTATGAAGATTTGATAAGATGTTGTGTTGCAGATGCAATGAGTGAGGTATTTCAATTAAGATTGTTTCAACTCTTTGATATTTGTGCATAGATTTTTCTTGAGATTTTTCTTGGCTTTTTGACTTGCTGATCTCAAAGAATTGATCTGTAGAATGATTTGATAAATGCACACTTTGAGATTACCATTGCTTGGCTGATTCTATGAGAATTTAACAACATTCTTTCTTCACATGAAGCAAGGTGTGTTAGGGATGAATCTCTTCAATGATGGATTTAGAGATTGTGTTAACGAAATTGGATCAACAGATCTGAAATATGATCTAAATCACTTCACTTGGAGAATCAATCAAAAAGGAAAATGACATATAAAAAAAAGAGATAATGTTATGGTGAATGCACATTGGTCAAATCCCAGCCAGTAAAGCCGATTTCAACAACTATTTATCCTTAGATCCCTCTCTGATTGAGATTCAACTTGATCAAAATTTTTCCAAAAGAAACTCCCCCTCTAGATTCAACAACTTCTTAATAGGGTTAAAGGGGTTTGAAGAAGCCGTCAATGGATTGCAGAAAAATTTAGAATGATTTAAAGCATACAAATGCATGAGAAAACTACGAAAAGTGGAGGAGTTGAAGATTCTGAGCAAGACTAGAGTGTACAGCACGATGGAAAATATATTTGAGAAGAGAAAAGCCTTGAACTTTGCTCAAAGTAAGACATTCGTTGATCCTTGCAATGCAACTCTTAGGCAATTGGAAAAAGAAGCATTGCAAGGTTATACTCAAGCTCTAGACATACACTCCTTACTTTTAAGATAGAGATTAACGGTACCATGGTTGAGGAATGGAGATAGGAATACAACTTATTTCCACAATGTTTTGCTAATAAAAAAGAACACAAATAGGATAACTTCTCTACTTGGTGTTGATGAGGTTACTGATTGACCTATTTTGTGATTTGGTCAATTTAGTAATAACTGCAAGTGCACAATGTAACTGTAGCTAGTACTGGCAAGTATGGGTCGATCCCACGAGGACAGTGAGTACTAGTAGTTATCGTTATTCTATTACCTAGCCTAAGAATTGATCTTGGCTTTTAAATTAAAGAAACTAAAATTAGGCAAATAAAGTAAATTAGCAACATGATTAAAGCAGAGAATTGGTGAATCACTGAATTAATTACTGATATCAAATAATTAATATCTAGGCTTCTAATCCCCCTAAACCCTTAACTGATTGATCTTTTGTCATGCAATTGTGTTATTGATTAATTGGACCGTAAAGGCTCGTAAAGTATGCTGGTAGCTGATCTTGAGTCTACTAATAACTAATCTTAAGATTTCTAATCGAATTACTCAGGTTAAATTTTATAGGATTGTGTTACCGAATTATGAATCCCTCTATTAGGTTTGACTCTAATTCGGAAGATTTATGTCATCCTATCTCTAAGGTTACAATCAACTCTTTAGAATTATCGTAGATCTATTTAAATTTAGGATTTCTCAATCGCTACGTATGAAATCAAATTTAGGTCTAATAAATCATATTATTAGACAATAATAAAACAGATAATTGGATTGCAATAATCAAATTTAGGTCTAATAAATCATATTACTAGACAATAATAAAACAGATAATTGGATTGCAATAATCAAATAACTTAATTGCATTCACAAAATAATCAACATATGTTTTGGTATCAAATAAGGTTCATCTAGATTAAATACTGACGAAAAAATTAGTTACACATTGGTGAACACAAAATCAGATACACATACAGAAAACTAAATCGAAAATAATAGAATCATAATTCTAAATCTCCCTGGTTGTTCTCAATCGAGTATTCTGATGATGTAGATGTTCGATGTTGTGTTCTGAAGGATCTATCGATAAAAACTCTGTGTCTCCCTCTCCTTAAGCTTCAAATTGCCTTTGAAATTACCTCTGTGCCCTTCATAGCGATGCCTACCGCTTCACCCCTCAATTGCCTCTGAAATGTCTCTTTTATATGAAATTCTAGGTTTTTGGGTTATGCACAAATATTGAAAGGCACACTAAATTCCATCATTAATCAAAGCCCAACAACCTTCATTCCAGGGAGGAGCATTGGGGGCAATATATTTCTACTATGAGAGCTAGTCAAGGATTATCACAGGAGCATAGTTGCTGAGAGCTACACAATAAAAATTGATATTCATAAAGCATTCAACTCAGTGGCTTGGAGCTTTGTTCTCGAGGCAATGGAAGTCATGGGATATTCTCTACTCTTCATCAAATGGATCCAAATATGCATAACAACCACTTTGTTTAGCATTTTTGTTAATGGAGAAACCGCTCAAAACATTCAAGGGAGAAAAGGGATTAAGTTAAGGGGACCTTATTTCTCCCCACCTGTTCACAATCTACATAGAGTTCCTTAAATTAATACGAATATTAGAGGAAGGTGTAGCTTCACCTACTACAACGAAAGCCATAAGGTAATGATTAATCATTTATCCTTTGTTGATGATGTTATATTATTGTGTGGAGTTGATGAAAGTGCTATAAGATTGCATATGGAAGCAAATTTGGTGACATATCAAGCCTGAAATACAACTTGGAAAAGAGCTGCATTTTTCTTCCACCCAAGTTGAGTATCTGGAAAATATAGGAAGCTTGATGTTATCCAAAGTTGGAACAATAAAAACCTTTCATATGCTAGAAGATTGCAAATAATATCTTCTATCCTAAGCAATATTCATGTGCACTAGTGTTCCCACCTTTGCCTCCCTCTTAGTAGGATCAAGACAATTCAAAAATCATTAAGAAAAACTTCTTGTGGTCAAGGGGTCCAAATAAATCATCACATGCCAAGGTAAAATGGACAAAGTATGCACCCCTAAGGAGGAAGGAGGATTAGGGCTAAGCTCAATAAAATCAGTTAACAACATGCTCTTGGCTAGGGATGGCAATGGGCTGGCCTGTGGGCCTAAATTTAAGTGTTTTTAATAGGCCGGCCTATGGGTCAAATCAGGCTCAGACCGATTCGAGATCCAACAGCATTGTTTTGCTTAGAAAAGTTAGGTCTTGGTCTGGTCTGAGCTTGGGCAACTTAGGCCCAGACTCAATTAAAGAAAAGATATTTTACACTTTTAATTTAAAAAATTATTTTAGCGGGACCGGTCCATGGGCCGACCCATTGCCATCCCTACTCTTGGCCAAGAAAATATGAAAGATTCTTACAAACAAGAAATTCTTATAGGTCAAGCAGATACACACTCATTTCTTGCTACGTGAGAATCTTTGGAGCTTTAAACCTCAAGTAAGTACCTGTTAGACACTAATGCAAATGTTAAAGTTGAGGGATAAAATGCGTCATTGGCTATGGGAATACTAGAATTTCTAGTTTGATAATTGGCACAAACAAGGCCTTTTATACAAACTCCCTAGCTTCTACAATCTTAAGTATTTGCTGCCAATTAATGCTAAGGTTAAAGAAGTGGCAAGGAAAAGAGATCAGAATTGTCACCTGATGAGTTTCTCTTCTATTATGTCCAATATACCTTCATAGTTCTCCAAGCCTGCATTGCTCATAGTTTAGGCATATTCACAAACAAAAGATGCCTAAATCTATTTAAACCTTGAAGGAGGAAATTGTCGTAATCTAGTTTGGGATCAATGTTGCATTCCAAGAGATACTTTCATCTTATGGTTAGCAGTGAAGCAAAAACTACAGACCCAAGACAGAATTAGAATCATTCAAATCAGCAATACTTTTTACCTCTGTCAGCAGTAGAAAGAATCTTTGGATAACTTATTTTCTGATTGCAATTAGTCAGCAGCAGTTTGGGGATGGGCAATGCAGTGGTGCATCCAGGTCTGAACAGGAAGTGTGTGGGAAAATATCATCACAAGGGCATGTAAGATCAAATATAACTCCAAGGGGGACTTGAGGCTATTGCTGCTGCATCTACTTGATTTGGATGGAAAGAAACTCAAGAATCTTTCAACAGGTTCACCAGGACATAGGAAGCCAGATAACAATCTTAAGGAATTAGATTAGGGAAGTTGTCATAGTTAGGGCCAGTACCATACAACCAAGTCAAAGAATGACAAGGTGTGCAGCATTGCAGCAAAATTGACACTCACTGTTCCAGCTAATGAAACACAATGGAAGAAGAGTTGATAACTCACAAAGCTACCTAGTTGATGACAGGAAACCAAGATATGGGCACTATAAATCCAAGAAGCCGAGCTTCATGCTATAAGATCGAGGGTTCAAAACTCATTAGGAGAGGAAAATAGTTTTTTGTAGCTTTCTTGGAACACTAGCAACTATCCTTTTCAGTTGCTTCCATTGTTCAGAGGATTCTTTTGTTAACTTTGATTGTCCAAATCTTGTTGGTTGAACTCTGTATTTATACCTTTCATGTTAATGCAATGTTCTTTTATCCCTTAAAAAAAAAAAACGTGCATAACCTTTGTAACTTGACAGGTCAGATCAATCGCAAGAATGTGCTATAGAATGTTTGCCAAAACTTGGCCAGAGCGATCACGTCGCCTCTTTTCATCCTTTGATCCTGTTATTCAACGGGTAAAATTTTTGTTCCAGTTACTGTACAGTTGTGGCATTCATTTTTATGATTTTTTTAGTGTCCTTTTCTTTTAGCAGCTTATTAATGAAGAGAATGGAACTTTGCATAGACGACATGCATCTCCTTCTCCCCGGGATAGTTGTTCTCAGGTTCTATTAGCCTCTCCGGCATCTGTCCCCTCGAACTTTCCTGGATATGGAACTTCTGCCCTTGTTCCAATGGATCGGACTTCAAGTTTGTTCTCTGGGAATTCACTTTCTTCTGGCCTCTTGCTGTCACAAGCAAAATCCCTTGGTAAAGGTCGTGAGCGTAGTCTGGAAAGCGTGTTGCATTCAAGCAAACAGAAAGTCACTGCAATTGAAAGCATGCTTAGAGGTTTTGAAGTATCTGACAAGCAAAATCCTTCTAGTCTTCAGTCATCTAGTTTGGATCTAGGTACTGAATTACTTTTTCGTACGACTTAGTAGAGAAGAGAGATCTGATCTCTTTTTCTGCTTTCAAAATTTTCTTGGTCAGTGTTAAATGATTAGTGAATTAAATTTTGTACATATGGGCAGCTAAATTTGTCTCTTATTGTCCCTAGCGCAGGAGTTGACCCTCCGTCATCCCGTGATCCACCATACCCTGCCACTGTTCCTGCTTCCAATCACCTTATGAACTCTTTGGCGGCAGAATCAATGGTTTCCAACATCAGTAATGGTGGTAACCACAGTGATGGCTTGGTTTTGTCTGATATTATCACCCAAATTCAAGCTTCCAAAGATTCTGCCAAACTATCTTACCATAGTACTGCAGCGGCTGAATCTGCGCTAGCATTGTCATCATTCTCAGCAAAAAAACTGCCTCAAAGAGGCTCTGTTGAAGAAAACAATGATGCAAGGGAGGCTAGGCGCTATCAGAATTCAAACTTTGATAGGCAGTACTCAGATGCACCTTACAAAGATGCAAACTTTGGGGATTCACACAGCAGTCACATTCCAAACTTCCAAAAACCACTTCTAAGGAAACATGTAACTTGGCGGATGTCTGCTGGCAGGAGAAGGAGTTTTGATGATAGCCAGCTCTCCCTTGAAAAGTTATCAAATTATGTGGAAGGACCTGCATCACTCAGTGATGCTCTAAGTGACGGATTCAATCCAAGTTCTGACTGGATTGCTAGGGTAGCTGCTTTCAATTATCTTCGATCTTTGCTCCAGCAGGGTGCAAAAGGGATTCAAGAAGTCCTACAGAACTTTGAGAAAGTAATGAAGTTATTTTTCGAGCACTTGGATGATCCTCACCATAAAGTTGCGCAAGCAGCTCTTTCAACACTTGCAGACATCATTCCATCATGCCGAAAGCCCTTTGAGAGTTGTATGGAAAGAATCTTACCACATGTTTTCTCACGTTTAATTGACCCCAAGGAGTTAGTTAGGCAGCCTTGCTCTACTACTTTGGAAATTATAAGTAAAACCTATGGTGTTGATACTCTGTTGCCTTCCTTGCTCCGATCACTGGATGAACAGCGATCGCCAAAAGCCAAATTGGCTGTTATTGAATTTGCTATTAATTCCTTTAATAAGCATGCAATGAATTCTGAAGCTGCTGGTACTACAGGCATCTTGAAGCTGTGGCTAGCTAAGTTAATGCCATTGGCCCATGATAAGAATACAAAACTCAAGGAAGCAGCTATTACTTGCATTATATCTATTTATTCCCACTTTGACTCAGGAGCTGTTCTTCATTTCATTCTTAGTTTGTCAGTTGAAGAACAAAATTCACTAAGACGAGCTCTTAAACAATGCACCCCTCGGATTGAGGTGGACCTGATGAACTATCTGCAGAACAAAAAAGAACGCTCCAAGTCCTTGTATGATCCAGCTGATGTTGTTGAAACATCTTCAGATGAAGGATATATGGGTCTATCAAAGAAAAGTCATTTATTTGGAAAGTATTCTACCAGTTCAATTGATAGTGATGGGGGCAGGAAGTGGATCTCTAACCAAGAATCAACACTGATCACGGGAGTTAATCACCCTGCAGCTTCTGATGACACCCATGAGAGTTTGTATCAGAATTTTGAGATTGGTACCAGGGATATGACTTACATAGCCACTTCTACAGGTCAGAACATAGGAACCCAACCCAACCAAGTGGAAAAGGTTGAAAAAAGCCTAAAATTTGACAGCCTCTCTACTCCATATGTGGGCATTAATGGTCTGGTGAAATCTGAAGCTTCTGTAGTCTATGAAACCTTTGTACATGACACTGACACTGCCTGTATATTGGACCTTGATCATCAAAAACCTGCTGCCGAGAAGATTGACCCTTCTACAGAGACAGGCTCTAGTATCCATCAAACGATTCACCTGGTTTAATCCCGTGATTTCTTTGGCTAATGATTGATTTGAAAGACTGATGAAGTCTGCAACTTTGTGAGCCATTGAAAATATGCCTTTTTCATTTGTAGATTTGCAACAGAAGCAACGGAACCCCAGGAACTAGGTGCAGTGCCCTTCAGCAGTTAATCGGAGCTTCTATGGCTAATGATCACTCTGTTTGGTCAAAAGTATGCTTGTAGTTCCTTCTCTCTCGCTTTCTCTCCCTTTTTGTTTATAACCTTTTTTTTATTACACTTTTTGTGGATTATGCTTCTTGTTCGTAGTTCATATTGTGACCCCTTTGCAGTTTGGGGTGCAAAATTTTGATGTTAATAATGTAGCCTTAGTTGTTTTCATTATTGCAGGGTAATTTATAACTGCAGGTACACTTGTGACAACCCATTATTGGCTAATGGATGGCTTCTCCTATTATTCTTGACTGATTTATGATAATTAAGGGGCATGATTTGTAGTTAATAACATATTAGGGTTTATATACCTTTATATAAAGGGTTAGAAATTTCATCAGATGGAGAGCTTGTCTTATTACCTTTCTTTTCTAGTTGTCTTCTCGCTTCCAACATTGTTACCCTTGCACGAACAAGTTGCCTGTAGTTGGATCAGTTTTTTTTCTATGTTATTTGTGTCACATTTTGTTTATGAGAATCATATTTTTGCAGTACTTCAATCAGATTTTGACTGCTGTACTTGAAGTCTTAGATGATTCTGATTCATCAATCCGGGAACTTGCTCTTTCTTTAGTTATTGAAATGCTCAAAAGCCAGGTATTTTAATGATATTTGTTATTAGCTGTTTTCCTTCTTAATTATTCCAATTTTCTTTTCGTTTCCTGCTACATTTCTAGAAGGATGCCATGGAGGAGTCTGTTGAAACTGTGATAGAGAAGCTACTTCAAGTTACCAAAGACATCATTCCAAAAGTAATTGCTTTTCCTTTTTCTTCTTAATGCTTGTAGTTTTTTTTTAACCTGCATTTTTCTAATGTTTTACGTTTTCTGTCCCCATATTCAGGTTGCAAGTGAAGCTGAACATTGTTTGACAGTTATGTTGTCTCAATATGACCTCTTCAGATGTTTAAGTGTATCTCTCTCTCTCTGACACACACACAGACGCACACATCACTGGTGCATGTTAAAGTTTTCCGTGGTCTTTTTTCTAAAGAAATAATTATTTGTGTCATTGTTCTCTTGTTAGTCATCTTTCATAATTGATGCTGCAGGTTGTTGTCCCTCTTTTGGTTACTGAAGATGAGAAAACTCTCATCAATTGTATAAATTGTTTGACAAAGGTATTTCCCTTGGATTTTATTGAGTTCGATAGTTTATTTTAGGAATTAATTGTGTACAGTTTGTGGCTGTAATTTTTATATCAGCTACTAATATTTAGTTTCATTTGATATTCTATGAATCATCTTTCAGCTTGTTGGTCGGCTCTCTCAAGAGGAATTGATGGTTCAGTTGCCTTCATTTTTACCTGCTCTTTTTGAAGCCTTTGGAAACCAGAGTGTTGATGTTCGCAAGGTAATAAGACCTATTGATTTGTATATTGGATTTTCATTGTGCTACATATGTGAAAATAATAGTAAGATACAAAGTTACATTAAAATCTACCATGGACAATGCTTCTTGAAGGCAGCAAACCCTTGGATATACTTTATCAATAACATCTGCCATGGTCTTTTGTTCTTACATTTCTTGTGTTTTGCTGCTTGGTCCAGACTGTTGTTTTCTGTCTGGTGGATATTTATATAATGCTTGGAAATGCATTTTTGCCGTACTTGGAGGGTCTTAACAGTACACAGCTGCGGTTGGTGACCATCTATGCTAACAGAATATCACAGGCAAGAACAGGTACAGCTATTGGCGCTAGCCATGATTGACGTGGTTTGTTGAGGATGGAATTGTGGTTATGTGGGTGTTCTCTGTGTATCTTGTATATCTATTGTCAAAGTGTTGAAGTGTCTTTTAGTTTTTCTCTGATTCATTTTGGTCTATTTAGGCATTTATTTCACCGTATTTCTTGTTTGTCTTAGCGCTATGTTTGGTTGGTCATGGCGGGGAGAGTGCGTGTTGGGGTAAATATTGAATTGTATTATTTTGCAAATGGTTTAATCAATAATTCTGTTACGCGTTATTGATATACATAGAAGCAATCGGTACTTATTTGGAACTGGATGTCTTTTTGAAAACAAATAGCTCAGGAATACCATGGGAGAAAGAAAAATTAATACATTGAGGATCTTGTGGGAGTTGTAGGCATTTGAATTGGAAGAACCTGCAACATTGGATCTCTTGATCTCCAAGTTCTAAAACAATACAAGAGAGCAATTTTCCTTTCCATGGAAATAACTTACTAGCTCGGAAAACCTTTGTATATTTGTAGATGTTTAACGGTCCATGGAAATGCAGTAGAATACTTATATTCGGGTCTCGTGAAACTGTTGGCTGCTACGAAATTGCAATCCCCCATCTGCGACAACAAACAATTGTTCCATCTTATTTTTACAAAAGATTGGTTGGAAGCACTGTAATGAATTCTATGCCGTACGGGCCAGTACCGGCATAAATTTGGTACTGAATTTTAAGTTTTAGTATCGAATTTAAATATCGGTTGATATCGGCCTATTTCGGGTGTAGAATATCGGCCGGTATTGAAAATTTTAAAAAATTTGGAGACTTTTTTGTAAAATTTTTATTTTTTTTTAAATTTTCCTCTCTCCTTTCCTCCCTCTTACTTCTCCTTGTCTTTCTTCCTTTTTTTTAGTTTTTAAAATAATAATAAATATTTTATTACTAATAATAATTATAAATTAAATAAAATTTAAAAATAAATAATTTTTATTTTTATTACTAATAAATTATTTTATTTAAATTTATTTTAATATTTTATATAATATTTATTAATAAATACTAATAAAATATTTTATTTCTTAAAATAAATAATTTTAAAATTATTATTTATAAACTAATATTTATTTTATATATTTTCAATTATTAAATCAAAATTTATATATTTTAAAATTATATTTTAAAATTAATTACATTTATTAATAATTATCAAATTAATTTTATATGTTAAATTAAAATTGTGATTATGTCTAATTAAATGCAAAATGAAATGAAATGTGAAAAACAACAATTCTAAAAAAATAATTCAAAATTTTGATAAAATAGAAAAATAATTAATAATTCAAAATTTTGAATTATTTTCGTTATAATTATTATATTTAGATAATTATTATACATATATATATTATATATAGATAATTATTATATTTATATTATTTATTATTATGATTTTTAAAAACATAGTTGATGTAAACAGTAAATTAATAAAGTATACAGTACAATACCAATATGGACTATTTTGCAATTTTTAAAAATTTCAGGGATTATTTTATAATTTTAAAAAATTTTCTGAAACGGTACCCGGTACCAATCGATACCGGTACAGTTCCATTCCAGCGTCCAATCCGGTACTGAGCCCGGTACGGTATTCATAACATTGCAGTCGTGACTTTAAATTTGATTATATATATTTAAGTATTTATGTAACTATTATTTTTATTTTATATATATAACAAAGGAAGAATGACAATGCACGGGTAAAATGAATGAGGGTGACTTTGGTTTTCTTATAATATAATATAATATAATATATATATATATATATTAAATAATATAAATTAATTAATATTTAGTACTATTGATTAATTAGCCCATGTATTTTTTCATTATATATATATAATTAATCATTATATAAACTGACTCGAACTTTATTATTTATATATTTATGTCACTAATCCGCGACTTTAAATTTTATTATATATTTATATATTTATGTAACTATTAATTTTTGTTACATATATATAACAGAGGAAGAGTGTACTAGGGTAAAATGCAAGACGGTGAATTTGGCCCATGTATTTTGTCATTTTTGATTAATTTTAATAATTATAACAGAGGAAGAGTGACAATGCACCAGGGTATTTTTTAGACTTTAAATTTTATTATATATAGAGGAAGAGTGACAACGCACCAAGTAAAATGCAAGAGGGTGACTTTGATTTATTATTATTACTTTTGTAAATATTATATGTATAATATAATATATTTAACACCAATCAAATATTAGCTAATTTTGATTTAACTATTGATAATTATAATATAATAAATAATAAAAAATTAATTAGCCCATATATATTTTTTAATTAATTTTAATTTTAATTTATATATAATAAAATTTATTATTATAGGAGTCACACACCAATATAATTAATAGTGACATCAAAACACTTGATATTAATATTTAATGCCTTCTAATTAAATTTCCATTATTTAAATTACTAAGTTTAAAATTTTCAAAATCAAAGATTAAAAATTAAAAAGTAAAAATTATATTAATTTTATAATCAATATTATAATCAATTAAAATAATTTAATTAAAATAATTTAAGAAATATTGTGATGAATTTTTTAAATGGTTCAAATAGTCATTAGTTTAATACTAAAAAATTAGAAAGTAATCTTATTTAATTTATATTTTTTTACACGTTACACTATACATATCTTATTTTTTTAATTTGGGACACTTGCTAAGTAAAAAAGCCTTCTAATTAAATTTCCATAACATATTTAAATTATTTATAAATTTAATTACTAATTTTAAAATTTTCCATATTTATTATACATTTAATTACAAAATTTTCTTATAATTTATTAAACAATTTTTAATTTTCTATATTAATTTAATACATTAAAATTATATAATAATATAACCAATTAAATTAACAATAATGCACATTAAGCCAAAAGGAAAAAAAAGAAAAAATGATTCAAAATAAAGTTAGAAATTTTTGACACAGTCAAAACTTTGTAACCACAAAAATAAAAACTTGAATTAAACATCTAAGTTTGCTAATAAATTACCTATGCTTCAATGTGTTATTTCTGCACATTGTGCTTTAATCTGTGTGAAAAAGCACCTCCTCTCTTTTATAGTTAAATATTTCACTGACAAAATTAACACCTTCATTCGAAAGAGCTCTTTGGAAGTCCTCTTCAATATTCTCAATGATCACGGTCAAAATAAATAACAAATGAAGATGTTAACTTAAAAAGAGTTAATATCATCTCATATATATTACATTATCTCATATACATTACATTGCACCGAAGAGATACCAAATCACGGACATAAATAAATTTAAATGAAAATTTTTCATAGTTTGCTAATAAATAAAAATGCCAATTTCTGTAATATACAAGACCAATATAATCTACACTAAATAAATATCGTATCATCATAAGAACAATTTTGAGACAATTAAAAGAGAGGACCAAAAAATGTTGGATAAGTTTAAATAAATTTTTTTATATCAAACAATGGTATTTAAAATTTATTTTAAAGTTTAAATTTTTTTAACAAACTATATTATCTCTATTTTGCTTCTTGCTCATCCTCATATTTTGGCAGAAAGTAATATAGGTGCAAGTATGAAAAAATTGACATGAGATACATATCTTTTAAACAACAATTAAAAAAACCACTCTTAGTGTTGGTAGAGTGTCAAAACTCTTTTTACTACCTCCAGTAACCACAAAATGAAAAGCAATTGTTAACTACTTCTAATTAACAAAGAACACCTATTGTCAACAACTTCAAAAACTTTGAATCATATTAAGAATAATATGTAGAAAATATTACTTTCGATCTCATCATGTCAAACTTTGGCTTAGCTAGGAAATATGTCCATTCAAGAGAAAATTATATTTTCACAAATGAAAAGCATTTTTGTCTTATTTTAACAGCAGAAAAGCTAAACGTTCAAAATTATCTTAAAAGACCACTTACTCCCCACCTCCTATCCAACCAGTATCACATGAAATGATAAGAAGATAAACTAATCACGTACTTACAGATCTATAAGAAGACGCCCTGTAGTTATTTGAAACACGAAACTGAAGGAGATAGTGGAAAGTTTTAGTCTTGAAGTTGGCTCGATTCAAGCTAATAAACAGGAAATCCATCACCAACACCAGCCAACACAAACAGTCCTTACCGAACCCATCTTTCAGTATCTATTACACATTTTTTAGAAGATAGGATATTGTACTTGTGGATGGTCACGTAAAATCTCATAAGCTAGGACTATCAAATCTCAACATATGTGAGAAATTTGCACCATAATCCAGAGAGTTATCAACTGGAATAATGCTCCCATTTTTGTGTATCCTTTAAGCAACAGAGGTGCACATCAAAAGCCACAAATGAGTTCACTTGGGAAAATACAAGTACAGTCATATATCAACCTTAATGTCAATCAAAAGGCTAGCAATGACATGTATGATAGGATTATGAAAACAAAGTAATGGACATGCCAAAGCAAGAGTGTAGGTATCCAAATGGCTAAAAACAGAGAAATTACTCCAGAAATTTGGCAAAAATAACATCTTCAAGTTTCATATATTACAACAAGATTCTCACAAAATGGAATTCATCACCATATCATATGGCTTGGTTCCAAAGAACAATTTTATCAACTGTCTGAATCTTAGAAAGAATTAATCTAAGGCCACGGGGCCACATTGTG
>JAOSBK010000004.1:20432792-20449066 GCA_027568895.1 Erythroxylum shatona
CTGTAACTGAAGAAGATAAAGTTACATGTAAATACACTTGCTTTCCAGGGCACTATATTTACATAACTCCAACACTAGGATGTACAGAGATCTAAAAGAGCATTTCTGGTGGAAAGGCACGAAGAGGGATATAGTAGAATATGCAAGCAAGTGTCTAGTGTGTCAGCAAGTCAAGGCTGAACATTAGGCACCTTCAGGTAGGTTAAGGCCATTGTCCATTCGTAAATGGAAGTGGCAAAGAGCAACCATGGATTTTTTGATGGGTTTGCCCAAGACTAGTAGGAAGCATGATGTCATATGTGTTATTGTTGATCGTTTGACGAAGTCAGTCCATTTTCTGGCAATCAAACAGACTAATTCTCTGCATGTGTTAGTAAAGAAATATATTGATGAGATAGTAAGATTACATGGGATTCCAAATTCTATAGTTTCTGACAGGGATCCTCGATTCACTTTGAGATTTTGGGGAAGCTTACAAGAGGCTCTGGGGACTAAGTTGAATTTTAGCACGGCTTTTCATCCCTAGACAGATGGTCAATCTGAGAGAACCATTCGAAACCTTGAGGGAATGCTCAGGGCATGTGTGATGGATTTTAAAAGAGCTTGGGATGAGCATTTGCCATTGGTTGAATTTGCTTATAGCAATTCGTACCACTCAAGTATTCAGATGGATCCTTATGAAGCATTGTATGGAAGGAGATGTGGAACTCCAACATGCTAGGATGAAGAAGGAGAAAAGAAACTATTAAGGCCAGAGTTACTTCAAATGACAGTGGATAAGGTCAACTTAGTTAAGCAACAACTTAAATTGACTCAAGATAGAATGAATAGTTATACTGATGCACACTGAAGGGAAATGAAGTATAAAAGTTGGTGAGAAAGTCTTCCTTAAGACATCTCCTTGGAAAGGAATTATGAGATTTGGAAAAAAGGGCAAGTTAAGTCCAAGAAATGTGGGTCCTTACGAGATTCTTAAGAGGGTTGGACCACTAGCCTATAGATTGGCGCTGCCATCGCACTTGTCATAGATTCATGACGTCTTTCATGTTTCTATGCTGAGGAGATATAGATCAGATCCCTCTCACATCATTCAAATCACTGAGATTCAGTTAAGAGATTATCTAAGTTATGAGGAGATTTCAGTGGAGATCTTGGACACTAAGGAAAAGGTCATCAGGAACAAGATGGTTCAACTAGTAAAAGTCCTTTGGAGAAACCATTCTGTAGAAGAGGCCATGTGGGAGACCTTGGAAGCCATGAGGAAGAAGTATCCACAACTCTTCAATGACTCAGGTAATAATTTCGAGGACGAAATTCTTTTAAGAGGGGGAGAAATGTCAAATTTTTTTAGGAGTTAGTTTTTCTTTAGGTCTATGTTAATAGATTTATTGCATGGGGTAGTTAAATCAAAAGTAGTAAGAAGGAAATGGGAAAGAAGGAAATGAAATAACAAATTAAAGAGAGAGAGAAGATATATTTCAGTGGTTGTGTAGTACGTTCTATTTTGGATCCACCCAAACCATTCCGATGTGCTTATGTGTTCAAATGTGTTGACAAGTTTGATGATGCATGAATTAAGTTGCTTATGAATTATTGATAAATTGAGATTTGGAAAATTTATGTATCTTGACTCAATGTGAGTTTTAAAATGGTTTATGCTTACTACCAATTATAAAATTGTTACCCAAGAGCTTTAAGCTCACCCCCTCCATTTTCGCCCCATCTTTAGGTGAAGAGCATGAGAAAGAGTAACCAAAGGTCAAGGCATCACTCCGACTTTGCATACTTTTGTATTTTAAGCTAGTTTTGTAAACCAAGGCTTCAGTTGCATTTTGAGCAAATTATTGCTCATGTATTCTTCTGTATTTTGAGATTTTGAAATATTGTTATATTGTAGCTTGAAATTCCCATTAAAGCCTTGTAAAACACTTATCATTTGATGAAAATGATGCATGATGGTGTTTACAGATGATATTTCCAAATTGTTGAGTTTCATTTTCAAGTCTTCCATAGGGGTAAAATTCGTGTTCTGACTTTGGAGGAAAAACTGGATTAATCTAGATTGAATTAGGCAAAGTTTTCTTCTAGAAAGTTGTAGATTATCTTTCTAGCTTTCCAACGATATATATTATGAAATTTTTGGACATTAGAGTCGAAAGTTATGATCCCTATAAGTAGTGATGCTTAGGAATATAGTTTGTATGGTCTGATGATGTCATATCGTCTGGTGGTAATATATCGTCTGGTGGTAATGTATCGTCTAATGACGTCATATCATCTAGTGGTAATGTATCATCTGATGACATCATATCATCTAATGACGTCATATCATCTGGTGGTAATGTATCGTTTGATGATGTCATATCGTCTAGTAATAATGTATCGTCTGATGACGCATATTGTCTGGTGATGACGTCATATTGTCTGGTGCACTATTCATTTTGTATTTTCTAGTCCAATTTTGACCTTCTAGATGATATAATTTGTCTTCAAGGTCTTCATGAAAGTTGTAGATCTTGAAGTCCTCTTTTGAACCATCTAAAGAACATCTTAATTCGATGCCTCTAGAGAAAGTTATGCTAATTATAACACAACTTCTATGTACTGTTCATTTTGCATCGTCTAGTCCAATTTTGACCCTCTAGATGATAGAATTTTTCTTCCAAGTCTTTTCGAACCATCCAAAGAACACCTTAATCTGATATTTGTAGAAAAAGTTATGCCAATTGTCCTAAAACAAGTTTCATATGATTGAGGACAAAACCTTAATTGATTTCCTTCGGCCATAACTGTGTCATCCTTCCTCTAAATGAGATTATTCTTGTTTCTAAATAAACTAAAGACATAGAGCTACAAATGATCTGAAAGAATAGAATTTTAACCTAGTCCCTAAGACTTACAATTTCTTGATAGAAGTTGGGTATAGTGTACTATCCTAGTTTAATAACAGTCTAAAAAGGTTTTGGGCCCAAACTCGTAAAATTCTAAGCCAAATTGAATGATTTGAGTGTCCTTAGAAACTTAAGACAATGGAGAACAAATGTTCTGAAGAAGTTGAATTGTAATCCCAGTTTGAGTTTTTCCCAAAATCTGTTCTGAAATAGGAGAAATGAGTTTGTTTGGATGTTTGACCGGTGTGGGCGTCACTTATGTGGGATGGTGACTAATGAGGGCTCCTTGAAATAACCCTATAGGATAATATGCTCACGTTTTATGACTCAGAATGTTGGGCTTCAAAATTTGGGCCCAATATCTATAATAACAAAGTAAACATTCAAATTTATAACAACTACATAGGCATCAATGTACTTAGTTAGACTATGGAGTTATAAGAGAGGGTAATTGAGAAAAGAGTGAAACGGTGTAATGATCTCAGAGAATCAATTTGGTTTTATGCTAGGAAGGTCCATGACAAAAGCTTTACACCTCTTTAGATGATTAATAAAATATTATAGGGACATACAGAGGGAGTTGCACATGTTTTTCATTGACTTAGAGAAGGCTTATGACAGGATACTTGGGGAAGCCATGTGAAAGTTTTTAAAAGCCAAGGAAGTTCCTATGTCTTATACAAGGGTTATTAATGACATGAAAGTGTTAAGACTAGAGTAAGGATAATAGGAGGATATATAGAGCATTTTTTTTTATCGATATCAGACTATATCAAGGATCCTAGATTAGTTTATCAAAAATATCCAAGGGTATATGCCTTAATGTATATTATTTTTTGATGACATTGTTTTAGTGGATGGAATAAAAGAGAATGTTAATATAAAGCTAAAACTTTAGGGTGGATACGCTTAAGGAAAAGGGCTTTAAATTGAGTAAAAGTAAGAATGAGTACTTGAAGTGTAACTTTTCAAGTCACAAGGTTGCACTCGATGTGGAAATAAAGATTGTTTTAGAACTTACACCACAAAAATATTGTTTTAAGTACCTTAGATCCAACATATGAAACAATAGTGAAATAGAAAATGAAATAGCTCACCATATCAAATCAAATTAAACTTAAATGGAGGAGCATATCAGAAGTTTTATATGACAAGAAGATACCATTTAAGCTAAAAGGTAAAATTTACTATTTAGCAATTAGTCTAACCATGCTCTATAGAGCGGAGTATTAGCCCATCAAGCAGATGCATATTCATAAGTTAATGGTGGTAGAGATAAGGATGCTCCGTTAGATGTGTAACTTTACAAAAATAGATAAGGTTAGGAATGTAATGGTAAGGGATAAGTTAGCAGTGGCTAACCATGATGGTAAGTTAAAGGTGACAAGATTTAGGTAGTCTAGATATGTTAAAAGGAGACATCCTGATGCCCTAGTGAGAAGATGTGAGAAGATTGTACTTAGTGACTGTAAGAGAAGAGAAAGACCTGAGAAGAATTTGGGGGAAGGTGATCAGGTGTGATATGACCCCTACTAAAGCTTATCAAAGATTTGACCCTCAATAGGAAACTTTAACGAAGTAAGATAAAGTTAAAGGATCTTATATAGAGAGGTCCCTTTCTTTTCATAAATGGGTAATTTTTTTTATAAGCCTTTTGAACTTTTTCCTTCCTTTTTCTTTGTTTATGATGTCTTGTATTGCTTTGAATACCTTTGCTAGTAGTATTTACCTTTTAGTTTAGTTTTTTATCCAACTATGTGTTTATTTTATTTTTATTTACGTACTTATTCCCTTTTTGTTTGTTTATATTTACTTACTTTAATATTTATTTTAATTCTAATTTTTATATTTATTTGTAATCTTTATATTTATATTTATTTATTTATATAATTATTTGTTTATGTATTTGATTATTTATTTATTTATTTCCTCTTTATCGTTTTCAATTTTGTTTATTTATTTATTTAATTAAGAGACTACATACAACTAGGCTTACTCAAATCTTGCATTTTATTATGATTTCTATTAGGACACTTTTGTTGTTGTTGTTGTTATTATTTTTATTATTATTACTACCTTAGTTTATCTAATAGTTTCCTTCTTTTTTATGAAGACAAAATATTTAAATGATATTATGAAAATAAATGACTTTTAATAAATTTTCCTATATGAAGGCAATATTTAATGTATATTTTGTTTTGATCTATATATCACTTTATATGAATGATCAAATTTGAATATCATTCTCTATACCTTTTTGTTAACAATGAAAAGGGTGTGATTGATAAAAAGTAATATGCTTCAAAAGGGTTTGAATTAAAAAACAACACTCCTACCCCCTTCTCAAAATCTTTTTCATATGATGAAAGTTTTCATCTAGGCATACATAAAATCAAAGAGAAATTATTATAACGTTCATATACCAATTTAAAATATCATTATACCTTTCTCTCTTTAAGTACATGCAATAATGCTTTCTCTTTTTATATATATATATATACTAAGTTAATATCCCAAATATGACTAGTATAAAAATAATAGTTATCTCTTTTTAAGTACCACCAATGATTTCCTCCTCTTATTCTTCATCCAATTTAACAATTGATCTTTTTATACCAATTTCCTTACTTGACTTACACAACGATCTTAATTTTTTTTAATATCAATTGCCAGAAATATCATTGTTGTTCTAATGGAGATGATACTAATTATTGATATTCATTTGAAGCCATTTTACATTACAAAAAAGTTGATATTTGGCTATGAAAATAATCATAGCGTAAGGTACAAAAATCATCGCTAATAGTTATTGGTGAAAATTTATTTTCATCATCCAAAATGTCACTAAATTCTTGTAGTTAAAAACTACAGGCGACATTTCTCAATAATCATTACTAATAGTTTTTGGCTAAATTATGTTTTCGTAGCAAAAAACTATTAGCGACGTTTTAGGGATCATTGCCAATAGTTTAGATACGCTTATTTTTTGTAACTAAATATTTTTGTCTACAAATTTCTTCATATACAAGATTTTAATTACAACTTCAACAATTCTTATATACAAAATAATAAATAGAGAAACTAGTTTACAAATTATAAATGTTAAGATTACAAAAAAATTACAACCTATCAATGAACATGCAATAATCCAAAAAGCTTGGTTAAAATATTGTGATTATTGAAACAATATTGCATAATTAAAAAAATACATAATTTTACCATTCAAGACATAATCACTCAGCCATCGCATCTTCTTCAATTTTGTAATCCAAATAAAATATTTAATTTAAATTATAATACAAACAAGAATTAAAAGAAATAAGTATAAGAGATGTAATTAATATCATTCACTTTCATCTTCACTATTATTATAATCTTGGCCAAGTATTTTTCCGAGGCACTTATCATGCTTAACTGACTTTTTTCGAGTATATTGTAATTCAACCTTAAGTGTCTTGCTTTCCTTTTAAAGTTGTTGAATGAATGTTTTACTTAATGAGGTTCAAAGATTTGGCTTAAGATCAAAGCTAAGACCTTTGATATAACCAAAACGTGTACCAAGCATAGTATTGTAAATATCTTTTACATTGACCTCATCCTTAAACATTGATTTCTATAATAAGTCTTGTATCTTATTCTAAAATTAAAAAAAAACAAAACCAATACTCATTGCAAATATTATTAGTTACTACTACATAAATAAATAAACTTTAATATTAAAAAATTTATACTTAAATGGTTATTTTTCACTTCTTTTGACATCGACCTTTTACCTTCCTTATAGTGAGTAACTTTGTATAATGTGATCCTATCACACTCTCATCCATTTAATTCCTTCTTACTTTGTTTTATGAAAGAAAAAAAAGGAACAATAAATAATATAATGTTTATTGATATAATTTTAACTTGTAAACAAAGATCTTACATATTGATTTCAAAAGACTACAATGATTTGGACCCTTGATTATGAGGCATTTTCATTTTTCCTCTATTAACCTTTTCCTTCCCACAATTTTCATAAATAAAGAAAAAAAGATTAGGTAGTCATTAAATGATCTAAAAAGATTAATGGAAGCAAATGTGAAGGGAAAGAAAATAAACCTAAACTTTGGGAGAAGCCTAATAATCATATAAATTATTGCAATTTTCTTGAGACATTCGTTCTCGAACATGTCTTCGTTTCTCCACATCAAAATGAAAAGATTTATAAAACTGATGCAACCTATAATGATAATCCTTTATTTAATAATAAAGTCACATAGTTTGAAACATCAGGGCTTTTGATACTGACAATATTTAATTTTAACTATGAACAATAAGTAAAAGTGTAATTAATCTTAAAATAAATGAAAAATATTATATATAGTTAAATATATTAAAAATTACTGCAACTTTATCCAAAGAATTTTCAAGCAAGTTGTCTTCCTTCAAGTCCTTAGCATGCTTTAGACAATGTAATTTTATTCTCGTAATAATCCCCAACTCACTTGACAATTTTGCAGATTGAATCTTGTCTACAGGTTGACCTTGCGAAATATCAATCTGCATTGACAACTTGGCTATTCATTACAACATTCATTTGATGCAATTAACAACCTCTACTTATACCTCTACATCTTTTTTTTAATATTGACACTGGAACCTGACAATAAATCAATAATGATAAGAAAATATGTATCAAACATATAAATATGTATTTAAGCATAAGTTTATTTGTAGGTATTAAAGATTAACAAACCTATAGATCCCTCTGTACCAGTTGATTATTATTGTTGAAAGAAGAATGAGGTTGTGTGTTACTAATTTCATTAGTGGCTAAGGTCAAATGTTGTTGATGGCTAGGAATTGAATTAATGTCACCAACTGATTGATTTGATTGAAGTTGCAAATCCCTTTGTTCTACATTTTCCATACCTGCCAGCTTCTTCCCTTTGTTTCTACTAAGTGCCCACAAAGAAAACATAAATTTTATTAACATTACAATGCATCCAATCATCATTACAAACATACTTTCAATCATGAACATTAATCGCATTAACATAAGATAATAATTATAATTAATATTGTAGTCACATAAGTGTTTTCTCTTTCGCCAACGAGTTTTAAAAATCATCTAAAAAATTTGAATTTTTTGCAATGATTTTTGTATTCTCACCAAAGATGAAGCCAAAACTACGTTGTTTTATCAAATTGAAAACCTAATTACCTAAAGACATGACGAAATTCCTCTTCCTAGGTGTGATTAAGTTTTCACCAGCTGCATTGCCTAAGTTCCTAGCATCGCCCTCATCTTTGGTGTCCATCATCGTCTCCAATGTGCATCTTCATTGCTAGGTTGCATCTTCATCTTTGCCTCCACACGAGGGTTTTCATCTTCAAGATAATTCATTTTCATAATACCTATATATAGTATGTTGGATTTCATCTAGGTGAGTGTAAACCTTGCTTGTCTTTGTAAGTGGGGGAGATTTTCAACACTTTTTGAAAATAATGAAATGAAAGGGGAGCCTATACCCTTTAGAACCCCATAGTTAACATTCTTACGCTATTTTTAAAAAAAATTGTTGTTTTTCTTTTGAAATTTAAAATTAATGAAATGGTTGTTTTTCTTCTTTTTCAAATTTAAATGTCACAATAATTATGCTTCAATGAGAATGTTGGAACAAACTTTGCTAATTAAATAAATGAAATCAAAAGTGTATAATGGTGGTGATATGGGGATTAAGGCAATTTCATGTGAAAATTTTATGGGAAAGTAGGATATTTATGTGCATAAATGATTATCCAAGATCTCCAAAGTCATTTCCTCAACATATCTTTTATTTACAATGTTTTTTATTGCTTGTTATATGTTCAGGTTTAAGATGTTTTCTCTTACTGATGCTTCTGGTTAAGAATAATGCATTATATTTACATCCATGTTCAAAATTAATGTATGGATTGATCACAACCACAAAGAAAAGTAGTGAACTTTTCCTTGATTGATAAGCAACTTTGTATTCAATTTGATTATAGAAGACTTAAAAAAGTTATATGGTATATGTTGTATAATTTGGTAGTGTATTTATATAGGCTGTGACCTATGCTTGGAATAGACAATGTATAAAAGTATTGATAATGTAATAGAAACTTTCTTTTCTTATGTCAGTAGGTTATAAACTCAACTTCAACCAGCTATACTAACTTATTGATGCCCATTAATAATCTTAGAAGTGTGTCAGATGTGAAAAGAACATTTAAATAAGAAGTCTTTTATTCTTTAAGATGTCATATCACTTATTAATCTGTGGAATGTGCTCTGGGTTTTATTAATCTTTAAGGGCGAGTGGCAAACTTAGAATGTGCTTATGTAGGGGATTTTTAATTGGCTAAAAAGTTAATTTTCCGATGATTGTTGCTTCTTATGTGAATATTTTGTTAATTGCATATAACTTCATATAATGTTTTGTTTCCTTATTGAATTGTACACTCTGCTTCTATATTGCTTATATTTATGACTTGTTTTTGTTTCTTTTAACGTTTTGAAAATAAAACCATTAACATAAATTCATCATAAAATGTCAACATGGCAACTATTTTCTGATATCGAAAATGAACTCTAATGGGAGGTATCTGGTAGAATCCTCCGTGTTAAAGAACAAATCGATACACAACAAATCTGTTAACTAGAGTCTAATCACCGTTTGCCTTTAATGGCTGATCTTCTTTTCCAAAGATTTTAGTCTCACTCTAGTTTGCTCTCTATCTTTATTCTTTGTATCTCATTTTCTGTTAGCAAGTTATTGGATGAATGTGTGATTGAATATCCTATGTGATGTGTAAAGCTTCCTCGAATCTTCGAGAGGATATAGATGAAAATGGAGGTGGTAGCAGATCAATAGTTTTGAAACAGTCCTTGATTGTGAAAACTATGTCCGTTCGTTGTGATGATCATGGAGTCATTCAATCGGGTATGCATGTGTTCAAATTTCAGTTCCATATATTGTTTGATTTAGGATTTAATTTTTCAAAGATTGTGAACAAATTAATATGATTCTTCTATACTGTTTGTTCCTTAGGTATGTGCGGTTCATCTAATTCATTTTTCATACTGTATCTGGGAAATTGTTCAATGTATTTTCTGCTAGTTTAGTTAAAGACAAGAAGTTGTTAGAAGAGATTGTCTATAAATCAATTGCAGGGGGAATATATTTGTTTGTTTCAATTGATACCTTCAAAAGTGCAAGGAGCCTTTTTGGGAATCTAGACATGGGGATTTTTTTAAACCTTATTTACCGAGTCTTTTGTCACTTGGAATCTAGAAAATAATTTTATCTTTTTCTCTTCGATGGAATAGTTGTGAAATTCATATCTTTTTCTCTTTATTTATTGTTTTGTTTGTAAGAATTGTTAAAGTTGTAATTAAAATATTATATTACTTACCATATATTATTATTTTTTATTTTTTGTAAGAATTATATATCATTATATTACAAACTTTATGTTAAAACAATTTGAAAATTTTGTGATAACATATAAAATTGTCAAATGATATAATTTAAAAGAGTGTTGCCAAATGCTTACCTTTTGGCGATAATGTTGCTGAGTCATTGCCAAATGCTTGCCATTTAGCAATGATTTTGGAAAGCGTCACCCAACGGTAAACCTTTGGTTTTGATTGCCCAAAATCATCGCCAAAAGCTTATTTTTAGCTACAATTCTCAAATTGTTGCCAAAAAAAAGTAGCTGCGACAGGACTACTTTGTTGTAGTGTTATATGACCTATAAGATAAAGAAACCAATGTATTTTAAGTATACATATACATTTAAGTCCTTGAAAGTTATTTTCTGCAATGCCATGAGGCTATATTTCAGTATTGTAGTATGATGTCGCAGGATCTTAAAGGTCTTTTGTGCTCATCATTGAAGAGGAAGTGTAGGGAATATTTACTTGAGAACTTTAGAATATCAGGTTTAAATTTTCTTGGGATGTCCTAATGATTTTACGCAAAATGGCACTGACACTTTATGTAAGAATCATGAGCCGAAGGCTTTAATTGGTCAACAAGATTGGACTTCAATGACATTTTCTTTATTACTAGTAGATGAGAACAATTCCCTGAATCACGGTGCAACGTTTGGATCTCTTGTTTGGATAAGTAGTCTTGTGTGTGAGGCAGAAGGTCAACAAGAAAGAGCTGCTGTTCATTTTAACTTTACTACAGAATAAGGAATCACTCAATTAAGTACGCATTGAAGGCATACAATTCGCTATTGAATGTGCTCTTGAGAGTTATGCTGCCATGTCTGATTAGAGGAAATTAGAGTCCTAGACATTAAAGAAACATTGTGTTCTAAACATACAAGGAAGATTTGTTCTGGTGCTCTAACTACAGTAGGCAATGAAGTCAATGCAATTCATGCACCAGCGCATTTTGATGAGGGTGATTATTTGACAGTGACACCAAAGGGTAGCAATCAACTCACTTTTGATCCTAAACTAGGCTTGTAAAGGAGCGAAACAAGCAACATTGCAATTTCTTGAGAGAAAGGAGGAGTGTTTCCACATGAAATACAGAATGTCGTTAATGTTGGAGGAAAAATTTTCTGTTTTGCCTCTTGAAAGTTTAGGTGAGGCTACACTTGATTGCACTGCATCGTTGCATTTCAAGAAGATTACAAGCTTCATGACACACAACACAAGCCAGTATTAAACAGCATGCATCAGTATTGATACTGGTACGTTGAATCAGAAAAATCCCTCGTAAAAGAGATTGCAACCAGCTGTTATAAGCTTTACGACTTTAGTGAACCATTTTCCCAAATTCTCTGCTGACATTAAAGCTTTGTTTGAGTTTTTCAAATGTTCGAAATTTATAAGTGAAATAACCCCGCATTGAAATTAAAGAAACATGAGGATGGAGTGCTTTGTACTCAAAGAGAACTCATAACTCATTGTTTTTAAGATTTTCTGTTCTAGTTTTTTAGATTGCCAGCTCAGCTTGTATTAGATAGTTTTTCTTCTTAATAAAATCTGAACAAAGTTAAACTCTCACCACATAGAGAGGATTGGAAAAATTCTTATTTCCAGAATCTGCTCGAAGGAATCGTTTCAGCTCACTTAATAGAGCTACTATCTTCAGTTAACTGTGGAAGAAGAAGAAAAACTATCTAATACAAGCTGAGCCGGCAATCTAAAAAACTAAAACCAAAAAATAAAATAAAAAATATAAACAGAGAAAAGAGGCGGGAAACAAGAGTGAGCGCCATACCCATATCCAACTAATAATGATGTAAATTGTGAGCTTGTACTAACTATTCTATTCTTGTAATGTTCTTTATTTCTGTATGTAAAGTCTACCTATGTACAAAGAAAAAGATTCAAAAAAACAAAAAAATAATTTTCTTTCTCATTTTTATTATATAATTGTGTCAAAGGTGTTTGTAACTTGTCTAACCTCTTTTCTTGTATCAGTTGTTATTGCTTGAAATTATTTATTGATATAAACAAACATTTTATGTTCATTATACCATCCTATCATATGGTGAACCAAGGGATTATTGACCTTGTGAAAATCATCAGAACAGCCTTGGTAGAGGCTGCAACCTAATCAACCATACATCTCACAAATTAACGAATTTACTTTCCATCTAATGCCTTTGCATAATCTGATGATTGCTTTTGATGCAGACGACCACAACTGAGGCAGTTGTGTCTGAACCACCCAAAAATGAAAGGGAGACCCAGCAAACAGTGGGGCACGAACAGCTTAGGTCACTGAAAAGTGGAAAGCATCACAGGAATGCTGTGATTTACACAACATTGCATTGGAGTTACGATAATAGGAATAATTGACCGAGAAACATAGTTGGAAAAGGGCCTTCTAATTTTGTGTAACCAGCTCTGTTTTGTAGCCTTCTGTTTGGTTGCAGTAGTTGTTTAATGGTATTTTGAGTTCCTATCACTATCAGCATTCCCATCTTTAGCTCTTAGATGTGGATCCATTGGCAGATAATCATAACAAGCCATTTGATAAGGTTGAGTACTGTTAAGCGAGCTAGGTTAAAGAGCGTGGGCTGTTGAATATTAACTAGTGGGCTGCTGAACATGGAAGTGGGCTAATGGATCGACTATGATTAAAATGGACTGAAGCCCCTGAAGATGGACCCAACGTTTTACTCTCATGCCCAACGTTTTATTTCATTCCCAGTCATTTAGTTCCAGTTATTTCCAGCCATTTAGCCTTTCCTTTCCACGCTTTACTTTTGTCCTTGTACATAGCAGTAGCATATTCCCTGACAAATTTGTTATAGGTGCCATACGCGGTAACGCACACAACAGCAGAAGGCAACGCACACAAAATCATAGCTTTCAGTGTACAGACCAGTAGCGAATAGTTTTTCCTTCTCATCAAGTATAAATATCTTCCCTATGTACAGATCAAATCAAGATGAAATAAACATTATCTTCGTCAGTATAAACTCCTTATTTTTCAAGTACAAAGGAGAAACATTTTGGGTCCACATAATGCAACTGGCAAGCAACAGATTGATTTGATCTTGGGATAAAAGATATGATGCTCATAGCACAGGGTGCTGTTCCTCGTAACAAATAAGAATTTAACAAAAGATGGCAGGCAAAACAGTCGTAAGAGTTCGTTTCTTGTACATGTTCTAACGTAAGATGGACTTAAATCGGGTGGCAATTCCCCAGGTTGTGGCTGCGAATAAAAGACAGGTGACTTTATAGGGGGTTTAAAAGGACTGTCATCCATTTAGAGTTGAAAAGTGACGGTGGGTATTTCTATTAATTTGGTGAGGTGTCTCTCCAATCATTGATGACAGTTTTGACGTTAAAATCTCTGACCTCCCTCTGCATCTTGCAAAAGTTATATTTATATATATATATATACACACACAAGTTGGTGGATAGTGATACAATCATAAGCATCTCCTCTTTTTGCCTCATCAATCCAAGACTATGCACTCTTCCACAGCGCATGTGCGGGGAACCCCACACCTTCACTTCCCTACGTTTCTTCTTTTCATCTAAAAGCTTTAAATTTATGGATGGATCATATACATCCGTACCTCCCCGCCATATGTTCCAACAAGTTTAGTTGATGTGATAAGACCGTTAATTTGCTAAGCCAATGAATGGACGAACATAACATTATCCATAAAGCGAAATGGTATTGGAACCAATAACAAATATTACAAAGAAAGAAAAAAAAAAGATAATGAACGTCAACAACCTTACTAATAGTACTAGCTTGCACTTGGAAGCAGTAATAGAAAAAGGGACATATCAAAAGATAATGAACGTCAACAACGTTACTAATGGTACTAGCTTGCACTTGGAAGCAGTAATAGAAAAAGGGACATATCACATCTGCACTTTAAATAGGATGATGGTTTTGTAATGTGAAGGCAGGCAGCGACCGAGCTAACGAGTCATGGTCATGGGACATAGACGTGGCCGAGGTGTCAATCGGTGCAGGCAAAGGAGTGGGTGTTTTTATGTTATGTTATTTATAATATTAATATATTAATAAATTTATTAGAAAAAAAGACAAAGTGGACCCTACTTCTACCCTGCAAGATGCCACTGCATGGAGCTCCACATCATGGTAAAGCGGCCAACATGGCACGCTAAACCCTTGCCACGCTCGAATGCCTCACGAAGCATTACATAATCAATTGACGGGGGCCCCTCCTCTCTTATTGCTTCCCTCTCTTTTTCTCTCTTTTTTTATTTTTTTATTTGAAGACCGACTGACAGGTCTTACTTAAAATAATGAGCGGATGAAAGTAAAAACATAGTAATCGGAATATATCTCTACTGACAAAGTCTTGATAGTTATCTTAGGGCTAAAGCTATTCCATTATTACTGTAATTGATTTTAGCCAAATTTAAATAAATCTTTTCGTGGAGTAATTAGAAACAGAGGGAGAGGTATAATGTGACAATGGATACGACAAATTGAGTTCAACTGTTCCCGACAAATAAGATATGTCGTTATCCAAGTCCAATCCCATTGAAAGCCTTTCCACAATGAGGTTTGTATCATTTTGGATTGGTTTGATACATTTTACAACGTGACCGCATCTTAATTTAGTTAATATAATTTTAGAACTTTATTGACAAAAACTCGACTTTCATGTAAAAGATTAAATACATAATAATCTTCCAAGTACAAATGTTTAATTCACATTGCCAATTTCTTTACATTTTCTGTCCTTAAACACAATATAATCACAAATCGGAGTTAAGGAAAATACATACACAAAGCTTTGCAACTGGCACTAAAAACGTGGATGAATTTAAGGAATTGGTGAACCATATTGTTTCACAAAATAAATAAATTTATAAATGTTCAATTTTGTTTACAGATTTATCTTATTTTTTGAGTTTATTTAAAACTATTGTACGTGGAAATGATTACATTACAATAAAAAATGAAAATGAAATGAGAAGTCCGTTTAGCGTTAGGTGCATTTTCTTTCTGCAATATAAAAAAGCAGCCAACCAAGCTGCATAATTAAACTTGCGGGGCCAAGTTTTAATCATTTAAAAATTCCAAAATTGTATTAATTTGGAAATTAAGATTTAGGGTGTTTGTGCCAGCTGCCAAATCAAGTTAACATCATCGTCCGAAGTTCGTGGCATCTCGCCCACTGCAGAGTTTAACGATGTAACGTTCAATTTTTCTATGTATTTATCCTCTGAATGCATTTTGCACGTATACAGGACTTCAATATATATATATATTTTTTACCTACGAGATATTTTAGGAGGGTTCCAACTATAAAAGGCACCTTTAAATTATCTAGACTCAGACTCATCCCTGTTCAAATCAGGTAGGTCCCTTACGGAAGGCAAAACTCTGATCCCAAGTTTTAAACGGCTGCATATATGAGGACGGTTCAAACTCGTGACCTCACTTAAACTAGGAGAGCTCCTTACTAACTCACCTGTATCCTGAGGTTAAAATATATTTTTCTTTTACATTTATAACAACAAAATTGGCGAGAAAAAGAGAGGAGGACAGCAGTTACAGGTCTGATGGTCGCCTACAACGCCTGTATTATTTAGTTGCTATCTTTCATTTTCCCTTTGGGCTTTATTTGGTTGGCATAAATTTTTATTTGGAAAAGTAATCTTTCTTTATTTTTTTGAGTAGCTAGGAATCTAAAAAATGCAGTAACACTTTACTTGGATTCTAAATTCTATTACCCCTTTAGTATTTAGATTATTTTCTTCAGAAATTTAATCTAAAAAATATACGAGTCAATTTTACTCTTCCTTTTCTCTCAACTCTACGATAACTATTTTGTAAAACCCTACCTCTTTTTCAACCATTGTTACGAATACCGTACCAGTCTTAGTATCCGATGGATTTA
>JAOSBK010000004.1:20451391-20469857 GCA_027568895.1 Erythroxylum shatona
CACCCTCTCATTTGCTCACCTAATTTCTCCCAATTTACTTCCAATTTCTAGTCCAACTTCTCCCCAAAATTCCAATGACTTAAAATTAATGATTCCTAAAATCATGTATCTAAATTTTCAGTGCCATTGGACAATCATTTCTACTACCAAGAACTAGTCAGTCTGCCACTTGGCATTTTTCCTAGTCCGAAAAAGTACCCCGAAAATTTCCAGAAAAATTTCTAAAATTTCCCAAAAATTCAAAACTCACAAAGACTCACTCCAATTAATTTTTCAAACACAAAAAGCACATTTTTCACAAAAATCACATTTATGACCAAAATACCGGGAAATGTCATGAATACATGTATAGTCATTTACATGTGAAAAATTTATTATTCACTTGTATGTGTATGCATGAACATATCAAGGCAATTTTGTAAATGCTCATATCCCATTCCAAATTATTATTCTACCCTTCCCATCGGTGATGGGATGTTACAAGCATTTAGATAGAAGATGCCTTCAAAATTCCTAGATCTAGGTATGTTTACAAGTCCTTGCAAAGTTGGTAATACTATGATCAATAGGGCTATCTTAGATTTAGGTATTTCTATTAATATGATGCCTCGTTTGATTTATGCTTTTTTGAATTTGGGCCCATTGAAAGAAATGAATGTAATCATACAACTGGCTGACCACATTAATGTTTATCTTGATGGTATGGTTAAGGATGCTTTGGTGTAGGTAAATAAATTAGTGTTTCCTGCAGATTTTTATATTGTCGATATGAATGATGACAACTCATATAATTTGATACCTATCATGTTGGGGAAGTCATTTCTTGATACATCTCAAACCAAGATAGATGTTCATGAGGGCACCCTCATAATGGAATTTGATGGGGAAGTGATTCATTTCAATATTTTTATGTCATGAAACATCCTCCTGATGATCATTATGTTTTTTTGTTGATGTGATTGATCCTTTGGTGCAGGAAATGTTTAAATTAAGTTGCATGGATCATTTGAAAACGGTTTTAACTGAGGATATGGTAGTAGAAGCTAGCACTAATGTTGAGATGAGATAAGAGCGCTTATGGAAATGATAGTTGCCTTGGCTTCATTGGAAAACTCTCCAAAAAAGTATGATTTGGCTTTTATATAACCACCTGACGCTTACCAGAAGTTGCTACCTTCGATGTGTAGGGACTAGAATTGGAATTGAAACCACTCCCTACACATCTGATGTCTGCCTATTTAGGAGATAAGCAGACTCTCCTAATTATCATTTAAGCAGAGTTGACTTCAAATCAAAAGGAGAGGCTAGTTCGAATGCTAAGAAAGCATAAGTTTAAGAGATAAGTGTTCTAAAGATGTTAGGATGATGGAATATGCTTGATCATGTTTAAACTGATATTGACCCTAGAACTGGACCTTACTTATATTCGACACTTTTCTTATTTTCGATTGCTTGTCTTAATTTGTTTTCATAGTTTACTTTTACTTGAATTTATAAATTGCTTAAAAATCCAAAAGCCCCCCCTTTTTTTTTCCTTACATCAATTAATTTTTTCACGAAAATTAATCGAATATTTCCTATAGATTTGATCCCGACTCACAATAACTATAAATTTTAGTATGCAGAGTTAGGTAAATTTTATAATACACTTAACACACGCTGTCATTCATCTAACCTAATTACTAACTGGACGTTTAGTTACATATGATCGAATAAAAAATCAAACATAAATTAAAAGAAAGATGAAATGAAGACAATAGTTTCATAATTCTAAATCTCCCTGATTGTCTTTTATCGAATGTTCTTATGATTTAAAGGCTTGATCTTGTATTCTGATAGATATTTTGATGATTTCTTCATGTTTCCCATTTCTCTGGACCAAAATTGTCCCTTCTGGACATTCTCCACATCTAGAAATAGCCTATTGAAGTCTCTCCTTTTAATTTGCATTCAAAATGTGAAATTTATCTGAAAACCTATATTTTTGGGTTATACACGTTGTGCATCGGACCATGCATAATCAAAATCCACTAGGTATAGCAAAAGTGCACAACTGTGCACTAGTTTTGGATTGCTGATTTTTTGTTTTACATTATATTTTCTCCCGAATTTTTCTCCTTTAAGTCCATGAAGGTAATTATCACTTGTAAACACACTTGAAGCACATTAAGTACCAAATATACAAAAAAGTATAAAATATTAAGCAAGAATAAATTAAATATAGGCTAAAAATATAGTCAATTAACCATCCATCATATATCCCCACACTTAAGTTTTTGTTTGTGCTCAAGCAAGCTATAATCAAAATTATAAATTTACAAGTTATCATAAAATTATCTTCCTAAGTAATATTAATAATAATCACATCAGTAATCACATTGAAATCAGAAGCATACCTCTTTACACCCTTACTAGGATTTTGGTTAATGCACTCAAGTGTTTAGGAGGAAAAGTGTCGAGGCTCTTAATCAATACATAGCATGATACTTACCATAGGCTTACAGTAAAATCACATCTCCAGCACTTATGTACAAACTAGAAACAAAAATCAAAAGGTCTTTATATAGTTGTAAGGGGGCTTAGGTATGACATAAATGGGTTAATAAAAAGGGTTAAAGTGAAGGAAATTTACTCACGAAATATTTCAAGACTTATTACAAATAGACAAAGGTCCTTTCAATGCAACTTTATTGATACCACTTACTTTACTTCTTTTTCTTTTATATGCTCTTTTTTCACAATATTCCAATCAGTACCATAATTTAACAAATATTAGACCTTTCACAAATTCCAAGTCTTAACAAATGAATGATGTAAATAGCCTTCAAGGTTCAATATAATAAATAGGTCTTCAAAGAAAGATAGGATTAAGGTTAATATGTGGGTTTAATCAATGAAATAGACTAAGGCGCAACTTGGTTATTACTAAAGGTCAATTTAAGAGTATGGTAATTTCAAAGAAATAGGCTTAAATAAGTTGGTAAATCTAAGTATTTTTATCATGTTAATACTTTTAATTTCCACAAATATGGTCTCAATATGCATAATAAAGCAAGTTCTAGAAATATCCCACTATATGTGAAATCACACACGAAAAAATAACGAGAGCTTTGAAAATTTTGAAACTTTTGCTCTTTAGGCTCAAAGTTGATTTAAAAAATGGGTATTTATGTGTGTAAATAGCATGTAATTTCCATTCAACTTGAATATTTCAATGATTACTAAAAATATGACTTTGAAAACTAATTTTTTGTAACCATAATCTTTTTGTACACCAATTCAAGTTAATATTTAGCAATAAAATAACGTATTGATGGACAGATTCAACCAATTCAAGATATCAGAAAATAAAATCTATAATCAGGATTATAATAAGCTTGAAGAAATTAGTTAAATGTTTATTAAACCTATCCCCACACTTAAAATAGTACATTGTCTCCAACATACATAATATAAGAATTTATGAAAAATTGAGAGGGATTAGTGACATGTTCCTGATTGTGAAAATTTTCTAATTTTGATCCACCCAATATGAAACTAACATCATTGAAAATTATAAAAGAAAAGGATAAAAAGAAATAAAAGAAATAATATAACCAAAAATAAAATCCTATACTAAAACAAAAGCAAACCTAAGATAATATCAAAATTGAAATAAAATTAAAACTAACTCATAGGTTGCTTCCTATGCAGTGCTTCTTTAACTTCAATAGCTCAACATATCTTGCACATTTAACGTCATCTTGGATTAATAATTAGCAGCTTGCTTTCACCTGTTTCTCCATATAAGAGTTTTGTAGCCTAAAAGTAAGCCACTTGTTGCAAGATAATCATAAGGACATAATTGATTAGATTAATAAAACCAATAGATTCCATTAATTCCCCTTTTTAATGACAAAATTTTAATATAATGAGCGATAATGAAAATTCCTATATCGTCGATTGGCTCAAGCAACTTGTCTTGGAGGAAGTGGGAACCCTTCATATTCAAGGTCACTACCAACACCTCTTCAATAGTTTCCTTAGTTGGTTCCTTACTTGGTTCCTCCACCAGTTCTTCCTTAAACTCCTCTATCCTCTCTCCTTCATCTTCTTCTTGGACAAAGGTTTTTGCCTCATCTTCCTCAGTTATCTTCTTCCACTCCTCTAGTTTCTCTTATTGGATGGAGGTTTCTTTTTCTTCATCTTCAAGAAGCTATTCTTCACTACTAAGGGTGATTGCCTCTTAGTTGATAGTATCAGTTTCAGTAGAATTGGGCAAACTCCCTTGTATCTTGTTAGATAATATATCCAAAAGTTGATCGATTTGATTCACCATATTCTGTATAAGAGCCTCCATTTCCTAACGCGTCAAATTGGATTCTTGAATGAACTCAATCATCATATCTCTCAGAGCAACAATTACGTCTTTACCTTCTTGAAATGTATCTTCATTCATAAAATTGACTATTATCTTTTCTTCACTCTTAGGTGGTTGGAAGCTTAAATTATACTCATCATATATAATTAAAGGAAGTCTCTTATCAAATTCGCGTTAGTTAGCTACTCTCTTAGCAAGGCATTCCATTAATCAATCTGTAATACTTTAGTATTGATTTTCTTGTTGTACATATTCAGTTGGAGCATAGTCATTACATCTATATACGTAAGGTTGGTCTACTCTGAATTATATATATTATAGTATGATGGGCTTTGAGGTCAGTTGTACATGTTGGGTTGATCCCATGTATATATGTTAGTTGAGCTTTTGAAAACATGTGAGGAAATGACTCCTTCCAATATGGTGATGATATAGTTTAGAAAGACATATTCTGACTCTCACAAAAGTCTTGTATGGTCCATCCATCTATTTGAACTGTAGCTATGACAATGAACCATAATTCCTACAATAAACCACAAACTCAAGGTTAAGTAGAGAAATTCAAAAGATAATTAAATCAATAGGCCACAAATACAATAAGATACAATAAAATAAAAAAATAAAAGAAAATAAATAGAAAAGGCAAAATTAAAATAAAGGAAAATAAAAGCAAAGATAAAACAAAATGAAATGAAAATGACTAAAGTAATAGCATTCATGCTTTCCTAATATCAAATTCCGCAACAATGATGTCAAAAAATTGATTGACCTATTTCGTGATAGTTGATATTGAAATAAACCACAAGTGTACAACATAGTTGTAGCTAGTACCGACAAGTATGACTCGATCCCACGAAGAATATAAATACTAGTACTTACCCTTCCGCTATTATCTAGCCTAAGGATTGATTTTATATTTTAATAAAAAGAAAATAAAATTAAAACAATTAAAGAAATAGGAAACAATAATGAATATAGAGATGGTAGAATTCACTTAGAAAACTATCATGATCAAAAATTAGTACTAAGTGCAAATTCCCTTAAAACCTTAACAGATTGATCTTTTATCATGCAATTGTTTATTGATTAATTAGACTATGGAGACTCTTGTAGTATACTAGTGGCTGACCTTTAGTCTACTAACAACTAATCCTAAGGTCTCTAATCAAATTGCTCAGGTTAAATCTAATAGGATTGCGTTATCGATTTATGAGTCCCTCTATTAGGTTTGGCCCTAATCCGAAGGATTTATGTCATCCTATCTCTAGGGATGTAATCAAACCCTTATAATTATTGTAGATCTATTCACAATAGGATTTCTCAATCTCTATGTCTGAAATTAGATTATCAATAAAACATGTAATCAATCATAATAATCAATTATACCATTTGCATTAATAAAGGAATCAAATTGTATCAAAGTATTAATGTAAGATTTATCTAACCTAAATACTCACTGGATGATTAATTACAGATGATTGAATATGAAATCAAACAAAAATTAAAAGAAAAATGAAATGAAAACAATGGGTTCATAATTCTAAATCTCCCTGATTGTCATATATCGAATGTTCTTGTAATATAGAGGCTTGATCTTTTTTTTTAACAGATCATTAGATGATTTCTTTGTCTTTCCCGCTTCTCTAAAACAAAATCATCCCCTCTGGATGTTCTCCACGTCTAGAAATCACCTTCCTAAGTGTCCCCCTTTCAATCCTAATATTATCTAAGGTTATAACGAGCTTGATAAAAATGAAAATAAAACTAAAATAGCAAATTGAACAGTTTTCTTATGAATTGATTAAAATTGATATTCCAAAATTAACATAAGGGAATCCAAATAGAGCATAAGCACTTAATAATTAGGAAATCCTATAAGACAAGATTAACCAATTATTAGAAGAGGGGATTCATTCTATCATCAATTGCTTTAAGTTAATAGGTATCAGTCTTAGAATTTCTAAAGGTCGATTATTCTTTCTCAAAACCTAATTGTTGAACCTTAAATCATAATCCTTAATTGAATGTGAATTTTTTATTTGCAATTTCTCAATTAACAAAATAAGCTACATTTTAATTAGTTCTTAGGCACTCTAATAGACAATTGGGTACTCACACAAGATCTCTCTTTGTATAATTACCGATTTGATGTTATGTGATTACCCAACCTAATCATGTTATTATCAATTCAATCTCTTAATATATTACTAAAGTATGCAAAAACGATAAAAAATCACAATACCCAAACACATTAACAGAAAAAACAATCAAATCATAATTGATTCAAGAATTAATCCCAAATGATTTTTGAACATCCTTAAACAAGTATTCATCATCCTTATATCCAAATCATACATCATATGAAGTTAATAACAAGAGGAATAAGAAATGAATTTGGAAAGGAATGACAAGGAGTAGCTGGCAATAATAGTTCCTCCTTTTCTTCTTCTTCTCCTCTTCTCTACTCTTCTTTCTTCCTTGGCTTCTTTCTCTAATTGGTAAGATGGAGGCTTCCTTATTAGGGACATCTTGTTTCTTTTTATAGTTCTCTTGCCTTTTAGAGTCTTAGGTTTTACCTAGGTCAAAAAGTCCAAAATGAACCTCCAAAAATGAAAATTGAAGTAGATCCCCACGTCTCACAATCATGACCCTTGAAAATGAGCTTTTTTCATAATGATTTCAAGATCGTGACCCTTCAACATAGCTTCTGTTCTGATGGTGTCCCATTCAATCATAATGTGACCTTTGGTTGGATCACTTCTGTCACAACTATGACAGGAATGTTAAGATCGTGGCTTGGCTCTTCCTCTAAAATTTCTTCAACTTCACTCGATCTTCTTTATCTAATTTTAAACACTAACAAACAAATCAAAATACCTTAAGTGCATGAAATTAAAGCCCAATAACATGCTTTAAACCACATAATATTGAAAAACATAAAGACATAATCACATTATAAAATTCTAATCCTAAACATGGACAATTCATCTAATCAACACATAAAAACACACTAAAACACCTACCAAAATATTATATAAACTACAACTATTAACATCCCCACACTTCAACTTTTGCTTGTCTTAAAACTAAAACAAAACAAGTACAAACTCAAACACCAAACAATAACACATATATGCATACATTTGTAGTAATGAGATAATGGCATCGAACTTTACAAAACTAATTTAACTTCAAAGATAATGTTTCAAGTTGTTCTAACTTATTAACTAGTGAAATTTATAGCTTAGCACTTCAGACTAAATATGCATACTAATAAAGACCTTAATGTCATATTCACTCACCTTCAACACTTTCACACACACATTGATAATACATTACTCAATCAAAATTGTAACTATCCATAAGTAGCTTTTCATGAAAAATCATGCTATTCATAAATATCGGTAGGATTTATTTATTAAAACACTATTTTTGATAATTTTCTTTGACATTGACTTAGTCTTTTAATGCGAAGGCAAACACCTTATCATAAATGTCTCTCAGTTACTCAACTAGATCATGCTTTATTAATTGACTTAGCTGAAATGTCAATTTAGCCTTTTGACATAAAGTCAAACATTTGTGATGAATGTCCCCCAGTTACTCAGCTATATCACATTTTCAACTGGCTACTAGCCCCATTCATAACTCGAAGGCTAGTGAAATGGTTACTTGTTAACGGAACAAATTTTCTATCGCCTACCTCTCTTTAGCTAATCCTCCTTAAGAAAAGATACTAACAATGCTACTTATTCAATTGACCTAAAATTATGTAGAAAATTTCCTAAGGTGAATGAATTAACATCATATCCTAATTATCCTACATATTTGACCAAAGATACCTGGAACATAAATCTCACAAGATAATAAGTCTTTACAACCTAAAAGACTATGTTCAAAGCTAAACTGATTCCATTAAGTCCTAACCATTGAAAAATTGACACGATTCACACTATGAAAACCTAAGCAAAAACTAACATACGATATATAAACTTCGCACTCAATATAACAATAACAATGCACATCTCCCCATACTTGGACAACACCTTTTCCTTAAGGTAATGAAAAAAATGTCGTGTAAGGTGGGAATTAAACAAAATGAAAAGAAAGACATCAGAATAAAAGTAAAAGAGTAAGTTAGAGCATAGAACCTGTCAAAAATAATGAGGTCATGATGGTGATGGGGTTAGAGGTGGGATCTCCATGCCTTAAGGAGCAAAGTATTTGTAAATTCCCTAGATTTCTTGCCATTGTCTTCTTTGCTTCTTTTCTATCTCCTTTAACACCTTGGCATTATCTAAAATCACTTTGTTAGTGTTTGAAATTGTGTTAAGCTTCTTCTCCTATCCGACTATTTCTTCTTCTCTGAATTCTTCACTAATTGACTCCTTAATTTGTTGTTACGGTGGTACTGATCTAGAATTGGCCTGCCCTCCCTTGTTCTTAACGTGATTTTGCACTGATATCCTCAAATTTCCATATTGTGGGACTTTAAGATCTCGGCCCGATTAAATGATGAGTATTAAGAAACTCAAGAAAATTCACAGTTAGTCCATTGTAGTTAACACCATAAGAATATGTAATAGCAGCAACCAAGTATCCTATGCTAAGATTATTGCTTCTTTTTTTCAGAGTAACAATGACATTATTATCTATGCACCATAAAATGAAAAGTTCCTTCATTGAACACTTGTTGCTTTCAATTTTATCAAACATGATTTGGCACATGAATTTATATAGCAATAAGTGTTTTGAACTATAAATTATGTTGTTTTATACATTTTTAGCATTGAAGTTATCCAACCCAGTTTGTTGGGCCTAATATCGTGTGGCACAAAAATCATCGTACTAGTCTATTATGGTTGATTCCGTGAATCCACTAATTTCACATAAAGTTTCATAATTTAACTCATATGGTGGACCCCATAATTGAAATCGTAATTCCTTAGGCTTATCTTGCTCAAATTGGAGGGATGTTAAAAAATTGAGGGTGAGTTCTTCATAGATGATAAAGTTAAAAGCATAAATTTCTCTCATTGAATTCTTCTTCCTAATTTTTCAACCCTTTTTCTCAATCTAATTCTTTCTAATATCTCAAAGTCTAAATATCTAGGCACAACAACTCTTTTAAGATCAAAGGTTTGGAAACAGTTACCGTCCTCTTTAGAGTAAATAAAAAAGGGTGTTTCGTTATCTGCTTTGGGTTCTTTTGTTTGTGCCTCGACACTTGCACTTTGCCCTTTTGTTGAACATTTTTACCCATCTACTTAATTCACAGACCTGTTTGGAATGAAAGATGTGTAAAGAATTAAAAGAGATAAAGAACTTTAAGGAAGGTTGTAAAAAGAAGAAAGAGGATTTGAGAATCTTGATTCTAGAGAGAAAGAGTGGATAGAGTTCTGTAGGTAAGAAAAATGAGGATAAGGGTGAGTATATAGATTATAGGAAAGAAAAGAGGGGATTGGGATAAGAAATTAAAAAATTGGGTATTTCAAATCTACCCCTCATAGTTCACGATTGTGACCTAAGATGTCATGATTATGACAGAAGGTTCAAAATAGGGTCATGACCAAAGGTGTCACAATTGTGATAGAGACTTTAAAATTGGATCACGATTGTGATTTCTAAGAATTTTTACACTCCTTTACCATTTTTATTCTTTCCTTTGTGTCACTCCTGAATTCCTTCCCTAGCTTATATCTTCATCAACACTCCATTATCTTGCCATCCACACCCTTCCAATCCATTGTGAAAAAGAGAGAGAAAAAGAAAACCTAAGTTATACTTATGATCAATTTCTCCAAGATGTTGACCTAATCTAAAATAAAAAAATAAAGCAACAAAATTTTAAATCATAAGTTACCTCCCATGTAGCACTTCATTTGTCGTTGCTAGCTTGACATAATACTTTTGCTTACGGTGGTTTAAATGAATCATGTAATTGTAGTGCTACTATAGGATTGGAAGGGTGTGGATGGAAAGATAATGAAGTGTTGATGAAGATATAAGCTGACTGTTCTTTCTACCACCTTCCTTCCTCATCTTCTTTTTATGATTATTCTTTTAAGTTTGTGGCTTTATTTGTGGGTCCTTGTGAGTATAACTTTACTCAACTTTTTCATAATATTTTTTTCTCTTGATAGCATCCACAGATTTGAGAGGATTTCCTTTACCATTAGACACTTTGAATGAAAACCTTTTGTCCCCCACTCTTGTAGTTAACTCACCTCCACTAACATCTATAAGAGACTAACCAATAGATAGAAATGATCATCCAAGGATAATGGGTAGCTCCAAATCTTCCTTTATGTCTAAGATGGTGAAGTCTTTGTCAACCTTAATAGGAATGTCCCTGACTATGCCCCTAGGGTAGTGGATCGATCTATTAGTCATTTGAACACACATCTCGGTTGGTGTTATTTCACCTAACTCCATTTTTTGCATAAAGTGTAAGGCATCATACTCATGCTAGCTCCTAAATCTACAAAAACCTTATCCACTTTAACACTATCAATAGTACAGGGGATATAAAAATTACCTGGATCATCTTGCTTATATGGTAGTGCTGCCACTTCGTTGGAGTTCTCTTTACTTAATACTTCACTTTCCAAGTTCTTCGGTTCCTCGCTATTTACTAACGTCTCTTTTATATATTCTGTAAAGGCAAGTCACATTTTCAATTGCTCCATTATATCAATAACCTCATTCAACTCTGTTTTTTTTTAACTTGCTTTGCTTTAAGATGGGGGTATGGAATTGCAAGTTGATGCTCCTTGATTCTCTTTAGGATATATTTACTCTGCAAGAAATTTTTATTAGCCCTTTTCTTTTCTTCTTCAACTTGGTCAAACTTCTCTTCAGTGGCCTAGGTGATTTACATTATCCTTTCCTCTGAATTTGTTTCAATGTTGCTCAAAAGGCTTCCTGCACTTTATGTAGACAATGCATCTACCAACTTCTAAGTTGTGGATGAAAGAGGCATGGTTCTTTATTACTTGTTCAAATCTTCCTTCTAACCTATTGTGAGCTTCATCCATGCTTATAATCTTGTCCAAGATTTTGTCTAACTTAGTGACTATGGAGTTTGATTTCTTCTGTTGAAATTCCCGAGGAACTTGAGGTTAGAATTGACATTTTGTATTATTTGACCAAGAAAATTATGGTGACCTAGGATTATACATGTTGGAGTACAGATTATCACCCCCCTCCTCGATCAAATTGGGTTCTTGTATAGTTGAGTTGCTTTGTTTCACTTATTTGCATTAAGAACAAGTCGATGGTATCATGGTTGTCTTGTCGACATAGTTTACATCTCTACTGAATTTCTTTCACAGGAGCTGAAGAGGAGACTTTCATGTTGTTAAGTTATCGTTCTAAGTAGTCAATTTTGTCTTGCATTTATGTTATCAAATCAACAACAGTGGCTCCTTTTTGCTCTTGAAAGGTTGTTTTTTGTAAACTTCCATCAAACACCTACAAATAACTGTTACTCGTCATTCTCTTCCAATAACTCCTCTACTTCCTCAATTGTCTTTCTCATCAGAGATCCTCCAGATGTTGCATCTATAATGCCTCACATGGGTAGGTTTACTACAAGGTTTACAAAATAAAATCTTTTGGTAGGTTATGGTGCGGGCACCTCCTTTGCAAATCCTTATATCGTTCCCATTCCTCGTAAAGTGACTCCTCATCACTTTGTAGGGATTTTGTGATTTCCTTTATCAATTTCATTTTCTTTATGAAAGGTAAGTATTTGTCTAGAAACACACACACAAACGACTCCCAAGTGATAATATTTGCAAGGTTTAAGGTGTGATATCATACTTTGGCTTAATTTCTTAATTTGAAGGGAAAAAACCTCATCCTAACAGCATCATCCAACATACCATGATATCGGAAAGTATTGCATATCTCTAGAAAGTTCACTAAGTAAGCTTTAGGATCCTTATTCATTAACCCATAAAATTACATGTAGGTTTGTAGCATGTTTAACAACGCTGGTTTAATCTCAAATGACACTGTTTGTACTAGTGGTTGAGTGATGCCTTGGTTTGTAGCTATGAATCCCAGTCTTATGAAATACATCTATGTTTGCTACTAATTTCCTTTATTTACTCTTTGATTGAATTCTTGAGGAAACTCTTTTGTCATTATTTCTTTGATTACTTCTTCTTGACATCTTACTCTTTGAATTTCTTGTTCCAATTGGGTGATATCAAGTGCTAACGGTTCGCCAATCTTGCTTGAACTCCAAGTGACTCTTATGTTCATGCAGGACACAAGAGAGGCAAAAATTCCATAGACTATAGGAATTTAACTAATCCCAACTAATTCCCTAGCAATGACACCAAAAACTTCTTAAGCAAGTTTTAAATCTTATAAAACTCTCAATAACTCACAAGTGCACGGGTTGTAAAGCATAATAATTAAGGTGTCGATCCCTCAAGCAATTAATAAAATAATTGAATCCTAATGTTATCTAAGGCTATAATGAGTGAGATAAAAATGAAAATAAAAACTAAAGCAACAAATTGAACGTTTTATTATGAATTGAATAAAATGAAATTCTGAAATTAATCCAAGGAAATTAAAATAGAGCATAATCGATTAACATTCAAGCAATCACGTAAGGCACGATTAACCAATTATGAGAAGAGGGGATTCATTTTGTCATCAATTATTAGCTTGATTACTTTTGAGTTAATAGGAATCGATCCCAGAATTTTGAAAGGTTAATTATTCTCTCTTGAGACGTAGTCATTAAACCTCAAACATAATCCTAATTGAATCTAAACTTCTAATTTTGCAATTTCTCAATTAGCAAAACAACCCTTGTTCCAATTAGTTCTTAAGCACTCTAATAGAAAATTAGGCCCTCACACAATTTCTCTTTTTATATAATTACCGATTTGACGTTTATGTAATCTATTAGGTAGTTAATTCTCATTACCCAAACTAATCATGTTACTATCAGCTCAATCTCTTAATATGTAACTGAAGTATGTAAAAATGATAAACAATAACAACACCCAAATACATTATCATCAAAAGCAATCAAACTATTATTGATTCAAGAATTAATCCTAAATGAGTTTAGAACATCCTTAAACAAGTATTCATCATCCTTATATCCAAATCATACATCATATGAAGTAAATAACAAGACAAAAAACAAATGAACTTAGAAAGGAATGATATGGAGTGGCTCGCAGCAATAGCTCCTTTTCTTCTTCTTCTTCTAAAATACTATTTCGAAAGGCTTTTTCAAAATTAACCCATCATATAAAAATTTCCAGTTTCCTTTCTTTACTTAACTAATAAATAGTGGTGACAATAAGTTTTATGAAAATTTTATACTAAAATAAGTCAACCACTAAAATTGGTACCATATGGTGCCTCTTAAATTAATTTTAAAAATAAATAGCGGTGACATTACTTTTTAATGACATTTCTTACTCAATATAGCCCACCTCTAGTTTTTTACCATACGGTACACTAAGCCTCAAGTCATGGAGCTGTTTTACATCGCTTATCGGTGATCAATTAACCACTAGTTACAGAGCTAGTTCTACATCACTTACTTGTGATTGGTTAACCACTATTTACAGAGTTGGTTCTACATCACTTACCCGTAATAGGTTAACCACCATAAATATACCAATATAATAACATGCATAAAGCCTAGCGGTGTACCATCGGAAAAAGAAACTCTTACATTTACAACTCATCTTTTTTCAAACACAAGTACATGAGGCTTCATAATTGAATTATTTCAATGTAACTCCCAATCATATAAAATTTAATTTTCAAATTAAAACTCATATATTGCCAAAGCGTACAGTACTTTTGCTAGCAATATTCACTTGCAAAATATCATTTGCATAAAACTCAACATAAATATTCATTTCATGATCAAATGAAAACCATTTGCATAAACTCAATTTAAAGTACACTTATAACTTGCTAGTTTTCATAAATAAAAATCATTTGTATAAAATCAATTTAAAGAAAACTCACTGTTTCACAAACTTATAGCCAAGCACACTCACACATTATGTGCCTCTCCTTTACCTACATAAAATGCATTTTGATTAGGAATTTATTTTCAAATTAGGAAATAATAAATTAAAACTATAATTTAGTTTAACCAAATTTGAGATTAGTATTTAATCAACTAATATGTATGCTAATCGTATTTATGCTTACTTCCGTAAGCTAACCTATTGTTCTCTATTTTCAAATCTAACTTCAAAAGTCACTTACCCATTCTAACTTACCAATTTCTTCAAAACACATTCTCACCCCATTTAATTCACCATATCACAATCATGCATGATGAGTCACGGTTATGACCCATATCTAAAATCTATACCTCCATTTGTTCCTTAATTTTCATATAGAAAACATTCAAATTAGGTTTTGAGGTCTTCTAGACATTTGTTCCACCTATGTATCTAGTTTCTATAGCATCAAAAATCATGCCATTTCAACTTATAATTCACGAAACATGTACCAAATATCACAAGTTGCTTCAACACAGGGACAATATTAGATTACCATAATTAATCTCAAATTTCAATATCATTGAGCTAAAATTAGGTTAGGGTCTCTTCTAGGAATTTTTATTACTATATCTTAGGTTTCATCTCCAATTAGAATAACCTAATTTGGAGGTCAAGTGAATCGATAACTAAAGACAAAATTTCACTAAATGTGGTCTCTCTTATCATCTTCAACAAAAGTTGACTTTTGAATCATATCACACTAAAAACCCTAGCCATAGAAGATTCTCTCAAGCTTGATTATTTGGTTTACTTTCTTGATTTCAACCCTTAAATACTTCCAAACTTATTATCTACTTCATTTCATGTCAAAATCACCATTGATCTTACACCAAAACCATTCCATGCAAAAACTAGAAATTAAAACTAAAAAAACTTACTAATTTTCCTCCATTCTTTATTTGATCAAGATTTCTTCAAATCCAACTCAAAACCCATGAAAAGTTTTAAACAACCCACTATTGTAGAATCTATAACCAAGGTAGGGTATATTTTAATGTTAGAGGTGGCAAAGGAAATAGTTTGGATCAAAAAGTTCATCATTGAACTTGGAGTTGTTCCTAACATTGTAAGCCAATAGTATCATATTGTGAAAAAAATGACTCCATTGAATAGGCAAAAGAACCAATATCTCCTCAATGGTGTAAGCATATATTCAAGAAGTTTCACCTAAATAGAGAGATAGTATAATAGAAAGAAATTAAACTAAAGCAAGTTTCCACTAAATAGAATCTTGTGGATCCTCTCACTAAGCCATTATCTCAAAATAGAAATGATTGGTATATGAATGATTATGGTATTAGATACATAGGCAATTAGTTTTAGTGCAATTGAGAGATTGCTAATTTATAGCCTTGCAGCTAGTTGGTTAGATGTAATTTAATATATGACATTGTTATTTTAATTAATAAATCCACAATTTATATTTATGCATTTTTATTATATTTAATGTTTAAATAATAAAGGTAAAATTTCTTGAATAATTATCATGCATTTCAAATTATGATGAAATTATAATTATGAGAATTAATTTGTATTTATATATTATTCCTAAATTATTCCTAGTTATAGTTTCATCAGGATAGGATATTGGTAGGATGGTAAAATTGGCACAAATTATAGTAATTTCTTATAAATAAAATAATTGATTTTATAAATTAAAGCATAAAGACACTTAGACAAATATATGGGTTCTTGTTATAGAATAAGTTCAATGAACTAACCTAATTATACGGATCCAAATTGTTACTTTTGTATTTGTCAATTTACTCATTATAATTTTATATGATTGATCCTTAAACTTGAGATTTTTCAAAGTATCTCACTTGAGAATTACTATGTTTTGATGCTATTTTTGATTTTTCTATTTAGGATAACTTATTTGGTAGTACTTAAACATAGTATGAATTTTAATGAGATATTTAAGTAGGTAAATAAAGGATTCGCCACTTTAAAGCAATTAAGGAGAATGTTCTATTGTTCTTAATTATTAGTGATTTAATAATCTGTGGCTAAAGTGCATTAAGATTTGAAAAAGGTATTTTCAAATATCAATTATAAACTTATTAATTAGTAAGAAAGAACATGATTAGATTGTGCCTCGGGTTCTTTCTTGGTCCTATTATTTTATCCCTTTCTTCTTTTTCCTCCCTTAGTATTCTTCACTATTTTTCTAGTTCCCCAATCTAACACCTCTATTCCTAGTCTCCCTCCTTTCTTGTCCTTGCTATGCCCCCTAAATTCCTCATCTTCTTTGTTCTCTCTCCCTACTTTTGTCGCACTACTTTTATCATGTTCCTTTATTGTTAAGGGCATTTATTTTTCTTCCTAGTTTTATTATTGTTTGTGGAATGACCTTTTAAAAATTTACCAACTCCTTTAGCTATTTTCCTCTTAATCCGACCAACTTTCCTTCCCTTGTCAATAGTACCTCTACTTCCTGCCTTTCCTTTGATGTGTTATATCCCCCTTCACTAATTCTTCTCTTCTTCCTACCACTAATCCTCTTATTTTTCCTTCTAAAGTATAACATATTTGACTTCCCTTTTCAAGGACTCCACTGTTGCTCATTCTAACGAAACTCCATTCCTTTTTAATCCTCGCTCATTCAAACTCTCATGTTATTTGGTGCAATCTCTTATATGAGTTAACACTTTGCATAATTAAAAGTAAGTAGTAGGGGATGCTTCCTCCTGTAGCCTCTACTTCCGCTTACTCCTTTTCTAATGGTACTCCTATAGTTGCTCTACTTTTAGTTATTATAAAACCTAAAGCAAGTTCATAGTCATCAATTGAAACATCCTGTCCCCATATTAAGGGTTAGGACCCGAACTTTCAGTATTTATGAGCTCAAAGAGATTAAGACAATGCATTTTCTTGCTCATGCATCATGTTAGCATATATGCACATAAATACGGAATGTTTTCACATAAAAAGTGGTACATGCATTCATTGACAACTTCTGGGTATAAATGGTATTAAATGTGATTTTATTGAAAATGGGGAGTAGAAGGAGTAGAAAGATTGATCTAGGTATGAGTTGTAATAAGGAAAGAGTTAGAACTAAGATTTGGTAGTGATCTGGACAATGCTGACTGAGTATGCTTCAGTCTTTTAGCCACAACGTTTTCTCTAGTCATCCAAATGAGATGATTCTTAATTTGAATTAAACTAGAGATATATGGCTACTTTTCGTATGCAGACATCAAATTTCAATTCTGTCTCTAAGAATCTCAAGGGTTGTCATGAAATTAAGAAATTGGTGTAGTATATTGAATAGAAATTTTGTCTTCGGAATTTAGGGGCAAAATTGGGATTGATATAAATAGGTTTTGGCAAAGTTATCTTCTGGAAAGTTATAGATCTTTCTTTTATCTTTCCAACAGTATATGGTATGAAAATTTTGGACATCTGAGCTAAAAGTTATGCCCTTTTGATTGCTTCAGCCTTGCTTTCGTCTCAGTTTGACTTATTGCGTCTCAGTTTGTCCGTCTGAGATATATTGTCTCAGTTACTGTTCATTGTCTGTTTTTCATCATTTGCTTTTCATCGTTTGTTTTTCATCGTCTGCTTTTTATCGTCTCAACTACTGTTCATCGTCTCAGTTTGACTTTTTGCGTCTCAGTTTGACCGCCTCAATTACTATTTATTATCACTTTTTGATCCATTTTCTACCCTTAAAACGTCAGAATTGGCCTTTTAAGTCTTCATAAGAGTTGTAGCTCTTGAAATTATCTTTCCAACCATAGAAAGAACTCCTTAATCCGATTTCTGTAGGGAAAGTTATAGCAATTTTATCAATCTATATTGTCTGATAACATCATCATCGTCTCAAAATGACATCATCATCGTCTGCTTTTGTTTTTGACCCCTGAGATGAACGAATTGGCCTTTGAGGTCTTCATAAGAGTTGTAGTTCTTAAAATTATCTTTCCAACCATATAAATAAATCCTTAATTTGATGCTTATAGGGAAAGTTATAGCAATTTTCCCAATCTGTATTGTCTGATGACATCATCATCGTCTCAAAATGACATCATCATCG
>JAOSBK010000004.1:20469957-20491771 GCA_027568895.1 Erythroxylum shatona
TAGTGTTTTCTTATTTCTGTATAAAATTGTGTATTATGAACTTTTGTACAAATGATTATGTCATTTGTAAAGTCAAAATGACTTAAGTGCTTTGTAATTGTGAAAGGGCCCAAGTGGCCATTGAAACTATTATTGACTGTATGTGATGATTGGCTTCCGCTTAGTGTGTGTTTGTGTTTTCAAGAAACAAATTTATACTGACTTTTAAATGATCGAGTGCTTTAGCACGCCACCCTTGCGGGGCACGAATTCGGATATCACCATCGATGTCGGGTTCGGGTCTTGCGGGAGTGGGGTGTTACATCAATAATGATAAGATATTTTTTAGGGAAGAGACTTACCTCCTCAAATGATAATTCTTAGGTTATTAACAATTAGAAATGTTTAGGATAAAAAGAAATTCTCTTTGATAAAGATAACATACTTATTTTCATCTTTCAATCCAATGTTTTGGCCCTCAAAACCATCGAAGTTTGAACTTAGTATCATAATATAATTCCTATCTTTCTTTAACCATGCAAACCAGACCTCAAATTGGACAGTATTAAGCACAATCAAGTCCTTATTTAGGTTAAATTCCACTCAGTACCTCTAGAGTACTAGTCCACAAGGGGTTTAAGTTATTTGAAAAGCTTCCTTGGTAGGCTAATATGTATAGATGAAGTAATAACTTCAAAAAAGAGGATAGTACTTCATCATTAAGGACTCTATTAAAGTATCGTATCAATGGAGGCCTTTTCTAAAGCTCTTAGGAAAATAATGGAAAACCACTACAAAGCTCTTTAAAAAGGGGAATGTTTGAGTTAATGAGAGTAAACACTTATGAAGAAGGTATAGGTGAAGCTCTTTTGTAAAACTCCTCATGTTTTAGATCCCCCTTAATGACTTACCTTTTAACAAAGTAACCCCTCTCTCTATCCCTAGTACTAGAGTTAATGTCATAAATCAACCTACTATGAGGCCTTCTTTAAGGATTGAGTATCTAAAACAAAATTTCGATAAGTTCCCTCAAGATATTAGCTATCTTTAAAGACTTATCAGCTCCTCCATAACTTATGTCATCTACTCTTACAAATAATATCCTATAAATCCCTTTGCCAAGCCCTTAAATGGATCAAGTAACTCCTTTAGTGAATCAAGTACCATCTATTAAGGATTTCAAAATAGTTAACAAAAGGAAATGAAATAGGAAGGAAGGCTCCAAAGGTTCTAGAAGCCATATTCCCTCATAGTATCGATTCTATCTTAGAATGCTATAGGTATAAATCTCTGCAAAATGTAACAAATTCTTAGAGACTACCTTTTCGAAATAAAACCTATATTTACAAGTTATTTGTATCTCAAGCTAGATATTGAGGAATATAGCAAGCTAAATTTCTTGAAGAGGAGTTAGATAACTCTCGCTAATCGCCAATATCATCATAATTGGCATTTGGTTATTACTTTGAATCCTTATATGATTGATGTTTCTTAGTCTTTGCCTCTGATCAAAAGGATGCATCTAGCTATTACCCTAAAAAGAAAAAAAATTAGTTTAATTATCTCCTTTGTATATGGCTCCAATTCTTTTCATAGAAACTATCTATGTAATATGCTAAAAGATGTTTATACCCTTTGAATTATTCTTGAGGACCTTAATAGTACCATACACATGTCAAAAATGAGGGCAATACATGTTTTAAGAACTTCATTAGGGACTTTAGAGAATGTATAAGTGAAAAACAAGTCACTAATTTAAAGTTTGACATAAATTTTTTTTATGTAGAGCAACAAGTAGAATGGAAATTGGCTTATAAAAAGAAACTTGATAGGGCTTCGGTGAATAGGGAACGGATTTTGAAATTTCTAAACGTGAGGTCTCGTTTGGAATTTTTTAAAAACTATTTCCATTAATAATTCAGAATGTCATCTCTATTCAAGCTAGGAAGTTCACATATCATTTTATTAACTTCTTAATTAAGGAAAAGGGGGACGAATAAGCTATAATTAAAGGCTCTCTTATGAATTTTATAGGTCAAAAAGCTTATATTTGTTACAAGAAATTAAGAAAGGCAAAAAATGAGCTTAAAGTCTTGAACAAAAGTTAATTCATCAATACTCAAAAAGCATTTTTTGAATCCAAGAGTAGACTTTTTATAGTTTAAGAGGATCTAAACTCTCAAATTAATATCCCTTACTTATTAAATAAAGAGAAAATAACTCTGAATTCTCATTCTAGAGTTGTAAAATTCTATAACTCACAACTAAGATAGAGGTCTAGAATTCAATGACTTATAGAGGGTGATAAGAACACAAAGTTCTTTTGCAAATAAATTAGTGCTAGAAAAAAATTAAATAGAATCACTTACCTCTTTAAGATCAATGGAATCCTAGCCATTACCCAAGATGATTCACTCAAGCAATTCCTTATCTCTAAATATACTTAAGTCGTTTATTTCAAATCATTTTACCTTGAAGTCACTTCAAATTATATAAGCCATTCACTACTGATGATATGGGAAGAGTGATATTTGAACTCAAGCTAGGAAAAGTTCCAAAACTTGCTAGTTTGAAAGCCCTTTTGTTTTCAAAAGTCTTGGCTCTTACTTAAGAGGGTGGGTTTAATGTGTTAATAAATTTTTTAAGAATAAAAAATGCTCAAAGAAATCAACAAAACCTATTTTTATCTTTTCCTAAAAACCTTAGATCCCTCTTCCGTCATCCATTAATGACCTTTTTCTTGTTATAACACCATATACAGAATCATTGTTAAAATTTTAACCTCTATATTAAAGAATGTCATTAAAGCCCTCATCAATGTATTCAAAGGTGTTTTTTTTGTTAAAGGCTTATAAAGAATAACAACTTACTGGATCAAGAACTATAATAGGAAAACTTTCTCTTATGAATTATGCCATTAAAATGGATTTACATAAGGCTTTAGTTCAATCAATTAGAGCTTCAATTTTCATTTGCTGGAAGCATTTTATTTCCCTAGAAATTTCACTGATTAGATGGATCTATATATCTCCACATTTTCCCTTAGTGCCTTGGTTAATGGTGAATTAACCAACTTAGTTAAAGGGGGAAAGGATTCAGACAATGTGACCCTTTATATCTTTATCCATTTATCTTATATATAGAAGCTCTATCAAGGCTAGTAGCTTAAATATCAATCTACGTAGCCACTTTAATTTCAATAGCAGGTGTAAAAAAGATGAGTATTTATGCTCTTTCATTTATTAATAACTTTTGTTTTATTTTCTATAGTTACTGACAAATCTATAAGGATCGTAATGTCCCCCCTCAATACTTTCCAGTAGCTTTCTAGTTTCTCTATTAATAGGATTAGAAGTCATTTAATTTTTCACTAAAATCTATTCATCTTACTAGGTATTTGTCCTTGGTTTTAGGTATTTAAATTAAAGATCCTCTTTTCACTTATCTTAGTTTTCTTATTTCAACTAATAAGCTTTATCATAAATATTATCTTTCACTCCGAGAGAAAATTCAGAAAAGCATATCCAATTAGTGTAGAAAAACTCTTTTCTTTGTTAGTAATTTGCTATTAATAAACTCATTACTCAACTCCTTGCATACTTACTAGTTATTACATATTTTTTTCTCCAAATCTTTGATTAAAACCATTTATAGGATATTAAGAGTTTTCTTATGGAATGGGTTCTTAAATACTAAACATCCTACCAATCTAAGATGGAAAGAGGTTTATAAGCCTTATCTGGAAGGTGCAATTAACATTCAATCTACGGAAGTTATTAACAAAACTCTTTTGCCAATGAGAGGATGGAGTAAACTCATTAATAAGGAAGCTTTTTAGTTTAAATGGATATATACTTACTTCTTAAATGGATACAAATTATAGGAAACGAAATCCAAAACTATTTCCTTATAGTTTTTGACTTAACACCTAAAGATGAGGGAGCAACTATCTAAATAAAGCAATGAAACATATAAGAGCAATGAGCAAATCGAGTGAGAGCTTCGATTTGTTTCATAATTTCTAAATCACTGGTGAGATCCTTTTCTTCTACATGGCTTCTCTTTCTTCTTCTCCCTCTACCTGACTACCTTTCTCCTCTATATACTCTGTCCCCTACCCATAAGACTGTTTCCCTAACCCTAATCTCCTAAACTCAAATCCAAACATTATCTACTCTTCCCCGCACAAAAATCCAACCCCTAAAACATCCTTCATCAACCGTACCAAAAACACATCATTGACAAAACCCACAGTAGATGTAGGTGCAATGGAGATCTAATTGAGACCTGAACCTGAAAACATCTTAAACCCCTTTGTAATGAAGCCGCTGGAGACTATCAAATTGTGGAAGTCAATGGTGGCTAATTGCATAGAGGAATCCTTAGCAGCCAAAACTTTGACCTACTTCCCCCTGAAGTTGAAGGAGGACAAGATATTTGTCATTCCACTACCATAATTAGCGAAGAAGGGTGCGGCTCATCTCCAACTAGCTCTGATTGGCTTTTTCATCGATAACAACATTTCTTGTTGTCCAAAGAGCTTTGTCAAAATCCTAGTTAGAGTTTGGTCTGAAGGAAGTTTTAATTACGAGTTCAAATAACTTTTTGTTTAAGTTTGATTCGGAGGTAGGATTGAATATGATATTGAAGAAGGGTCATTGGCACATCCAAGGCAAACCCTTATTCTTATATAAATTGCGACTGAATGTGGAGGAACAAGAAGAAGTCCGATGTGGCCTGGTATGGGCTAGGTTTTATAATATCCCTGTAGAATACTGGAATACCAAAGGGTTAGGAAGAATAAAAAGTGCAGTTAGACACCCCTTGCTCATGGATAATTAGACTGCTAATATGTCTAGGATTGTGTATGCTAGATTGTGTGTGGAATGAGAATTACATAGAAGTTGACTTACTTTATTTCAACTGGCAACTTATAATGAAGAAGAGGAGATAAGCTTGAAGGAAGTTAAGATTGAGTATGAGTGGAAGCCTGATCTACCAACACTAAGGAAGGAATGGGCACCTATAGGAAGAATGTTCGAGACTGGTTTCCAACAGGAATTGGCAAAAAGGAATGAGACTATAATAGATAGTTTGACTCGGTAAAAAAGGGAGCAAGACTTAGAAAGGTTAATTAAGAGTAATAAAGAGGTCAGAAATTCAAAGAATCCTATTAAACAAGATCAGGGTATAGGATTCCAACAAATTGAGCAAGTGCCCGAGATGGGCACCTAAGATGATATGGAAGCTAGCCATTCTGCTAGTTCTATTCCACATAGCAAGGATCATGAGAAGCATGTTGAACATAGCAAGGATCATGACAAGCATGTTGGACATAGTAAAGATCATGAGAAGACTGCTACTCCGAGTGGAGATCTGGAGAATTTGAACCATCTTGAGGTAAATTCCCATTCTTCCTCTCCTATTTCTGAATTGGTCCTTAATAATAAGAGTCCTGGTTTGAGAGGGGCTAAGGGGGATTTTACTGTGAGAAAAAGTGGGAAATCTAGGAGGAAGTAGAAGTAGAAGCTCCTTTTCTGGTTTTTGTTTGGAGTGTTTATATATTTAGTTTTTTGAAATATTAGGGGTATTACACCCCAAAAAATAATTAGCTATCAAAGCTTGTCTTAAGAAGCTGTCGGCTTCTTTTCTGTGTTAACTAAATATAAGATTAGGTCTCCTTCCTTCTTACAGAATGTTTGTGCTTCTTTGTTTCCTAGATGGCTTTCTTGTAGTAATGTGGATCATGCTTTTAATGTTAGGATTATGGTAGCTTGGAACCCTAATTGTTTCAAGTGTTCTAATTTAAGCACTTCAGATTAACTGATACATTTTTAGGTTACACCTATGAATAGCTTCAATCCCTTTCTTGTGACTTGTGTCTATGGTTCTAATAACCTCAACCATAGGAAAAATCTTTAGGATGAGTTGTCAAACATTCACAAGAATGTTGGTAGCCTTCCTTGGATTATAGCTGGGGACTTTAATGCTATTCTATTTTCCCATGAAGCAGAACCTATAAGCACCATGGCTATGAATGGTATGAATGATTTTAGGTAGTGTGTGGAGGAATGTGATCTGTTTCAATTAAATTCTAATGGACCTAGACTCACTTGGAACAACAAGCAAAGTGGAGACCGTTATATTGCTAGGAAGTTAGATAGAGTCGTATCAATTCGGTATGGAGCTATAGGTTTCCCGCTTCCTATTATATGTTTCTTAATCCAAATATTTCTGACCACTCTCCAATTGTAGTTAAGGCTTTAGCTCATCATCAGAAGAGATTCTCCCCTTTTAGGTTTTCAAATTTCCTAGCTTCTAAACCTAATTTATGTCAGATAATGCAAAATGCTTGGTCTTCCCCAGTTCAGGGCACTCTTAGGTTCTGTGCAGTCTCCAAACTCAAAGTGGTTAAAAAAGCTCTTAAATTTCTTAATTATGGCCAGATAGGAGAAGTGAATGATAGAGTAAAAAAGTGTCAAGTTGCCCTTAATAATACACAAGATCAAAGGAGGCTGATGCCAAATATCCCTCAACTGGTTTCCATGGAATCCGAAGCCATTAATGAATTAATTAGAGCCTTAAAGGATTAGGAATCCTTCCTTAAATAGGCTTCCTGTATCAAATGGCTTAGAGAAGCAGATAGGAATACAAGATTTTTTCACATCTCCATCCTTGCTAACCAAAACAAAAACAACATACACTCTTTGGTAGTGGAGAATGGTAATAGGATAGTTAATCTTGAAGAGATTTAAGATTAATTCCTTGGATACTTTCAAAATTCTATTGGGGAGAAAAAGAACCTCCTTCCTTCCTAAAAGTTTGTGGGAAATCTTTTTCATCCTTCCTTGCCTGACCATCTCATAGAAGCTCTTACTGATGAAGTTTCAGCACAAGAGATTAAGGAGGTTTTCAATTCCTTCAATCCAAATAAAGCTCATGGGTCGGATGGGTTTAATGGATTCTTCTTTTCACATACTTGGCATAGGGGAAATTACTAAAGCTATTCAATACTTTTTTCATAATGGCAAACTTCTAAAGAGTTAAACTCCACCTTTATCACTCTTATCCCTAAGAAAGACCATCCTTCAACAGTGGTAGATTATAGGCCTATCTTTTGATGCAATATGATTTATAAGGTCATTGCAAAAATCATAGCAAATCAGCTTAAAAAGACCCTTCCCTACATTATTAGCCCCAACCGAAGTGCCTTCATTAAGAACTGTCGAATAGGGGATAACATCTTGTTAGCACAAGAGATTTTCAAAAATTATATCTTTCAAACAACCATAAGAGATGTGCTTTTAAAGTGGATCTTTGAAAATCCCATGATTCGATTCAATGGGATTTCCTCCTTAATATAATAGTAGCTATAGGCTTTCCTCAAAAGTTCATCGACTGGATCAAAGAGCGTGTAATTTCTGCTTCCTATGCTATTTTGATCAATGGCTCACCCTCAAAATTTTTCAAAGGGAAGTTAGGCCTAAGAAACCCTTTCGAGGAGTTTGAATGATTACATAGAGAGGAACCCCTCCTTTAAATACCACTGGTGATGCAAATCCCTCAAACTTACCCATCTCTTATTTGTAAATGACCTTCTCTTATTCTGCCATACTGATCTAAATTCTATCCAAACTTTGCTGACTTGCTTGGGTAACTATTCTAGGTTATCTAGTATGGACATGAACCCCTCCAAGAGTTAGTTTTTCCTATCCCCATATATGAACCTTCTCACTCCTCAAATAGCAGTTATTTCAGGTCTCAAGAAAGGTACTCACCCTATTTGGTATTAGGGGTTTTGCTCTTAACAGGAAGATTGTCTAGGAGCGACTGTTTACCCTTATTGGAAAAAATTGATGTCAGCACTAATAAATGGACCCACAAAAATCTCTCCTATGCTGGTAGACTTTAACTAGTGATCGCTGTCCTTTCAACTTTTCAAGTTTACTGGTCTTCTCACTTTATTCTTCCCTTTACTATCCTTAAAGAAATAGATTCCAAACTTAGGAATTTTTTGTGGGCTGGGATGATCACTCTAAGTCTTATGCTAAAGTTAAATGGACTGATGTTTGTAGGCTGAAAAGGGAGGGAGGATTAAGTATCAAACATTTTTCCACTTGGAATAACGCATTGTTAGGGAAAAGAATATGGTTTCTGTTTAATGACAGTGAATCACTGTAGGTTAGGTGGGTGCATACAATAATTCTAAGAAGGGTAACTTTCTGGAGTGCTCTACCTACTTATAACAGCTCTTGGAGTTGGAGAAAGATTTTATATATAAGGGATAAAATAGGGACCAATTCAGATTTAGGATAGGGAATGGGAATAATACTTTATTATGACAGGATCCATGGCATCCTAGAGGGATCTTGAAGAATTTTGCTACACCAAGAATGATTAATGGTTCTGACCTTCCTATAAATACTAAAGTTTCTACAGTAATCAAAAATAATGAGTGGTGTTGGCAAGAGGCCAATGTTGAGCTCCTGAATAACTTGGACCCTATACCGTACCTACCAAATGACTATAGAATTGATTGCTTGGAATGGCTATCCAGTTTATCGAGAAAGTACACAAACTCCTTAGCATATAATTTCATGAGACCACTGAACTAGAAAGTTGCTTAGTATAGTATGTTTTAGTGTAAAAGAAACAATCCTAGATGTGCTTTCATCTTTTGGTTGGCATTTAAAAAAAATTGCAAACTCAGGATAAACTTCTCTACCTCCATACACCAAATCACTATTCCCTATGTTTTTCAGATAATGAGACCATAGAACAGTTGTTCTTTCAATGTTCTTTCTCTAAATCAGTATGGGTAAATTGCCTCAACCCCTTCCAGATAAATCTACCCTATCTGACAAACCTCCACTCTATTACCACTTGGTTTAACCAATCCTCCCATAACCGTAACTGTGACTTCCCCATCTTCACCACCGTCTTTTCTGTTACTGTATATAATTTGTGGTGTGAAATGAATGCTAGAACATTTAAAGATGAAGCCTTGGATATGAGGAGCTTCAACACCAAAGTGATCTTCCAAATTATGGAACAACTCAGCTTAAACACTGAGAGAAGGTAAGAGTGGGAGAGTTTGTTTTCTAACATATTTTTTGTAGGTTTCTTTTAGGTTTAGACAAAGTGGTTTTCATCTTCCTCTTTAGTATAAAGCAAAAGATAAGCAGAGCCAAGAAACATAATTGCTCAAAACAGTATAGGACAAGTAGCCTGGAGTGAACACATTACTGACATAACAATGTAACAAAACAATGGATACCATTGACAATGCCTAATTTCATAAAAGTGGTGTCCAGAAGATCCAACAATGAGCTTATCAATGTAGGTATGAGAGAGGTGGGCATACTTGACAATGAAGAAGGAAATAAGGACATTATTTTTAGTTATGTTGACTGTCAATTAAGTTGTTTTTATTGTTGCTTGATTGTACTACTAGGAATTGGGTTGATTATCTTATGTTATTAGATAGATATGTTAGTTTTAAGATCTGTTGGTAGGAAAATGGTATAGACTAGGATGGTTGGGTTTTGTTGTACGGTTTTAGGATGGAAGGAGTTGTTGTAAATTCTTTTGAACCCTTTTTGTAGCTAAGAGATTCGATTTTGGAATCTTTAGTCTATACATACCTTCTATTATTTGTATAAAAGTCTTATTGATTTATCAAAAAATATCTAAATGCATCAAATGTACAATTGGCAATAGAGAATCTGTATCATTATGGAATGAAAATTGGTGCACCACTAGTCCTCGTAGTAACTACAATTTAATGGCTAGTTTGCTTCATCAATTCCTTATAAATTCTAAGGTTAAAGTTATAATCATAAAGAGCCTAAGTAATTTTTTTAACTGACTATAATCCTAACCAAAACTACTATGATTCTTATAGGTGTATTATGCATCACTCTAGGAAATTCACCAATAATTCATATAGTAATTCTTTTAGATGCAAAAGTCTATCCCTCTCTTGGTGCAGAGTCATATGGAATAAGGTTATTATTATAAAAATATTGGTATTCATATGGTTGGTGGCAAAGAATAAACATAAAACCTTAGAGAAACTAAATTTCCTCAATTTCCCACAAGTATACAAGTTCTGTAATTCTCATCTCTTCTTTGTTTATAAATTCTCATTAGGTGTATAACATACAATCCAATCCCTTTACAACCTTGATGTCACTAGAAACAACCATAGTTAGTCTTGAACTAGCTTAACAATACCAAGTTTTTTATTAAGGAAAAAACAAATCTATACTTTGGCTTTTAGATACACCATGTACATAATCTATAAAGAGAGAAACCGTTGGATCTGTTAAGGAGCTGAAAAATTGTAAAGCTTGTTACTACAAATCTAATCTTATACATTGGAGAACTACTTCTGTTAAATTTAAAAGAATTTAAATCCTCTCTCTTTTAACTTCTAAGAGAATTTCTAATTGATTCTCCTTATATTCTTATTACATGAATGGTATCTATAGCATTTAGGAAAGCCTCTCTTAATTGGCCTTTCTTATTAGTGCTAATAGTAACATAATTAGGATACTAACATCTTATAATTTCTTCATAACTTGTACTCGTTGCTTGCTAGTTTCATTAGTTTGATTATGCTCACAACTTGTATCAACTAACATGTCTTATCGTGCTAGCTTATAAGTTTGCCCTTGTAATTCATTATTTTTTCCAATTTTTTCTTTTGTCTTTTTTTTTAATAAAAGGGAATGAACATGACTGGACTTATATAGAGTAGACACTAATTCTACACTCTATTTCCAATGACGAAATGATTAAATTATACATTATAACATTACAAGAATAGGTTGAGTTAAACCATATTAACATTTCTAATATTTGGATGGTCATGACATGTACTAGATGTAAATATTGATTTATGATTATAAATTATTTAATTGGATTGTTAAAGATAAATCAAATGATGTTTTAAATTTTATAATTCTAATTATGAATTCTAATTATAATTTATAATCATTGTCAACATATTAGAAACCTAATACGTTGCACATAAAGAGAAGTAAAAATTCAACTTAAATTAAGTTGGTCTTAATTTTAAATTTGAATAACTTATGAATCAAATATGAGATATTTCATTAAAAATAAATTATAATTATAATTAGACTTAGAATTTAATTATAATTAAAGGTTTATCTTTAATTATAATTAAAAAGAGATGCTAATGTCTTTTATATAAATAAGGGCATCATGAAGCTAGTACTCATGTCTTTTCCTCTAAAATTATTTAAGTTATTTTTCTTTGCTCTATAGATGCTATCAAAAGTTGGATACTTGAACAGTTTAAGGTTAATATTAGAGAAGAAAATTTTAACAAAAATTTGAATTAAGTGCAGTTCAACTCTTTTATTTATGATTCATTTTTTTCAAATTATTTAATTAAAGAGATCCGATCATGAAATTGTAAAATTATTTTTTTAGTTGTGCCAATGAATCATTGAAAGTTGATTTCCCAACTCGCACACACACACACGCACACACACACACACATTCCATGGTAGTAGTCTATAAAATTATGAATTAAAAAATATTTAATTGTATTAAAGTAATTTTAGTTAGTAAAATGAAAATAAGTTAAAATGGTGATGAGTATCCAACTATTATGACTTTTAAAAGTAAAATATAAAACCAAATTATTACATATTTAGCCTTAAGCTAATTATTATATACAACAATTCATAATTAATTCTCATTCATTAATTAAAGTTTGAATTCTGTTAAAACTCTGAATATAAAACATTAAATAAATGCAATAAGTTAGCCTTGTATAATATTTATTAAAAGGAAAATTTTTATTTTTAAATTTCAGGTTTGCATTAAAATACAAGACCATAACATCTTTTAAGAGGGTTTCATAATACTGGTAAATTCCATTATTTTTAGTCATAAATTAACTTTAATTAATCTCGATAAATTTTAATTATTCCTAATTAACTCAATTTAAGATAAAATTTAAATGACATTTACTAAATCTAAGCAATCTTAATTTCACATTTACCCTGATTTAACTACGTATCTAAATTTTTTTATCTAATTAAATATCTATCTAAATTCTAATATATACAATATGAATTCTAATCTTTTAGAAAGCTTGACCATAAATCAAGGATATGGTAATTGATTCAATCCTTGAATTTTTTTCCAGATAGAAAATGTTGAAGGAGATTAATAGAACATTCATAAGCCTTATCCTAAAAAATCCTAACTCTTCATTTATCATAGATTATAGACCAATTATCATATTATAACACCTTGTATAAAGTTATTTATAAGATCCTAGCTATAAGGTTAAAGATAGTGATGGGTAGCCTTATAAATATAGCTTAAGATGCCTCTTAGAACATATTGCTTGGTAACAATATTCTTTTAGCCCAAAAATTTTTAAATCTTATGGAAGGAAGAATTCCCCTACAAATTGTTCAATAAAGTGGACATTCACAAGGTCTTTGAATTTGTTTAATGGTGTTTTTTCTCTCATATATTAAAGGATTTTAGATTTCCTAATGTTTTCATCAAATGGATCACTTAATGTGTTAAAATTACTTCCTTTAAAGTGATAGTTAACAAAAGCTCCTACAAGACTATTCCATAGTGGTAAAGGGCTAAAACAAGGGGATCTATTGCCCCTATACATTTTCATCCTGTTTATGGAATCCCCTACAAGACTAATCTCCTTTAACATTACCAATGATCATGGCTTTGAATACCATAATGGATGCAAGAAGCTATTATTTTTTAACTTATGCTTTGTAGATGATCTCTTACAGTTTTATAAGACCGAGGATAAGTCTTTAAGCTTACTAATTTCCTCCCTCAATATATTTAGAGAAATTTTAAGGTGGTTCCTCAATATAGATCAAAGTCACCTAATCCTATTAGCTATTAGCAAGTACCTATCTAACTTTCTATCCTTCATAACTAGATTAAGATGCAAAAATCACCTAGTTACCTAATTAGGATTGCCTATATCTATAAAGAGAATTATATAAAGAGAGTGTCCTCCTTATTGGGGAAGAAACAAAAAAGGTTCTTCAACTATTATACCTAAACTCTCTTATTTACTAGTAGATAACTCTTAATCAAGTCAGTTCTTAACTCTGTCATATACTTTTCTTTCATAATGAGTGGTTAAATGCATTAAGAGGGTATTTAAAAACTTTATGTGGGGTGGATCTGGAAGCTTCTGTGCTTATCACTAGGTTAATTGAGTTTAATTCTATGAGCTTAAAGCTATTGGAGGTTTGGATTACCAATAAGGTTCTTTCTTCTGATTAAGAGATTTTAGATAATTATCTTTAACAATAAAGCATTAAGGGTAATAAAGTAGATACATAAATATTTTATGAAAAGGTAAAAGTTGTTAAGAAGTTAAATGTAACTTTAATACCTTTAATATCTCTTGGTTCATGAATCAGTTATTAAGGTCGCCCACACCAATATAAAATGTAAAGTGGAGAATGACAAGTTAGCTTCCTTGTGGTTTAAAAATAGTTTCTTCATTGTTCCCCTATCAAACTACTAACAGACGCACTCACTATGTCACCAATATCCTGCCTCTTCCAAAGTGAGATTAATAATATCAAATGGTCAATGGTAGCTTAAATTTCTAAGAGAAATTAACAATACTGCCTCCTTGATTCTTCCTAATCTAGACTGAGAGGACAATTATGCATAAAACAAGCACCGATTAATGAACTTTACCCTCCATTTTTACAAAGAACTAACTACTTAAAGTAAAAAAATTGAAAATCGCTACAAGGAATATCAGAGGAGAAAATGTTCATACTAAGAGTAATTAGAAACTTTATTATTGAGAATAAACATGATATTATGACTGTTCTAAAATCCAAAATCAAACTATAAAACTGTGATCTCTTAAAAATTCTTAGAAGCAATTGAATTCACAAGCTATGATCAACACCCAAATGGTATAATTTTAGTAAACTATAATAGTAATTCTATTGTATTTTTTGTTTCTTTTGTCACAAATCAATTGATACATATCAAGGTGGTTTGTAAAACTAAATCAAATTTCTTTCTTATATGCTCACAATAATATATATCAAAGAAATCTACTATGGAATGGGATAAGGAAACTATCTATTCACACACAAATTCCTTGGTTACTAGCTGCATATTTCAATTGAATCATGGCACCAAAAGAATTTGTTCTAATGCAGTTAAGATTCCTTGTTTGGATCTAAGACTATATCTTTTAGATATTCAATTTTCTAGTATTGCTTTTAGGGGAAATTTCTTTACATAGAGCAAAAGGTAACAAGGTGACAATCTCATCAAAAAGAAACTAGAATTGAAGTTTAGAAAATATGGAGTGGTTCCAACACTTTCCAAAAAACTAAAAAATGATCTTAAAAACTTGTCTATTTAATCATTAACTAACCATCAGCATTACATATTATATAAGATTTAACACTCCCTTTAGATTTAACCAATTCCTTATTGATGTACTAGGATTTCAATTTACATTATGGTCATAGGAAAAGAAACTTAAACAAAATGTAACCTATCAAAGGCTCTATCCTGTAATCATTCATTAATGAAACAAAGATTCAGGATAGAATGGCTAGAGGTTGGTGATAGGGAATCCTCTTTTTTCTATGGATTAGTTATATCCAGAAAATTCCTCAATAGAATTTATAGATTGCTAATTAATAGCCAAACCATCTTTAAATAAGAGCTATTTCTTAAAGAGGCATATGATTATTTTTCTAGTTACATAAATTCTCCTACTAATGCTTAATCCTCAGTTGATTTGACGAATAATATCATGGAAGGTTACATTTCCTTGCAAAAGGTAGAAATTATATCCAAAACACTAACCAGATAAGAGACTGATCAGGTGGTTAAAAATCTAAACCCTCACAAAGCAACTGGGTAAATGTTTTCAACATGTTTTTCTTCTCTAAAACCTGGCCAATCACCAAAGATAAGGTAGATGATGTTGCTTTTGAATTCATTAAGAAGAGGAGACTACACAAAGAGATTAATAGAAATTTCATCACCCTAATTCCTAAAGGTGGAGAACATATACATTTATGAGATTTTAGTCCTCTTATTTATTGCATCTCCATTTACAAAATTATATTAAAAATATTATAAAATAAGCTCAAGGAAGTCCTAATGAATCATGTTAGCAGCACACAAGGTGTTTACAAACCTGGTAGAGGGATGAATGACAATATTCTAGTTATGCAAGAATTCATGATGGAATATTCTAGTAGCAATAGTGGAAAGAATTGTATTTTGAAAAGTGGATTTAAAGAATGTTTATGAAAATGCAAATTGGACTTTCCTATGTGATATTATGAAAACTTGGGAGTTCCCAAATTGTTTCATGGAGTGGATAAAATCATGTTTCACTAATGCTACATTTAGCATACTCATTAATAGAGAACCTATAAGGATATTCAATAGTTCCAAAGGCATAAGATAAGGAGATCCAACCTTACTATACATTTTTTAATCTCGCAATGAAAGTGTTTAAAATTTTTTAAAGAGAATTGTTGAGAAAACTAAACATTTTATGTTTCACTCTAAGTGTAAAAGAATAGGCATCATAAACCTTATCTTTGTTGATGATCGAATAATCTTACCAAGATTTGACAGAAATTTAATAACAGTAGTGATGAATGCCATTAATATATTGACTAGTTTGTCTAGACTTCATGTAAATATGACAAGTTTTCTTTCTACATTTCTAAAAATGCTTATGATCACGAGCGTATGATGAGAGGCATTACTAGATTTAGGGTTCTTCCATTACCTTTCACTTACCTTGGAATCCCAATTGCTTCTACTAGATTAAGTTATGGAATCTTTAAACCATTAGTGGACAAAATACAAGAAAAAAAATCTTTGGATGGAGTATGAAAAATTATCATTAACGAGTAGAGTTCAACTAATCTCAACTATTTTAACTCAATCAATATAAATTGGGCTACATATCTAGCTATCCTAAAAGTTATGAACAAAGTGATTGACAAAATGCTCGAAAGATTCCTATGTTTTAGATTCAATGATGGGGAATGAAGAGTTGCTATGAAATGGTCTAAGGTTTGTAATATAAGAAAGTATAAAGGCTTGAAAATAGTCCCCTTGAGGCTATTGAATACATATATGCTTATTGTTCATAGTTCTAAACATAAAAACTTTTATATTATAAATAAGCAAATTGTAAGTTATAGTATAAAAGATATAGTTCCTGCAAGGATTTATAGTCACCTAGATAGTCTTATAAACTTTGTTTAAGGTAAAAATAAGACGATTAGTTAAGAATTAAACCAAAAACAAAGACTTAATAAATAAACTATGAACTAGACAATAATAAAATTGATTTATTGATTAATAATGATAGCTAAGAATTACTTCTATCTTTATTTGTTTTCCTTTTACCTTTTTGATTTAATCATACTTTATCTTAGATATCCTATAGTTATGATTGTCGTTTTCTTGAGTTATAATTAAGTAATACCAATTAAAGCAGATAGAAATTGAATTATGATCTCTCAATCTATCAAAAATGTTTCTAACTATGAAGCTGGATTTGAAGCAATCCTATGGATAACTAATAAATAATTGAAATATCTCTTCAATTACCTATTAATTTCATATTTATAGGTCTATTGAGGTATGAGTTATCACTAAGTCAACACAACACAAGTGAATCAATTAAAAACCTCTTGATCCAAATTGATTATAAAATAATAAACATCATAAGCATATTCATTAAATCAAGAATGAAAAGTTCAACAAATAATGCAAAAATAATTCCTGTAGATGAATTTAACAATCCACGGATGTAACTTAATATCAAAAACAAAGAAATAAGAAAATAGTAGAGAATGAAATATGGAGTTCTTCTTTTCTTTGCCTTGAGCTGGAAAATCTACAGCTTTGTTATTTAAAGTTCTCCTTTTTTAATCTTCATTAATTATGATTATGCTAGCATTAAGTGGTTTTTAAAGCTTCTTTATATACTCTTGAGTCTTCTAGGGGCTTTCCACATGTTTATCTTCCAAAAATAGACCAAAGCATTGAAAGGATGAAAAAATTTGTTTCTTAGAAAACTCCTTGCATGATCATGCATTGAACTATTATGCATAGGACTGCACTATCATACCAAACTTAATTATCCAACTTTTTCTTCATCATTTCTTCACTTTTTCTTGTCTTCACTCATCACTAAACATATCAAAAAATCCTTAAAATATATAATACGATCAAACTTTTACCTTAAACAACAATTAATTAATCAAAATAAACAAAAACACTAATAAGAATATAAACCTAAGGCTTAAGCATATGATTATCATTTAAGCAAACACTAAAAACACAATATAACATTTAGAAAACATACTATGTTTTACACCTATCAACATCCCTACACTTCAATATTTACCTATCCCTAAAACTAAAGCCAAAAAAAACAAAACTTAAGACATAAATCACAAAACACACAAACGCATAAATATACTATCATACAAGAATATAATAATGGTAAAATGACACCAAATCTTATGAAATTAACTTAGCCATAAATGTCAATAACTTAAAAAGTTCTATCACATTCACTTATTCTATTAATGTTTTAATATTTCAATTTAAATACAAATATCCAAATATTAATACCTATTTATACATATATGGCATTTCTAAGTATGCACTAATTTTTATAGTAACAATAGGAAATATATTTAGCGCATTTATACAAGACACTTTATTGTTTTTGGTGTTATCAGCATCAGCATCATCATCATCATTTTATTTTACCTGCATTACTTCTTCCTATTCAATTTAAATGGTCATATTAATTCCTTTCAATTTTATGTCATTAACACATTCACACAATAAACACATCATTCCACAAAATGTTTACACAATGCTAACCTAATTAGAAACTAGGACAATGTAAATATATATTCACATGAAAAATGATATGCAAATTCATATATGTCCCCATACTTGAACAACACATTTTCCTCAATATTGAAAACAATATAAAACTAAAAAAACATAACAAAAATAACAAACAAAAATAAAAGGAATAAAAAAGAAAGGGGCAAGAATACTTACAAGGATTGTGGTGGTATGGCATAAAATACCCATGGTTAGTATATCTTTGAAAGCTCAGACATAGCGAATAAACTGACTCCTCGAGGGCTACGCTAAACCTTTAGTGCAAACCAGAAGGACTAAAGATGTTTGATGTTGCTCAGTGATGCTATAACTTAACAACCAAGAATGAACTTCGATACAATTTATGCCATGAAAATCCATCAATTAACTCTCTAAAAATAAAAATAAAACATAAAATATAAAACCAACAAAGCACTTTAAAATAAAAATTTTTAAAAAAACCTAACTGTAACATAAAATGCTAAGTTTAAGGTCACCAGTTTGACCATTTTAGCGCTATTATTTCAAGTCCTCTTTTGGATGTGAAGTTTTATTCATCATCACATTAGGATTTATGATTCTTATGTCCAAAATTTTCCATCCCATGGCTCTTATTCTCTTTCTAATTGTCTCCACCATTCCCTTTTTTTGTTCCCATTGATTTTCAACTCTAGAATGTGTGGTTTCTTAATGGAGGGTATTACGAGTGCTTCCATCCATACTAATGATTCTTTTTTTAATTTATCACCTAACTCCTCTAACCTCTAGCTCTTTATTGTCTTCCACTTCCCCAACCCTTACTTCTTCTTTATAGCACCCCCTTAGCTCTTTTATGGATTCATCAACTACATCAATCTTCATATAGTAGTTGTTTTCCTTTAAATTCATCAGTGCTATATTCATAAATTCAACTTGCTCCTCACCAATTCGAAGAATAAGTTTCCCTTCATAAAAAACAACCAAAGCTCTTTAATTATTCATAAATGGTCTACTAAGAATTAATGGACAGTTTTAATCCTCTTCAAATTCTAGTAATATGAAATCCACAAGAATAATAAAATTTTCCACTTTTTTTGGCACATCCTCCACCACAGCAAATGGTGTCTTTATATGTTGATCCACCAATTAAATAAGCATAAAAGTTAGTTTCAAATCTCCTAGCCCTAATTTCTTGAAATTTGAAAAAGGAATAAGATTAATACTTGTACCTAAGTCACAACAACATTTAGAAAATTGTAAATCACTAATTACACTAGGTATAGTGAAACTCCTTGGGTCCTTCAATTTGAAGGCACATGGCTGGTAATCATAGAGCTAACATTTTTAGTCAAAGAAATCATTTAATTGTCCTACTGAGTTTATTTATTAATAAAATGTCTTTAAGAAAATTAGTGTACTTAGGTATGCTCTCCAAAGCTTCCACAAAAGACAAGTTGATTTGCATTTTCTGTAGCCTTTTAATAAACATTGCATATTATGAATCTAAATTTTCCTTCTATAGCCTTTATGGGAGTGTAATCCATAGTGCATATGGAGGAGGAGGAACATAAAGAGTGTCCTCTTTGTTCTCTTTATCCTTGTCTCTTTTCTCTTGCTCTTTTACCTAGTGGGATTCCTCTACGTTTTAGACAGTTCCTTTAAATTTTTTCCATTCTTAAGTGTGATGGCTTTCGATTGCTCCCTTGGATTTAATTCCATGTTGCTTTAAAGACTACCCACTCTTCTTGTAGACAATGTATTAGCTAATTGGTCCACTTGAACCTCCAAATTATGAATGGAGGCTGTATGGTTCTTTATAATTTGATTGAACTTAGCTTCTGTCCTCTTTTGGTTCTCATCTTCACTCGCAAATTTGTAATTCAAAACATCCATCAATTTGTCCACCTTCAATTCCAAAGAACTAACCCTATCTTGTTGAAATTCTGGTGGGTCTAGAACCCTTATTGGGTTTCTTACATTATTAGACCAAGAAAAATTTGGGTGATTTTTTCTCCGAAGATCCTAAGTATTAAATAGGGATTATTACCTCTCTGACCATACTAAAGTTGATTTTCTCTATATTATTGATTTTTACTAGGAAGCAATTAGTAGAGATATGATTTTCTTGTCCACATAGTTCACATCCATGCTAAATTTCCTTGAGTAGGATCGAAGATGTGGCTTTTAGGCTATTCAAATATTTGGCTAGGTTTGTTACTTAAGCCTGTAATGTTGTCACTAGATCCACAACAAGCACTCCCTTTTAATCTTTAAATATATACTTCTTTTTGATGTCCATAGATAACTATTATTTGCTATCTCTTCAAATAGACCATATATTGCCTCATGAAGTACATAAGAGTTCTTTACAGTTCTCCTTGACTTCATTTCTTTACCATTATTTTTTTGTTCACTTCTTAGCGTCTCACTTTTCAAATCTCCCTCTCTTGCTTGATGATGTTAGAATCTTGTGTATACTTACATTACTCGTACTCCCTATGGATCTTGTGTTCATACACCTGCAATCACACAAGAAAAGTATTGAATTTCTTAAATCAAAGTAAATTAAACTATAAAAGATACTATAACAATCCCTATAATAGTGCCAAAAACTTGTAGGTTTTAGATAGAAAAACTTTCACACTACAGATATATAGATTGTAACTTATAGTATAAAAGATATCATTCCCATGAGGACTATATAGTCACCCAAAAATCCTCGAAAGCTTTTTTTAAGTTAAATAATAAGATGGTTAATTAAGAACTAAACTAAAACAAAAACTTAATAAATAAACTATTGACTAGAAACCAGTAAAATTGAGTGATTGATTAATAATGAAAGCTAGGAATTACTTCTATCCTTATTTGTTTTACTTTTAACTTCTTAATTTAATCATACTTTATCCTAGATATCCTACGGTACCATATCTTGTTGTGCCATACAACACAAGTGAAGCAATCAGATCAATTAATCCAATTTGATTATAGAACAATAAACATCATAAGTATATTCATTAAATCAAACCTTTAGCAACTAATTTAAGTGTTATTCCTAAAAAGGAATTTAGGAATCCATAGATGTAACTAACTATCCAAAGTTAATCATCACTACCATCTAATAACAACAAAGAAATAAGAAAATAATAGATAATGAAATCTAGAATTCTTCTATCCTTTTCCTTAAGTTAGAAAATCAGCAGCCTTATTCTTGATAGTTCTCTTTTGATCATCTTTAATTATAATTATGCTGCTGGCATGTGGTGTTTTAAGCTTCTTTATATACTCTTGAGTCTTTAGGGTTTTAGCTAGGTTTTTCCATATATATAACGTCCAAAATATCTCTAAAGCATCAAAAGTATGAAAAAATTAACGTTTTGGAAAACACACACGATCGTGCAAGGCACTGCCCATGATAAAAAATGTGGTGTGAATAGATATATGAATATTACATCAAAGGTAACAACATCTGGGAATTTTATCTTTCAACAAGTAACACTTCAACCACACTAAAAGAGATTCTCAAATTTAGAACCAATCAGACCCCACATTAGCAAGAAAATTGGCAATGGACGTAAAACTTTTTTCTAGCATGATAATTAGATTGCAAGGGCGCCTTTAATAAATGTAGTGAGTTACAAGATCTAAAGAGAATATTTATAAGAATCATAATGTTGCAGATGCTTTACTACATAAGAATGAGATCCTATCAAGAATTTTTTATAAGAATATGCAAAATGAGCTTAACATATTGGTTTTATATAAAACTAGGGTGTCTAACTAGCAATGAAATTTCAATAATGCATCATATAGAAAATTGTTTCTGTTGGGCCTCGGAGACGGGGTCCAACATTGTTTGGTATCAGAGCATGCCTTTATGTCTTCGAATGTTGGGCCTCGG
>JAOSBK010000004.1:20507869-20520132 GCA_027568895.1 Erythroxylum shatona
GAATGCTTCCTTCTGCTTTTCTGCTTCGGAATGCTTCCTTCTGCTTTTCTGTTTCGGAATGCTTCCTTCTGCTTTTCTGCTTCGGAATGCTTCCTTCTGTTTTTCATTTGTATTTTCTCTTTGTTTATCATCAAAATTATTTAATACGTGAAGTCTGTTTTGACTTAACAAGGATCTCATCTAAAGTACCCCTATAATATAATTTTAAACTTCCATACTAAATCACTATAACCCAAAAAACGACAAGTAAATAATATGAGTAGAGATTATTTGAAAATTTTGATGACACATATAAATTTACTGATGATAAGAATCTAATAAAGATGAGAAGAAAAATTTATTCCATACTCATATTTATATATAGACAGCAATTATATGTAATTTATAAACCAATGAAATCTTGCTATAAAAATTAAGGTAATTATGCTCTTTGTTTAAATAAGTAATTAAACAAGAATATAAAGCTAAGAAGGACAAGGGTAAGCTAAGAAGGACAAGGGTAATGTTAACTATAGTTTCGTTCAAAGTCTCCATAATTGCAGCCATTCATTACAATGGCAATGCATCATGTATTTAACTAATCCTTTACCGAATTGTTGTTTTTAAAGAAATATATAAAATGTGAAGCATTTTTCTCATTGTAACTCTCATCTTGAATAGGATACAACATATTCTATCAAGGAATCACATTTCACCTATTAATTAACATAAGATTGTTAAGGTACTTGATTGCACATATAAAATTCCTACGATATTGTGTCTATAGCCAATAACTCAGTTATCAATTAGCTAAGGACTATAATATGCAAGTTCTCTTTGTTTTAGCTCATAGAAAATATATTAGCTGCACCATTGTCATTTAATCATCTAGTTTTAATGTATAAGAAATTAGATTAAAAGACAAAACCCTATCAAACATATAAAATTATCACATAATTTATATGTAGGTTAATCTAGGAGCATTTACATAAATAATTATGGGAAAATAAACAATACTTCATACCCAAAAAAAAAATAAAGAATGCATATGGATGATTTCTTCTTTTTATATTCAACACTACCTATAAATAAGAACAAACAAACATGTAAGGACCATGTGCATAATCCATGTAAAGATTCCTCAACAATAAAAAAATTAAGAAGGGGTTACAATATGACCTTAACCTTAACCTAGAAAATAGAAATAATAATGAATAAAAACAAAAACTAACATATCTTTGGACTTAAACTAATGAAGCAAGTACCAAGAGAAAAGATGATACCAAGAAGCAAAAAGATGATGATCAAGCTTAAACTAAAACAAATAGAGAGATAAACCAATTAGAGATAGAAGTTATAATAGATGACAATGTTTAGGAATAAAAGAGAAACTAAAGTAGGGACTGCAAAGCAGTTATGAAATGAAAGCTATATCAAAATAAGTGATTAGGAATAACATGAGTATTCATTATGTTAGAACACGACATTTTGAAAATTCCAAAAAATTAATGTCTAAGTAGTAGATGATAAGGCTATTTTTTACAAATAGATAATAAAAATGCCATAACATATTTTTGTAATAGATAGTTGAAAAGGTTGTTAAGTTACGATTTAAATTAAACCTTTTCAAAATATTGAGGGTCTTTTTTAATGTTTTGAAATGTTTAGATTCAAACTAATTTTTATTGAAAATGTGAGGATCTAAATTAACCTTTTTCTGGAAGTTAAATAAAGAACTTATTAATACCTATGAAAAACATCATAAAGGGACATTACAAATTGTTTCAAAAAGATACAACAATGTAAATACTTTCCAGGGAAAAAATGGAACTGAAGATTTCATTTCCTTCTAAGATAAATGCTTAGGTGATCAAAAACTTGATAAGCGACTAAGGTTTCCTTTATCCAGTAATTCAACTTGCAAATTAAAGGATGCTTATCAGTTTTGTTCTTTTGATAAATTCTTTGATTTCTTTCCCTCCAAATTGCATCAAATGTACAATTAAAACTGAGACTTAAATAGACTTTGACTTTCCCTATAGAGTAGAATTTTCTTCAGCCCATTCTAAAATTTTGGTCTAATATGCTTCATGGAAAAACTAATTTAAGGCAAGAAATGGAGGTTTTGTATTCACATTTGATGTATAAATAGATAATGCTTTCTTTTTCAATGTTGCATAGCTTACAAAGAGTGTCATTAGATCCAATGATCCTATCTTTCATCTTTATATGCTAGCTAAGTTGTGAAGGAGGGCTTAGGCATCAAGGAATCTTTCTAAACAATACTGAACCAAGGGATGATTGCGATAGAAGGCTCAAGTACCTTAACGTACATAGAATTTGAGTATTACTCATTGGTAATCAAGGTCCATATAGGCTTGTTCGGAATTAAGGGATTTGATTCATAACTGGGGAGACAACTCTGAAACCTTTCAACCCCCTTCCCTAAAAGTGCCAGGAAATTTTTTCAATAATATTTTTAACTCAAACATGTGAACAAATTCTTAGACAGATTAAAGATGTCATTTTTTAGGGAAAAAGGATTAAAGGTAGTCCAATTATTGAACCAAAACCATGTATCATTTCCAATCCTTACTTAGATACCAATGAAAGAGTATACTAATTTCCTTTTCTTAATATCTGGACAAAAAAACCAAGAATGCTTTTTCTTATCCATGATTTACCATAGACTATTTTCTTCGAGATAGATCTCATTAATTCATTTGCTTCATAGGGATTACATATCCTTGTATAGTCTCCAAATTCTATTTGCAATCTGTATTGTTTGAAAGGTCACGATAGAGGTTAGACCAAGACCCCCTTCTTGCTTTCTTTAACAAAGTTACTCTCATTTGACTTTAGTACCTTTAGAAATGTCATACCGCTTCGACTAGAGAAAGTTTTTAATACATTTTTCCATTTCTTTAATAATAATTTTTAGTAAAAGAAGATGAGAACTCCAATGCATATACAGATTGTTAAGAACTAACATGATCAACTACACTCTCCTAGCTTCAAAAAGAGCTCTATTTGCCAAGAATTGATGATTTTCTTATGTTTTTCTAAGATCTTCAGGAAATAAGGACCCTAAGTATAAGAAAGGAAAATTATAAACATTCAATCAAAAAATTTGTTAGAGACTTTCAGTATTGGGACAATCCAAAGAGAAACATATACTGCTCTTGTTTGAGTTACTGTTTAGGCTAGATAATCTATTGAAAACCATAAAGGAATTATGCAGAATTGAGATGGATTCTTAATGAGCTCCAAAAAATATAAAAGATCATCTACAAAACATAATTAAATAAGTGATAATTCTTTGCATTTATAATGGAATTTGAAGTTTGAGTTCCTAGAAATGTTAGAGATGATGACCTTATTTAGGATTTCCATAATTATGACAAAGAAGTGGGAGAGTTAGCATCTCCCTACCTAATGCCATTACTTGGTAGGGGCCTCATTGATGAGGATAGAATAATCTAGAGTAAAGATGCAGGAGTGTATCTAGTTAATAAACAAGCCATTCCAGATAGATTAAAATGAAATTCCAGTGGAGCATATCCAAATCTTTGGAGTAATCAATCATTATAGCTTAGATTTTAATATTTATACCAAAATTGTACTCTCTCATTAGCTCTTGGACTAGGAGGATGTTGTCTAAGATTGATCTTCATAGAAGGAACTTTTAGAGCAATGTATGAATTAGTTTAAATTCTCCTTGAGCCTATTATGTAACATTCCACTCTCATAGTGCATAAGATTGAACATATCCACGAATAGTTGAAACTATGCTCTACAAAATGATATGTTAGAACAATCGCATAAATGTAGTTTGAAACATCAATATAACTTAAGCATTCCAAATACTTATTTCCTTCACAATTATAATAAGTCGTATATGTCATTAACATTCCAAATTCAAGTAGACCATACACAATAGTTTTAAACTTAATCCTGATACATCATACAGTACAAAAATTACATATTAGAGATAATGTGTGTCATAACATGGAATGCTAATAAAAAAGACATCTATCTAGACTTCAGAGGTATCAGTTAACCAGACTTTTGAACCATTCTTATCCCTAAAATAATTGTACTATAATTCTTTTTGATCACTTTAGAGGCTGGATCTCCTTTGAAATTGAAAATCAATGTTGCAATTTTTATGAGTTTGTGAACTCAGTGAGTGAACCATCATCGATGTGCTCACTCAAGTCAGAACATAAGGACAAGTATATAACCCAATTCACCAAGTATAACACATTATCTAGCATTGAATATCACATCACATTATATCATATATCAATAAGTACAACATGTATTCAATTATTTCATATCACTATTTCTAAACAATCCAATAAATAATCTCAATCATTCATACAATACATATCAAGGTGTATATGCCAATGTACATATGACTCCATTCTTATTTTGCTTTGTTGTGACCAAGCACCTATCAACATAAATTATCATCCCATATCTATTATAGATACTGGGCTCATTTTATTTACTATCTTGTATCTGTTGTGGATATCGGGCTCATTGTTATCTGAGTCTGTGACTCTCTGTACATAATCTTGAGCTTAAAGCTCTTTTTCACACATTGGCTACTTTGGTCACAACTTCTTTATCTGATCATACATTTCAATGTAATAAGATGCATCAATTCACAGATTATGCTTTCAATATTTTTCATTCAGTGTGCTCATGTCATTTAACAAATTTTTGGATCTAAGTCTGGCATTCAACATTCAATTGTTCATACATTCCATATTACACAAACAATTCAACAAAATCACATATAATTGAGTTTACACTTCTAGGTTAACTCACAGTATGCTCTAGAATAGCTATTAACATAATGATTCGGTAATGTCTAGATGTTGACGATCAACTTGTGTGTCTAAAGTCATGCAATACACACGTAATTTACACATCACTAAGTAATTCAATCATATGAATATACAATCACGCACATGTATTTGTGTCATGTTCAATACATGCTCAATTCACCTTTTTCGATATGTATTCTTAATTACAAATCTTGACCGTTCAATTATTATAGCTTGTATGTTACCACTTTACATTTAGGTTTATACCTTGATTAAGTGTGATGAATCTAAATTCACCAATCATACATTCATCAACCTTTTCTATCAATATACATTCACACAATTTCCCAATTCTTATTCATTCATACCTAATATGCCTTACTCATATCCTTTGGATCATATTTGCATTCATAAGGACACCTTTATTCCTTTAATAACTTAAAATTTATAGACTTAAATACATTGATATCAAGACAACCCATTCATTAAGTAATGACATTAACAACCTAGACTTATCAAACCTTTAACAAATTAATTAAGCAATAATCTAGGTTCATTTCAAGCTTGAATCAATTCCAAATACACTAATGTAGAGTGACTTATCCTCATTTTATTCAACAAATTCACAAAACTGAAATTATCATTTCAAAGCTTTGGCCACAATCATGGGATGATTGCCTAATGTGCAATATCCAATTTCCCTCAATTCTCCATGAATTTCATCTACTTTGGGTCATCATTAACACATCAAATTTTCTAGAATTTATACTCTCAAAAACTACTTCAATTCATGTCAATATAGCTTCCATCTTGGTTACATTAAAGCTCTCTAAATTCTATTCATTTATATCATAACAATCATTCATACACATACATTAAAAACCCCAATTTTTTTCTAGATTCAAAATAAAACTCTTTCATATCAAATTTAAAACACCTTCATAATAGTCCATTAATTATACCTCAATTCCTCATCAATTTCATCTCAACTTCTAACTTTAAATCATTCATTTAATAGCTCATAAACTATTGTTTTCCATACATGGTAAACAAAATAAAAACTACCACTCATGCATCATTTTCCCAACACACATTTAACACCAATACTTCAATCAATCAATCCCCAATTCAATCATCATCAAGTTCTATTATTTTATATCATAAGAGATCAGTATTTTACCTTCTTGATTAGCTCAAATACCTCCTCAATTTTCAAGCTAACTTAGCCATCCATGCATGCAAACACAATTACAAGAGCAAGATGGGAGTATAATGATTTCAGCAAAGGCAAAGAGATGATAACATATTATAACTATCTTTGTGTAGCATCTTGTATGGATCTTAGACTGAAGATGAAAAGAATTAAAGCAAAATTTCAAGGCTGTGAGGGTTATGTGTGTGTTTCGGTAGTGAGAGGGAAAGAGAAGAAATAAGGCGGTAGAAACAATTTCTACTTTAGCTTGATTCATTAGGTGCTTGGTGTCACTACTTTACAATGACATTTGTCACATGTGCATGCAATTCAGTTATCCTCTATATAAGCTGCCAAATGTCACCAAAATCCTATGCCATTTGTCACTTAATTCTTTAAGCCATTTGTCATTAAATTCTACTGTCATAAGTCACTTATTTTATAGGCCTTGTCATCCTAAATTTCCATGTGTCAACTTGTCTTACCACTTGACATTTTTCCTAGACTAAACTTTCCTAATTGTAACAATTAACTCCAAATTACTAATTATAATTGATCAAATCAAAATTCAAGACATAAGTAATACACAATCAAATCATTATCATTTTAAACCTTTCATACCCCATAACATGTCAATTGAGTGCATATGCTATCTATGCAATCTTTTCTAAATCAATATTTATGTGTGTATATGCTCATGTTATGCATGTGAATGGAATGCACCACATTGGCCCTTCCATTTATACCTTATGTCTTTAATACTTAAGTGTCTTGCCAAAAACACCCTTTAATATTTGACATAACTCTTTCTCTAGAAAAGTGTTCTCCCTTGTCTTAAGTTTCCAATGACACCAAAATCAATCCATTTGGTTCAGTGATTCGAAAGATACACTTCAAACATTTTTGGATTGCTCTTGTCCAAATCAGTATACTATACACAACTTCTATCCAAAATTTAAACATCTTATAAACTGAATTAGATTTCAACTTCTTCATACCATTTTTATCTCCATGTCTCTAGTTTATCTTAAAATAAGAATCATCTTATTCGGAGCTCTACTGATCCAGAAATCATCAAAATACTGAAGTATCTTCCTACTCTTCCAATCGATACCCTTACTCGATTTAATGTCTTTTTCACATCAATACCAAAATCTATAACCTTTCATGGAGATGTAAAAATAAAATTTTTAGGAATCTAAGGGTTCAAGAATCACTTCATTTGGAGGTCAGATAGCAAAATGATGGCCGAAAGAATCAAACAAGATTTGGTCCTCAATCATATCAAACTTGTCTTGGGACAAATGACATAACTTTCACTATAGATGTTGGATTAAGATTATCTTAGGAAGATTTCAAAGCAAACTTTGAGATATACAACTTTGAAGAAGACCTTGAGGTTAGATTTTATCATCTGAAGGGTCAAAATGGACCAGACAATAGGATTAGATGAAGCCAAGGGAAAAAGCAAATGAATTGAAAAAGATTAAAGAAGTGGGAAAATTGCTATAACTTTCACTAAAGATATTGGATTAAGGTTTTATTTATATGGTTCAAAAGAGAACTTCAAGATATAAAACTTTAATGAAGACCACAAAGACATATTCTATCTTTTGAAGGGTCAAAAATAGAATAGAAAATAGGTACAGTGAAATCAAATGAAAAAAGCAGACGAATGGAAAAAGACAAAAGGAGTGAGAAAATTGCTATAACTTTCCCTAAAGACATTGGATTTAGTTGTTCTTTATATTTTTTGAAATAGAATTTCAAGATATATAACTTTTATGAAGACCTTGAAGACAGATTCTAACTTCTAAATGGTAAAAAATGGAACAGAAAATAGGTACAGACGAAAAGCAGACTAATGGAAAAAGATAGAAGAAGTAGGAAAATTGCTATAACTTTCCCTACAGATATCAGATTAAGGTATTATTTATATGGTTTGAAAGAGACCTTCAAGATCTACAACTTTAATGAAGACCTTGAAGACATATTCTATCTTTTAAAGGGTCAAAAATGAAACATAACATAGGTACAGATGAAGCCAAATGAAAAAGTAGATGAATTGAAAAAGACAGAAGGAGTGGGAAAATTGCTATAACTTTCCCTACAGATATTGGATTAAGGTGTTCATTATATTGTTAGAAAGAGGATGTTAAGATATAAAACTTTCATGAAGACCTTGAAGATAGTTTCTATCTTCTGAATGGTCAAAAATGGAATAGAAGACAGGTACAAACGAAAAGCAGACTAATAGAAAAAGACAGAAGAAGTGGTAAAATTGCTTTAACAATCCCTAAAGATATCAGATTAAGGTGTTCCTTATATGGTTCGAAAGAAGTCTTTAAGATCTACAACTTTTATGAAGATCTCAAAGACAGATTCTATTGTTTGAAAGGTCAAAAATGGAACAGAAGATAGGTCAGGAGAAAAAACAGAAGAAGCAAAATATAGAAGAAGATGACGTCATCACAGAAGAAACAGAAAGGCAGAAGAAACAAAACACAGAAGAAGATGATGTCATCACAGAAGAAACAAAACATAGAAGAAGATGACGTCATCGCAGAAGAAACATAGAAGAAGATGACATCATCACAGAAGAAGCAAAACAAAGAAGAAGATGATGTCATCACAGAAGAAACACAGAAGAAGATGACGTCATCATAGAAAAAGTAAAAAGGCAGAAGAAGCAAAACATAGAAGAAGATGACGTCATCACAGAAGAAGCAAAACATAGAAGAAACGAAAAGACATAAGATATATCTTCCATTATAAGGACCATAACTTTCAGCCTAAAAATCCAAAAATTCCATACTATATATCGTTGGAAAGCTAAAAGAAAGATCTACAATTTCTAGAAGACAACTTTCTCTAATCTTGCCTAGATCTATCCAGAATTGCCCTCAAATTTAGAACACGAATTTACATTCATCCAATGTACTGCACCAAATTCTCAACTTCATGACAAATTTTGAGATTCTTAAAGATAGAATTTATATTCGATGTCTTCATACAAAATGTAGCCATATATTTCTAGTTTAATCCAAATCAAGAATCAACTTATTTGAAAAACTAGAGAAAATGTTGTGGCTAAAAGACTAAAACATACTCCGTAAATATTTTCCAGATCAACCACCCAATTTGTTTCACAATCTTTCCTTAGCACAACTCATACCAAGATCACCTTTTGTACTTCATTTACTCCTCATTCTCAACTCCATCTTAAAAAAATATCATCCAAAGAAAAATATATAGTCCATGATTAATCATGAACACCAACAACATAACATACACATATGTACATATTCTTCATCAACTTACTACACAAATTCAACTTCATTTTTGCTTTCATTCTACTTCTAACTTTCACCTTAATTCTTCTCATTTCAAAATCTCTTACCCACCAGAAACACCAAAGCAGAACACGGATATATCCACATTTCTCATTTATTATTTTTAGTCTTCTAAGAAAAGTTTGGGGTCCAACACAAAGTCATAGAAAAGCTTCTTACAGATAGACCGAAAAATTTACTCAAGGAGATCATTGAGATTACTCAAGGTGCACTCATTCCCGATAGAAATATCGAGGATAATATATTATCACTCCAAGAGTTGTTGAAAGAATATTCATCAGGGAAGAAAATACAAAGTTGTATGATGAAAATCAACTTTTACAAAGCATATCACCCAATCAATTGGAGATTTATTTGTATTTACCTAAAAGCTTTGGATTTTCCTGAGTTATTTGTGACTTATATTATGAATGCTATCCAATCTTCTTCAATTAGTATTCTTGTAAATGGCACCCCAACTAATCTTTTCAACAATGCAAGGGGAGTAAGACAAGGGGACCCTTTATCCCCTTATCTTTTCACCATTGCAATGGAAGGCATATCTAGGTTGCTCAAGTCACTCACTACTCACAATGGAAACTTCAAATATCACCACAGGTGTTCTGAAATCAATCTCACACATTTTATTTTTGCATATGACCTCCTTATGTTGAGTAGTGCAAATATATATTCTATCAATATCATGTGCCAAACTCTGAACTTATTCTCCAAATGGTCTAGGCTCAAGATTAACGTAGAGAAAAGCAACATGTACATCTCAGTGGATGTAAGGAATGCTCAAGAAATAAACAGAAGTATGGGCCTGAACACTCAACCTCCTTCAATAATATATCTCAGTGTCCTTAGTACTACCTCAAAGATGAAGTATGCAGACTGTATTTTGCTCTTTAAAAAGATTAAATTTAAGGTGAACTCATAACAGAATAGACAACTCTCCTATGCGACTAGGATTACATTTATTATATATGTTTTGAGCAGTTTACATGTAAAATGGACATCACATGTTGTCTTACCTAAGAAGATAAATAAGGAGATTGACAGAATGATAAAAGCTTTCCTTTAGCCTAGAAACACAAAAACTATAAAAGCAGTAAAAGTGAAATGGAGTGAGATCATAATCCCTAAGAAATAAGGAGGGCTGATCATTTCATCTATCTCGAACATGTAGAGAGTGTTACTGAGCAAGAAAATTAGGAGAATTCTTACCGAAAAAGAAGCTCTATAAACCAAATGGATTAATTCTTTTCATCTTTGAAATCAAAATTTCTAGCAAAATGATAACTCCAATTAGTTCTTTTGGATGTTCAATCAATTACTGAAGCTGAGGCATTTGATATACCCCTTCATTAAACATAGGGTGAGAGACGGAGGAAACACGTGGGTATGATTAGATAATTGGCTTGAGGTAAGCCCTTTTATAAACAATCCAGACTTTGCACGTTTGAGACATAGACTGCCAATGAGTTCTAAAGTATCAGATTTGATCTAATATGGTGTATGGTATCATAATTTTAGAGGATACTCTACATTAGCTAAGCATCTTCCACAACTAGGAGATAGAAGAATTGAAGATGAAATTCACTGGACTCCTCACACATAAGGAAAATTTACAAATGTTTTATGCCATAAAATTTTTAGAACTAAATAAGTGGAAGTATCGTGGTATAATCTTTTATGGAAAATCTCTCTTAACCCAAAAAGATCAATTGTCAGTTAGTCAATAATCAAGAATAGGTTGAGGACTAAATGTCAATGGTTTGCTCCCACAGATACATATTGTCTCCTTTGTCATCATATAGACAAGGACAGGAATCACTTGTTCTTTACGTGCGACTACTCCAAAGTCATATAAAGAACAATCTAAAGCATATGGAAGATATAAACCATACCTACAAGTGGGAGCACAACTTGAGGTGGGTAACAAACCAATCTAGATCGAGCCATGAGAATGATATCCTCATCAAAGTAGCATTCACCACCACCATCTTTATGATTTGGAAGGAAAGAAACAATCGACTTCACAAACAAATAGAGGAAGACAAGTAGAAGCTAGAGGACAAAATTCTGAATTGGATAAAAGCTATCATTATTACTAAAAAAGTGGATCACCTTCTATGAAATCCAAATGGAACTTATGAGTAGCTGAAACTAATGTAGATCTGAAAGTTTTGTAAGTTAATACTCTCTATGCAATTCTTGTAATGGAACCGTTAACCAAATGAGTAGAATATTGCTCTTTGAATATAGGAAATCATTGTAATATTGTAATCTTGTAATAGCTTTTGCTATAGTTAATACTTTCATTCATTTATCAAGAAAAAAAAGTCAACAATGGCCTGGCACTAGGACGCCTTAGTCTTCAGCACTTGAACTTTAAACACTGATTATTTATTTTATTTTATTTTTATTCCATATATGATAGGCATCAATTCATTCTTCATAATGAATAGATCTTATGCTACATTTGGTTACTGTCTCCAATATGCAGAGACAGAACAAGACAAAAATTTGAAGACAGAACAGAACAAAAATTAGAGACAGTGAGGTGTTTGGTTGTGATGAACAAAACAGATAAAACTGTTTCCGTCTAGAGGATAGAAATATGTTTAGTTGCAGTTGACATAATATAAAAATAGTGTCAATGACTAAAATACCCCTGCAGTATAATATGATTGAAAATATGTAATTTATTAATTATTTTAAAACGAATGATTTGTATTAGTAAAAAGTTAACAAATAATAATAATAACAATAACAATAAGAAATTAATTTTGTATAATAATAATAATAAATAAATAAATAATAGAAGAAGAAGAGGAAGAAAACTAAAATAATAAGGAATTTAATAATCACAATAATAATAAGAAAATTAATTATGAATAATAATGATTATAAAAATAATAA
>JAOSBK010000004.1:20524696-20558095 GCA_027568895.1 Erythroxylum shatona
AAGTAAGCAAATCAAGGAAATATGAAAAATGCAAGGTATGAATTAAAAACGACTAGATTTAATCAAATGACAGAAATAGGTTAAGGTATCAGATTTCAATTGGGTTGGGCACTAAAAATAAAATTATAATGGTGGATTAATTTAGGAAATACTTCACTTACGCAAGTTGAACTCAATATTCATGGGTGTTCGCTTCTCTTTTAAATCCAAGTCACCCATTTGGTCTATAGATAATTCAAAATAAAAGGTGTTAAATACAAGAAGCCTAAAATTAAGTTCGTTAATCCTTGGTATCCTCATACAAGATCCTAAGGTTGGTCTACACTTTAGTTTCAAATATGTTGCTTGATTAATTTTCTGACAAATTAAATCCCGTTGGTTGTGGCATTCAATCATCTAAGATCTTAATTTAGGTAATCAAGCTAAATTAGGACTAAATATGCATTCAATCAAGCAAAAAATCAATACCACAAAAATTATCCTAATCCAACATCAATCTTAACCTTAACCGAAAAAAAAACATACTCACACATATTTATCAATGTAACATAAATCATGGTCATAATATATGTTTGCATTGATTAAATCTACACAATTAAAATAAATAAGAAATAATAATAATAAATTAAAAACTCCCCCTTTTTCGCAGCTGTATTTTCTTACGCCACTATCTTCGACACAATTAATCTTCACCAGCTCACTTTTTTTGTTGCTTGCCACCTCATACTTAATTTTTGTCTCCACGCAGCTCCATTAAAGTTCCCAACCAATAGCAGCTACGTCCTTCCTTACCTCCAGCTGTTGCTTTCATTGCTTGCCATCTTGTCATAGCTTCCTTCAACACTCACGCCCCCTCTTGCTTCAATGTAGTTGCTGTCACTAGATGCTTCCACTAACTTTAACGTAGCTTCTTCAACGTGTCTTCGTTTGTTGCTTCTACCACCAGGTGCTGCTTCATGTGTTGTGGTGAATGAGTGAATCAATGAGTGGAGTAGTATATGTTTTAAGTGGGGCTGTAGCGTGCTTGGCAGTCAATGAAGGCTGAATTGTGTGTGGAAGGAGAGTCTTGAGTGGTGTGTAACGTTGTGATCTAAATCAATGTAGTGTGTCTCTTTCCCACAGCTGCAATGTGCTCCCCTCCATCAGCTAACTTTTTTTTTAGCTAATGTGTTTTAATCTCCACCATGCTGTATCGATTTCTCTCCACCCACTCAACGTGTCTTTTATTTTTATTTTCTAAAGCTACTTACGTAGCCTCCTTTTTCTCTCCAGCTTCTGACGCATAATCCCTCCTTCTTTTTCTCTTGATACTAACGTATTTAATCTATCCTAATGGAATGTCCACAACTCTCCCTCTATTCACGTCACTTACTGCTCCTTTGTTTCAGCTCTCCACATTGTGAGTTTCTACCAGTTGCGCCACTAACTTCTCTTTATCTCAATGTATTGGTTGTCTTTTAGTATTTTCTTTGGTCCATCTTTCACGCACATTTACGCCTAGCTCTTGCATTTTTTCAATCCTTTGCCGCCAGCCTCCTTTTCTTTTGTGTTTATGTTCCAGCCCCTCTAAATCACGCCAGTTGCTTTCTTTTGTCAAATGTCTTGATGTGACAAATTATGTACCTTGGTTCACTACTTACGCCACCTCTTTTATACCAACGCGGCCCATTTGTCTTCTTTTTTTTTTTCTGTTTTCTCCACGCCTCACACACAGCACACAAATCTTTTTGTAGTCTCTAGCCAACAGCTACCTTCTTTGATTTTAGCCAGCCTCTCTTTTGTTTTCTTTTAAAGCTTTTTCTTAATATATGGTATTAGACATTTCAAATCCAATATGTACCTAAAATTAAAATAAACAACTCTTAATTAGTATAATTTAGATATTAAATGGATAAGAATTTAATAAATAATGTATGTAAAATCAATATAAAATGCCCATTAACAATCATTAAACTCTAATATCTATTCCAGGTATGTTTCAAATTTTCAGGGTTAGGTCCCCAAAATTACTATTCAAGCAGACTCGCTATTCATCAAAAATACTATTCATCCATATTTACTATTCATTCAAAAATCATCCAAATTTCATTGAAAGGTATCACCTAAATTCTCAAAACACATTTCGAGACTTTTAAAGTTCATTCAGATTCATTCCATAACTTTTCGAAGTTTTCAGAAATTTTTCGAGAAATTTTTGATCGAGTCCAAAACTATTTGTAGTCTATCCTTGATCTTTGTTATAATTTCAATAATACATTTAAATGCTTAAATTATTTTAGTACACTATAAATATAGCATAGTTTATAAAATACATGTATATCACATTACACAGTATAATTATCAAACCGGGATATTAGACCTTGTGTGAGGAGTGTACAACTGCCATTTAATTCCTATTTAACCACAGTACCAGAAAAAATCAAAGCCATATTAAACACATCACCAAACAACAAAACAAAGAAATTCTTATAATATAGAAAAGATAAAAGCAAATGAGATGATGGAAATGGAGAGACTATAGAGTAAAAAGAAGGCAATGGTAGCAACAAAAGCAACGACACATGTACTAATTACAGCAACAACAGTGGGAAAGCCTTAAATTTTCTTTTTCTTGATAGGTTCAGGGGGTTCGACAAAAGCCCAGCCATTACAGTCGCCTCCGGGTAGAGCAGTTTGGTTGGGAGTGAACTAAGAGAAATGAAGGCGAGAATCAGCGATAGAAGCGGAGAGACGGGTGTTGGAGGAGTGAAAATGGAGGAATTGTGGCGGCGCAGCCGAGGAGTGGCAGCTGTAGTGGTTCAAAGGAGTAGAAGGGAGACAAGTGCCTTAGTAGTCGACGGTCCCATCTTCATATGTAAAGAAGATGCGTTCAGTTCAAGTCAATTGAATCTATTCTTAAATTTTTTTAACACCCGTTTTAGTACATTGTTAAACAACACATGATTTTATTATGCAAAGAAGAAGCAAGGAAAAGGTCCAAAATTAAAAGTGTCAAAATTTTTCTTATATTTCTATATCTAGGAGGATAATGAGTGGTCATATATAACACCATGTTTTTTTTAATCTTTGTTTTGAAAAGGATAAGTGATAAAAATGTTTAAACTTATCATAATTCTTCATTCAAGGATTAGTGGGTCATGTATAATACTATTTTTTTATCCTTATTTTAAGGAAGATGAGTGAATATTATATACATGTCTTCTTTTGAATTAGGTTATATATATATATATATAAAGCGTCTTAATCTTTTGCATTTGATCGCATAAAAATTTCATAACTTAATACATTTCTTGAGATACAGAAATGAACATAAAACATGTGAAGTTTATAAGTTAGAAAATCCAATATCAAATTAATTATGATATCCTGTTAAATTTTCATTAACCTTATTCAAAAGAAAAAGGAATAGTATAGAGTTGCTAAACTTTAGTGTTGGACATCCTTATAGATGTTCTAGATATTTATTTCTAAAATTTCATATATTAAATATATATTTCTGGGCATAGAAGGGTACATTAGAGTTGCTAAATCCATATATAGATTAGGAACAAAAGTCAATGATTGTTTATAAATAATAATTAATTTACTACTTAGTTCTTAAGATTTTGGGTGAAGAAGATATAATTCATTTTATACATTACGACATCTCTCCTCTAAAGTGGAGATTGATGAAAATTTTAACATGTTATTATAATTACTTTGGTTTGATATTCGATTTTATTGCAACTGTTAGCAAATATCTATTGATATGTAAATATTACTTTTGGATTATAAATATATGTAGTTTGAAAATTTTATAAGAAAATATTTAAATTTATTCACAAATAATAGTATTAAAGAAATAATCGTGACAAGTAGTTTCTAGCCCCAAAAATTTGAATAATAATGACAAAATTAATTATTAGAGTGGTTAATTTTCATATGTTATTATAATAAGTAGTAGTTAGCATTAATTTGTTACGTTTATGTTGACAATAACTTTTGTAACAAAAAGTTAATGATCAAGTGACAACAAAATTTCTTATTAAAATAGTTATGAGTAGTTGTGACTATAGTGATAGTTCTATTTTTGTGACAATATTAAGTAGACACTAACTAATTGAATTGTTATTGACACAAGTTTTCATCACAAAAAGTAAAATATTGTGTGACATTAAATTATTTCGTCACAACAAGAGAAAAAATTAGTAACCAAACTATACTTTATCATAACAAAAAGAAAATATTAGTGACCAACATATGTGTAGCACCCCACTCTCACAAGCCACGTACCCGACATCCTGAGTGATGTCCAAATACGTAACCCCGCAAGAGTGGCTGCTAGAACAGTCAAATACTCAAAGATCAGTACATTTTTTTAACATATCACATGCATATGTAGAAATGAATAATCAAATTGGGTCTACTTTATTCATAAACTTTTTCAATCACAAGAGTTATAACTCTTATTATACATATCATCGAAATCCCAGTAGTCACTTAGGTCCATTTCAGTTACAAGCATCACTTGCCACAATTGATATTACACTTTAACATTTACACACATACATTGCACAATATTTGCGAAAAAATAGTTGAAAACTAAAATCACTGAAGACATATGCAGGTTCAAACTGATCCCGAACCTTAGTCTATATTTGATTCCAGTGGCTATACTCCAATTAACCTAACTGGATATCTCCTCTGAACCTGAAAAATTACGTTACAATTTTGGTGAGTTTTGCAAACTCAGTGACGTAACCATCCTCGATGGTTCACTTAATTCATACAACATATCAACACATGTGTACACATAATTCACATCTTTTCATTTATCATGCAGCATCATATATCACTTATTTCACGTATCCCATTCTCATTCAAATACATGTCCACAAAATATTTCAGTCATTCAATCACACGTAATAAGTGTATATGCAATGCTCGTGATACTCACTTTTGATTATTATGTAGTTGTGACTGAGTGCCTAAACTGTTCTGTATCTAATATGGATATTGGGCTCATTAATAACTACCCCTTATTCATTGGGGATACAAGACTCATTGATAACTGTCCCTTATTCATTGGGGATATAGGGCTGAATGATAACTGTCCCTTATCCGTTGGGGATACAAGACTTATTATACATAGCGAGCCTTTGGCTCTTAATCATATTCTGAGCTTTAAGCTCATTTTTGGTGGCTATTCAAGTCACAACTATCATTATCTGATCATGCATTCATGTATGAAATGCATCACATTCATATTCAATCGATTATTGTTTCAAACAATCATATTCACAATCTCATTCCCATTTATCATCGGATCTTAGTACGATATTAAATAATTATGTTGAGAAACACTTATTTTTCCAAATTCACATACAAAGAGCACTTTAATTATCCCATTCATAAATCGGAACTCTGGGACCTTCATTATCCGAATCAGTACAATCAATTCCACATACAGAAATAATTCAAAACAAACACATAATAGTCACTATCTAGGTTACTCACAGATTGCTCTAGAAACTTATTGCTTTAAAGTCCCGGCAATGTCTGGATGATAATGCTCAATGTGCTCCTCTATATCATGCAATACATGCACATATCACAAATTTGCATAATTATACACATACCCATTTATGAACATATATGTATACGGAATATGTACAATGCATATCCTATGACAATCCCGGGTATCTTATCATTATTCTTGTCACAAATCATTCATATATCAAACTCAATCGATCAATCTAGACTTTTTCTAAAAATAGACTTTTGGGTCCACTTTTTATGATCATTCTGACTAGGAAAATGGAGTAATTAGGCAACACTTCCTTCTAGAAAATTGTTCTCCTATGTCATGAGTTTATAATGTCACTAAGATCATACAATTTGATTCAATATTTCAAAAGTTATACTCAATTTACTTCGGATTGTTCTTAAACTAGATTAGTACTCTGTACTCAAATTTAAACCAGATTCTAGAACTATTAGAGACATAATTTAAATTCTATTTCTCCAAAAAAATTGTAGCCATATGCCTATATTTTAATCTAAATAAAAATCATTGTATTTGGAAATCTACTGATCAAATATGGTCAAAATACCAAAGCATGTTCAGTGAAATCATTCCATTTATGAAATTCCACCACTCCTCATCATTTTCATCCTAAATTCATCAATCAACCTTTTCCTAATGGATTTATATAGCCTTAAATTTTTATGGATAGAAAGATAAATATGTTATGAGTTTTTTGGTTCAAAAGTCAAGTCATTTGGAGGTCAGGAGAAGAAGTTATAACAAAAAGAATGAAGGATGTTCACATATGTCCTTTTTCCGTAAGCCTTCAAAGTCACAATCGTGCTTCTTTTCCAGATCCCCTTCCAATGTCATGATCGTGTAGAAGCACGATTGTGCAACTCCTCTTCTCTTTTGAAACTGTAGATTTTCTTCTTCCTTTCAGTTTTTTCCAAATTTCTAACTATATCTCAATTATCCTCTCGTCGTTTTGACTCCCATTTCAACTCAACTCAACACAAACAATTGAAAATCTGAGACTAATATCAAACATCAAAAATTGATCATATTCATACATATTCATCAAGTTTTCTACAATTTTTCATTCTCTGCATCTTTTTCATTTTACTCCAATTATTACAATCCTTTATTACACTTTTTGCACATTTTCTGTTTCACTAATCATCACTGAAATTGGTTCTTCCTACATCACTTATGCATGTATCCATTTATCAACATCAGAACATCATCAAAATGCCATTTACGATACCCATACAACTTAAAGCTTAACTTACTTGATTAAGCTAAATCTCCAACAATTGAAAGTGGACAAGGAAGTTTTGGTGGATGAATAAAAATGAGATTAAACAGAAACCAAACACCCTATAGACTAAAATTCTTACTTTGATTTAAGAATCATTAGCCAATTACACAAACATAAGCAACTAGTTGATTCAGTGATGGATGAACAATAAACAAAGAAAGATTTTTGTGCTTTTGGTGAAGAACAAGAGTTACAGAAATTTTCTTACTAAAACGTGAATATGCGTATTCAATAATTCACAGCCATATGTCACCAATGCATGTAAGCCATTTATCACCCATTTGAGGCTTCCATAGGTCACACAACCATTGGCCTCTTATTTCTATATTTTTCCTAGTCCAAAATACCCCAAATTTCCAAAACATCCAAAATATCACCAAAAATTACTAAATCAATCTTAATATACTCCGATTTAATTTTCAAGACAAATAAAATCCACAATTCACATTTATATATCAATTTTACCTAAAAATGTCAGTGAATGCATGTAAAATCATTTTAATGTGCAAAAATTAATATTCACGTATATGTGTATGCCGTATTATGCATAAGCATGAATGCACTTTCTATTTTTTCATTTACCTTTCTTGTACACTATTCTAGCCCTATCATGAGTAACAAAATATTACAATATATTTTATCTCAATTACAATTCATTTCAACCAAAATTACAGTGGCATCGAATTGCATATGCTTTTAGTGATATAACTTGGAGATAAAGGAAAATTTGACACTATCAATATATTAATAATGACAATCTAATTGAGAAAGATACTAAATTGTCACAATTACCATTGTATTAGTGACCAAAAAATAGATCATCACGGTTAATGTAAACAATAGTGGCAATCAATTGTTTTGTCACAAAAAAACCTCATATTAGTGACAAAATGATATTTATTCACAAAAGTTGTCATTAAATGTCTTAACTCTTGTAGTGAATTTGAGCATAATATGGAGTCGAATTTAACAATTTTGTTCTATAATCTTTAGCAAAATCTCTAACTTCTTATAAACATAGTTCCTTGATCACATGTTATTGATTAAGGAATTCCAAATTAATGAATAATATATTCCTTGATAAGTTTAATTACATCTATTTGATCAACTTTCTTTAAAAGTTGCACTACCACCCATGTTGGAACCCCACCCCGGTGAGTCACGTGTCCGACGTCCTACGTGACATCTGGATGCGCATCCCACGAGGGAGGAATTCCCCACCAGGTCAAACCTAAAAAACGAACTCATTTCACTTACTTTTACTAACACCATATAAAACTCTAATTTAATCTTAATCCCTCCATTTAATTTCCATCAACCTAAGCAATAAAACCTCAAATTATTCTAATCAAAAGAAATTAAGCAAACTCAACCTCAAAATAAATTGAAACATGCGTATTTAGTAAGAAAAGAATTCGGGGCCCAACAAAACATGACTCATAAGGCAACATTGAAAGGTATAAAACTAGACTTGTTACCAAAGGTTACACTCAAAAGGATGGTATTGACTATAAAGAGACCTTCTTTCTAGCTTCAAAGGACTCTTTAAGCTCTGGTGGCTCATTATGATTTAGAGCTTCACCAAATAGATGTAAAGACCGCTTTTCTAAATGGTGACTTAGAAGAAGAAGTTTATATGGATTAATCGGAAGGTTTCATAACCATAGGAAAGGAACGATTAGTGTGTAAATTAAAGAAGTCAAGCAAGCTTCCTGACAATGGTATCTTAAGTTAATGATATCATTACGTCTTACGGTTTTATAGGGAACATTGTTAATCGGTGTATCTATACGAAGGTTTGTGAGATCCCATATTAGTTGGAGAGGGGAACGAAGTACACCTTATAAGGGTATGAATACCTCTCCCTTACAGATGCATTTTCTATAGCCTAATACACCGGATCCCATCAGAAATCCAACGTTAAATGTGCTTAGGTGAGAGCAGTTCTAGGATGGGTGACCTCCTGGGAAGGCCTAGGGAAAAGTAAAACCATGAGGGCTTGACTGGGTCAAGACCCAAAGCGAACAATATCTATAAATGAGTGAACTGGGATATTACAAGTGGTATTAGAGCCATGGTTAGTACATTTTCAAAAGTGTTATTTTCATTTTCAAAAAGTTCATGAGCCTTAGGAATCGAGTCTAGATGTTGGAAGTCTTGGTCGAGAAGTTGAGTCTAGGATCATTAAGTTGACGTCCTTAATAGTCGGATGGTTCGACCTCGATCAGAGTACTTGTCGACATTCCTTGGGATGATTGGGATATCGGATAAACTAGGCTTAGTTAGAACTATTTTATTAAATAATGTCTTTTTCTTTGATTCGATAGAGATAACATTTCCCCATCTATTTGATCAGTCAAGTAAAAATTTTGATGATGAAATTTTTTTTAAGGGGTGGGATTGTTGTAATATCCTGCCTCCTAAAATTGTTACTAGATTAAAATGTTATATTGAGTCAGATGAGTTATTTTAGAAAACATTACAAGATAGTGTATACACTTATTTGACATGTTCTCGGGTAGGAAAGGTTTTTACTGATCATAATGTAATTGTGTGTTAATTTTGTCCTGAATTTTGTTTTGATGGATTTTAATTAGTGAATTTGTGAATAAGTGACAAATGGCTCAGTTAAATGGATGACAAGTGGCTTAAGTATAATTGTGACAAGTGGCCTTTTAAGTTTGCGACAAATGGCACTTTAGAATTGTGACATATGTAACTTTACAAATGGTGAAATGTGTAGCCTTATAATTGGTGACATGTGTAGTCTTACAATTGACAACATATGTAGCCTTACAAGTAACGACATGTGGAGCCTTAAAACAAGTGTTACGTGGAGCCTAAAGTAAGTGACACATGGATCAATGAAATGATGACACATGGATTAGTTCGACCTTCTTAAATTTTCTAGAGAAAATGGATGAAAAGGCAATAGAAGTAAGAGTGAAGGTATGTCATAAGGTTAGAAGAGAGAGAAAAATGAAAATGAGAAGAGAAGGGAAAAAAAGAGAAGCAAAAAAATTAACAAGGTAAGTTGAAATTCTAGTTTCAATTTGATCTTTCTCTTTTGATCTGTTTTTCATATCCTTAAAGCACAAATTTGAAGAAACTCAAAGAATGAAAGTTGTAGATATATGTCTTAACTTGACCTCTATGAAAGTGGATTGACAACATAGTGACTAGAGCTCGAGTTATTCTTTTTTCCCTAATACTGCCAGTGATAGACCGCTGTGCAGGAAGCTTGTATTATTTTCTGATGTCTAAGGACCTTAGAGTCCGAATTAGTGAAAGTGTAAAACATTCAAAGTGGTTATTAATTTCTTATTAATGCTTCTGTGAAACGGTTTTGTTAGAAGATGCATTGATAATGATTTATTGAGTGTTGAGTATCGGCTGCTAGTATGCTTCTTACCAGAAACAGGACATAATTTAGAGGGAGATTACATTTTAAAGGGAGATGTTGTTTCTATAATTTTTGGATATATTAACACTAATGGAAGTCTACTTTCAGGGGGCATAAGAATCATGGTAATTGGATTTTTTTTAAAGAGAGTTATGATTAAAAGAAGACAGCTAGTTCATAAAGGAACATTAGGAAGAAAAGGATGTAAACATTGCACATAAGGTTAGGTTAGCTTGATGGTTGAGGAGATGACATGGGAACTTAAGGATACTATGAGACGTTAGTACCCCCATTTATTTGTGTTCTCAACATAGGATTTTCGAGGACAAAACTCTTTTAAGGAGGGGAGGACTTGTAACGCCGGACTTTCTGAGACCTTTTGTATTGTTTTATATTTGTAGATACTACTATATATTGATATATACATGGTTGTATATGAGTTCAAAGATGAATTTGAATCCTTCTAGTATGTATGCCAATGATTTATAATGTTATATGCCTTTACACATCGGTATGTGAAATCTTGGAGATTTCTGACATATAAGCTTTTAAGTATGAAAAACCGAGTCCATTGGATGGATATGACCATGGTGGTTAAATTAAATGTGTTCTAATGCCTTAGAGGTGAGTAGACATGATTTATAGATGGGGAACCATATTTCTCATATGGGATTAGATCACTCTAAGACATGTACGATGACTTGTATGTGAATTTTGGATCTAGGTACTGCATAGTAGAATTTAATCTCCAATAGATTCTAGTATATTTGTGTATTTAATAAACATTATGGTTTTGAATAACTATTTACTATTGAAGTGCAACTTATGTTCTTATTTCGTATTTTGAGAAATGACATTGTTTCAACAAACCTGCACTCGAAGTGTAAAAGAATAATGTTTTATTTTCTGAAACTATGTTTTTGAACGACTTTGCAATGAGAGTGGAAAAGATGACTATCATGGCATGAAATAATGTTTTCAACCTTACTTAAGCATAAACGAGTCATATATGCTACGTGCATGTTTTCTCTTTTGACTTAGAGCCACAGCATGGTTTCATTTTAATGGTTGGACCGATAAATAAAGGCATGATGCCTTACTTGATTTTTGATACTTAAATATTGTATATGATTTTTGTGATTAGTGAGGAAACAATTGGCCAATCGTGTGCTGGGCACAATTTATTATAATTAAGCGACCCCCGTATCCTTGATGCTAGTACATTAAATTCGAGCTGTCGTATCGACACCTTTCTACAGGACTTACGGGTGATTTCACACCTAGGATCTGGACACCGACGAGGTCATCACCTAGGGTCATGATACTCTTGTCGACTGTAGTCCGGACTCACCACAGATAAAAGTTGAGCCAACACCGATAATCGGTGGGTGTGCACGTTAGTTTGGCCTACTAGTGGTGTCACACATGATTGTTTTGGCTTAGTCTGATATTTATTTTCTAATGAGATTTGATTATACATCTGATGTTTTTATGCATTTTTATACTAAAAATGGAACCTATATCCACCGAATAGGTGATTGATAGGCTGGGCCTTTATGGTTCCTAACCGGTATATGATGAGGCATAGGCTAGGCTTATGTGCTTTTATGTCATATGTATTCCCTTTATAGGTTATTGGCATCGTCTTGGTATGATCGAATTCTATTTGTGTTATATGTTTTTCCTACTCACTGAGTACCTAGTGTACTCACCCCCCCCCCCTCCCGCTTTCCAACCATGTAGGTTAACTTAGTGAGTTTGAAGCTCTGAGTGGATCGTGTGATCTTTTGACATTTTTGGGATATCACCACACGTGGGTAGTTTCTTAGTTTTTACTTTTGTTGTCTAGTGGCTCATGAACTATGTTATGTAGTTATACCTTATGACTTTGTAACTTAACTTTTGATTTTTGGTGTTTATAAATGATTTTATGTACAAATTTTCAACACTGCCATTGAGATTGCCTTGAGTGGACTAAAGGATCCTGAAGTTGTGGTTGGATGTGAATATAGAAGTGTATTTGAAATCATTTGCCGGTTTTGAGATTTTTAAAATACAACCATTATGCTACCCAAATTTTTCAAAAAAAGAAAAAGAAAAAGATGATATTCAGTTAGCCTTGCATAGTCGGATTAAAGATATCGTTAGTGTCCCTAGCCCGGTTATGCAACGGTTGTCATGGGCCCGATGTGGTACCAGGTCGTGACATCTTTTCCATAAAAAATATCTTTAATAACCTGTCCCTTATGAGGCTTATTAAAGCCTCTAATATTCCAAAAAATCATGATGACTAAGAAGTTGAGATTACCAACCCCCTTTTGGTTTCCTCCTTTTCCTACTTGATTTTCTAGTAGAGGTAGGAGTGAATTGAACATTCAACTCTTACCTCTCATCAGAAGGAATTTGATGTGAAGTCTCCTATTCCTATTCACCATCTGTGGCGTCAGCACTAGTTATCACCTCCTCATTCAATGGAGAGTTATTTTGATGGTTGATCAGGTCATTACCATTAGTTGATTGTGCATTCTAATTCTAACTTTAAAGTAATAACAAGATTGGCTTCTCTATTATAAGGTTCCTCTTCTATACCCATTAGCTTATTATAGCTCCCTGAATTGAATAGTTTCCTTATAGATCTCTTATTTCCCAAAAGATGGTTTCTAGTTATAGGATTACTAAACCTTAGCTTTTATGAGCTCACTAGCAAGAATGAGCTTTATAAAAAGAAAGCTATCATAGAGAGGATTTTTGGAATTAATTTACATACCAAAATGAGCATAGTAGATTTTCTCAAGCTTGGAAGTTACTGAATCAAAAGTAATAGGCTTACTAATTGAAATGGAGAAGAAACTTAAGCCATCCAATTTTCAACATTCGAGAGGTATATTATGGAAGTTAATCCAAAGAGGGATGGTTTCTATATAACTTTTGTCAAAATCATGACTTGGAACCCATTATTTGATGAATATTGGTCACCCTCCAACATGCCAAGGGCCAGATTCCACTATTTTATTGATACTATCATTGTCTATGAATTTGAATAATAATGTGTCATCATTAGTGAGAAGTAATTTGTCAAAGCCCTTATTATCCCACCTAATTCATACCCAATTCTGTATAAAGGGAAAAATAAGACTTTTGCTTAGAAAAAAACCAATAAAAGTGTTGCTCCAGAGTTTGACATCTTCTTATAGCAACTTGAGGGAAGGGTACACCGTGCCATCAACTATGGTAGAAGAAAAATGATTAGGCTTTTCTTAACAAGAGTCTGTAGAGGCTACATTGCTCAAGGATTTTCTAGGCCCATTCACACCCTCAACCTTTTGTTTACTAAGGAAATTGACATCCAGAAACTCTTGAAGAGTATGGAAGTGAAGTTGAGCCATCCCTTAGAGGAACCTCCCTCAGAAGCTTCCATGTAACTTCCTAGAGGGAAAGGTTATCAATCTTCAACTGGAACTCGCCTGAAATGGAAAGTTACTCTGTTGGTGAGGAAATTATTGTTCATCTAAGATCTTATAGCTTGATATTTTAAAAGTTCTAAATGAGGTTTCTTTCTAAATTGATATTTTTGCAAATATATATTTTGTTTTTAAATTAAATGAAATAATTATATTAATAAACCATCTCTGAATAGCAATTACAATTAAAAAAAATATGAGAGCTTAAGGAGCAAGATATCAACAATGCTAATAATATACGAAATAATTGTCTTATAGCAATAAAAAGTTAGTGAGCTTCATTTTAATTAATTGTTACTCAATGAATGCATACTTTGACTTTAACTAGTACACCATTTGGATTCCATGGTAGAAGAAATTAGGTTGCCACTAACATTTATCAAAATAATACCTCTAATCCAATCTAGTGTTTAAAAGTAGAAGTTATCCTTATATAACACTTTACCTCTGTAAATACACTCATTCCTTTATTTCCATATGGTATAAGTGACAACATAAAAGGATATCTTGGTAATGATGGAATTTGCTTCATTCAATAATGGCTTCCAATATGCCTACGCTAATAATTCTTCCTAGTTAAAATCATTGCAAACATAAGCATTCAACTATTGGATATAACTTTATAACCTTTCAAATGCTACAAATTTAAAGAATAAATGGTCCATAGTTTCATCGTTAATATGAAAAACCTGGCAAATAGGTGAGATAGGGAGGGAACTCTCAATTCTATCTAGAGTAGAGAGTTTATTTTCAATGGAAAGCTATAATATAAATGACAACTTAGGAGGAACAAATTTATGCCAGGCGAATTTTCTTCAATGAAATTTTGGAGTAAGATTCCTAAAGATTATATGAACTAATGTGAAATAAGTGAGAAGAGTGTCTGATCTAATAAGTAGCATCTTGTCTATATTAATTAGGAAGGTAATAAGGCAAGTTGTGTTATATAAATTAGAAACCCCTTTGTTTGATATATCATTTATTATCATTGATAAGTTTAGAAACTTTAGCTCTTAGCTTCATTAGATACCTTATGTGGAAAACTTAAGGGAGCAACCAGAGAGGGCCAACCTTATAGAATTTTTCAAACCACATCCAAATGGATTTTTCTTACTCAAAGTGAACTTGATTTCATGGAAAAGCATACTTCTCAATTCCAGGATGTTCGCCATAGGCCAAAATAAGTTAACTGAGGTTTGACTTCCAAAACACATTGGTTCTCTAGATAGTAGGATTGACCCATTTCATCCAAACAGAATCCTTATTTATAAAAATTCATTAAATCATATTAGTAAGGAACATAATGCTACTTAATTGGATAGGCCAAATTCCTAAAGCTTCTTCCTCCTTAGGTAAATTGAAATCATCCCATTTCACCTTCGCATAAAGCTCCTATAAACATCACCTATCTAAAGTCAGTTCCTCATAATTTTCTCTAAGCCTTTGGTGATACTCCTATTAAGAGACAAATGAGATATCTAATAGGCATGCAAGTTATTAAGGATATATTGAATGAGTTAAGTTATACCTATAGAAGATAGGCTTTTACTACCCTAATAGCCTATCCTTGTATGCATATAATTAAATATGGCTAAGAAATTAGTAAAAGTTACCCTTTTAGTTGTAATAAGAATGTCAAAAAGGAAGCTTTCCTATATTTAGCCCTAAAATAAAAGCAAGTTAATCATCCTAATTTTTTATGGCATTATAGATAAGGATGAAACTCTTGTCACTATTAAATTTTAAGTTTGAAAATGAGCAAAAGCTATTAAGAGAATCCATGTAACCTCGATAGAGAGAGGCTTATCTTTACAAAGCAATTGCAAATCATTAGTAAAAGACAAGTTACTAATTCTTTGCTTCACACTCTTATTATGGAATTTCATTGTAGGTTCTCTTCTATGTTAGCATAAGGAAGTCTAGAGAACACTTAAAAACATATAGAAAATAAATAGGATGAGATAGGATCACTTTTCTAGATGTTGTTACCACTGTTAAAAATAAGGTTAGCTTATTTTAAACCAAGATGTTGAAGAAAGCTATAGAAATACATTGTTCAATCTAGATAATAAACACCCTAAGTTCCTTAAAAGCTTGTACAATGAAGCTCAATTTTATAGTATCAAAAGTTTTATGGAAGTTTATTTTCATTACACATCATGGCTTAAAACTCTTGTTTTGATAGCCTTTAAATAGTTCATATAGCAAGAAAATGTTGACAGCGCATGGTAATGCTAGTTAAAATAAAAACTAGACTACTGTTATAACAGTGGTGAGTATAGGTCAATCCTATAGAGAGTGTGTGTAAAGTTTCCAAAATGAAAATAATTAGTGTTTAGGTTTAATGAGGGGTTTTGGATTTTTTAAACAAGAAAATAAAACGAAATTAGACTAATAAAAACAAATTAAAGAAAACATGTGAAAAATGATAAAAGTGGGGAATTCAGTAGGGACTAGGTTAGTTAGTTCAATCTCTACCTACACCCTAAGTAAACATATTTCATTAATTTGTTATTTTCTAATCTCTCCTATCAACTATTAATTGTGAGTTAATAATTAACCCAAGATTTTTCTTAGGTTTTGTTTAATCAAGATATGATCATTAATTACACCTAACCACCGAATAACCTAAGATACAATCTCTAGATTTTAATTAGGCAGTAGCATTACAAATTAGAAAAACCGATTAATCAAAGCAACAATCATATACGGTGCGTCATTTGACAAAGGTCATGTTATCCTTAATGATTACGAACCATTAGTTGCTACAAATGAATTTCAACATAACAATTACAGATTATATGAAAATTCTAGCAATAAGTTTAAAAATAAACAATTCAATGAATGCATTAAAATCATCCTTTCACGATACCCAACAAGTTCATACCTAAATAACTAAACAATAACAAAAGTATGATTATCCATACACAAAACCCAAATCAATTAACATAGGATAACACAATCAATTTCTAACGAGAGAAAGAAACAACAAAAATGGTGAAATACACTTAATCTGAGTTATCGACATCGATGTCACCTTCGAATCGATGTCGGGACATCTAGCCTTTTATGGGTCTCTCCCAAGAAAATGCCTCAGCCCATGAAAATTGTCCCAACTAAAACCCCTTCGGTTCTTTCTTCACTACAGCTGCTCTTCTCTCTGTGTGCTAACTCTCGGTACCATTATGTTGATATGCCAAATTAACCTTCTCATTTTTGGTCCATATATAGTACTTTTTATGCCCCCTCGTACTGTGCATTATAAGTAAAATGTATATTGAAAGTTAGCTACATCTACATTTCACAGACGTCATTTGCGTGAAAAGTATACGCAAATGTCGTCTACGTTTTGTCCAAGTGATCTACACTGCTACTTAATTTGCCTATTCCCAGTAACCTCTTCTTTGCATTTTGTGCTTTCATTTTTCTTGTCTTCTTCTTGTCTTTTAATTTTCTTCTTCTTGCTCTAAGAAAATACGTGAGAATTAATCTTTGAAAAATGACCCAAATATCTAGCTCCATCACTTTCAAATTGTGCCTAAAACCACATATGAACTAAAGTGAGTATCTTAAGCAATTTTATTCCATTAATCGCTAAGTGTTATGATGTAATAAAGCAAACAATTAAGAACTTGTCAATTTCTCCCATACTTAGCTTTTGGCGTTCCTCGGGCAAAACATCAAGATTAAATTCATAGAACCAAAAACAACATTTATTCATTTCCCATATTTTTTAAAAAATATAATCATAACAAAGATGAATGAATTTAAAAAATCATAACAAGAAGTCAACATTCCAAACTGTTACTCATGATCAATCAACATTCATCATCTTTAAAAACTGAATAATCTAATGGTAGACTCAAAAAATGTGTTTAACTAAAATATATCCATGGGTATACTCAATACCATTTATAATCATGATAATCCACAACTTTGCATACCATTTCATTTCTCGATCACTAAAATTCACATGAAAAATCATGGATCAAAGGACTTTTCAAGATTGTAACGTGGGTAAAGGTAAGGTGAAATGTATTTGGGTCAAGTAGCATGGAAGCCATCAAAGGTAGTGAAATAAAGCAACACTCAATGTGAAATCAAGTGCACAAGTTAACACTTATCAAAAAGTGGGTACCATTAGCTATGACAAATGCAACATTTATATTTCATAATCTAATTCAACTTTCAATCACAAACCATTTAGACATACCAATCCGAAGGAATCACTCATACAATTTATGCCAGCAATACATTGAAATCACAAGAGTAAACCTTCCAAGCCAACATCTACCTCCTATTCAACATACTTAAATAATACATTCATTACAACTCTAGGAAGATGCATTAATTATGAATAACTTTGCAAACTTGTATGCACTTCCTTCTTGATAAATTTATTTAAACAATTTATTCTTTTTCTTTTTCTTTTTCTTTCTTTCTTTCTTTTTCTTTTTCTTTTCTTTTCTTTTCTTATGCTTTTCTATTTCTTTCTTTATTTTCCTTTCTTTTTTACATTAAAAGAAACTACATTAACATGGGAATTTCAATGATAAAACATAACAAAACATCCCAACATTAACCAACCCACACATATATACACCCCCACACCTAGAATTTTGTACATCCACAAACTCAACAATCACAAATGCTCCACTAGTTTTATGACTTGGGTAGGACATTTGGTTAAGTTTAAATCATAAAATGTAGTGTATATAAAAAGAAAGGTATAAAGCTCAAAGGGGGTTAATAAGGGAAAAACCATGTCAATAGGGTAAGATATTTGGGTAATGTAGTTTGGAAAAATTAAAAATGCCTAATCATTTCCATGTTAATGGAAATGATATAAATGTGGTCTCGAATAGAAATTCAAGGCAAAATCAGATGTACATATCATTAAGGCCACACATTATCAAAAGATAATGAAAATGATATGAACGTATCAGTCAAATAAGGCTTAAAATCTCACTGGCTTTATCTACCACTAGTCACTACTCTTCTAAAGATAATGCATATCGATCAATCACAAGAGTAAAAATATATGCTAAAGCTACTATGAAATTCTCTAGTCAATTCACACTTTAATCATGACTATATAGTTCTATGAACAATAGAAAATGAGAAAATGTTTGTTTCATTTTTTATTCTATAGAAAATAAGAAATGTTTGTTTTATTTTTGAGATTCAAAACTTAAAACAAGCAAGAAACAAACCAACAAAGAACACACATACATATAAAAAAATGTAAAAATGTAAAAAAAAAAGAAATTTACTTCCCTTGGGTTACCTCCCAATAACTGCCTTTGTTTAGGGTCACTGGCTCAACTCTATGTTTCCTCCTCACGTGACAAAATTGTGATCTTCAGGTATCACATGTGGCTCCTCCATGTGAGGTTCTTCAAGATTGGTTCTTTGCCTTTTTCTTCCTCATTTAATTCCTCCAATCTGATATGTAAAGTTGAGGAGATAGTCTTAAAAATAATCATGAACTCAGTACTCAACTCCAAGCTAAATGATATGTCTATTTCTAGTTCAAAATCCTCTTCAACTTCTTCTTCACGTGCAATTCCTTGAGTATTGCTCTCAAAATTCTCAAGGTCCTTATCACTCTATAAGGTTTCCGCACTAACATCCATTGGTATATTAATATGACTACTTCTCTTCTATTTGTGGTTCTAGGTAGTCGATCCTCGCTACCATCTTACCCATTTAGCTTGCCATATTTTGGTTTGAAGATGCTATATGCCTCATTTCCTGCTGGAACTGTTGCAACTGTTACTGTAGGCTCTGTTGAAATTGGAGATTGTTAGCAATCACAACATTCATCAATTCTTCCAAATATGTAATTGGGTTATGACAAGAAGCTTCTAACCACACATGAATTGTGGCGTATCCTGCAAACTATCATAGAAGTAATTTGATGGTTGTCCCATCCATAAACAAAGTTAGGTTGATTAATCCAACCTTGGTTATAAGATTGAGAATAAGAGTTATAAAAGAAATTACTTCTATCCATGACAGATTTTTTTGTCACTCAAAAACCAAAAAAAGGTGAAAAGATCAAGAAATAAATAAAAAGAAACTAATTAAAAACAAATATGCACACCAACACCAATTAAAATAATAAACAAAACTAAAACACTACACTTCCCAGCAACGACTCCAAAATTAACAGTGCGTCATAATGTTAGTCAAAATAAAAACTAGACTACTACTATAGCAGTGGTGAGTCTAGGCGTGTAAAGTTTCCAAAATGAAAGTAACTGGTGTTTAGGTTTAACAAGGTACTTTAGAGTTTTTAAATAAGAAAATAAAGTGAAACTAGACTAATAAAAAATTAAAGAAAACATGCGAAAAGTGATAAAAGTGGGGAATTCAATAGGGACCTAATTGTTTGGTTCAATCTTGGCCTACACTCTAATTAAAAATATTTCATTGATTTGTTATTTTCTAACCTCTCTTAGTAACTATTAATCGTGAGTTAATAACTAACCCGAGTTTTTCCTTAGGTTTTGCTTAATCAAGATACGATCATTAAGTATACCTAACCACCGAATAACCTAAGATACAACCTCTAGATTTAATTAGGCAGTAGCATTACAAATTAGGAAACTGATTAATCAAGGCAACAATCACATACGATGCATCATTTAACCTAGGTCATGTTATCCCTAATAATTACAAATCATTAGTCGCTACACATGAATTTCAACATAACAATTACATAATATATCAAAATTCTAGTAATGGGTTTGCAAATAAATGATTTAATGAATGCATTAAAATCATCCTTTCATAATACCCAATGAGTTCATACATAAATAACTGAACAATAATGAAAGTACGATTATCTATACACAAAACCCAAATCAAGTAACATAAGATAACACAATCAATTTTTAATAAGAGAAAGAAACAACAAATACGGTGAAATACACTTAACCCGGGTCATTGACGTCGATGTCACCTTTGAACTGGTGTCAAGATGTCATGCCCTTTATAGGTCTCTCCTAAGAAAATGCCTTAACCCCCTAAAAATTGTCCCAGCTGAAGCCCCTTCAGTTCTTTCTTCACTGCACCTCCTTTTCTCTTTGTGCGCTAACTCTCGATACTGTTATGTTGATGTGATGAATTAACCTTCTCATTTTTGGTCCATCTACAATACTCTTTATGCCCCTTATGTATTGTATGTTTTAAGTAAAACGCATATTGAATGTCTTCTATATTTTCGTTTCACAAACGTTGTTTGTGCAGGACGTCTGCAATTTCACATAGGATACATAAATGTTGTCTGCATTTTGTCCAAGTGATTTGTGCTACTATGCCATTTTTCTTCTTCCCAATAGCCTCTTCTCTTCATGCTGCTGCGTTTCATGCTCCATTGCTACACCTTAACTCTATGGATGTTGTGTTCTTTGCATTTTGTGCTTTCATTTTTCTTGTCTTTTAATTTTCTTCTTCTTTCTCTAAGAAAATATGTGAAAATTAATCTTCAAAAAATGACCCAAATATCATGCTTTTGACTCACTTTAGCTCCATCACTTTTGAATTGTGCCTAAAACCACATATGAACTAAAGTGAGTATCTTAAGCAATTTTATGTCATTAATCGCTAAGTATTATGAAATAATAAAACAATCAATTAAGCACATATCCATTGATATCATTGCTTCTACCTTTAAGGAAAGCTCCTTGAGAATTTTAATTCAGAGAGTCTATAAAAAATGAAGTTTAGAAGCAATGATCTTAAAGATAATTTTGTAAAAGTTATTGCAACAAGAGATAGGCCTGAATTCCTTAAGTGAGATTAGGGAATTTGGGGACTGTGCATATTGAAGTCATATTAAACTGCTTAAAAAGCTTGAATGTCTTTAAAAACTCCTAAATAGCTTGAGATATTTAAGGTTTGATAAGATCTTATAACACCTTAAATAAATAGAAATCTATCTAGTCTAGGGGCCTTGATAGGATTGAAATTAAAAGCATCTATTTCAATTTCAAAAGTCTCAACTTGCTTAATTAAGTCCATATAACTCTCATTGATGAAATTGAATATAAAATCCTCAAAAAATAGAAGAGAGGCATTAGGAGAGGTTGAAAACATAAGAAAATTCTTAAAGTAACTAAAGGCCAATTCCTTCATCTCCATTTGTTCCCTTACCTTCTACAATATTTTCTTTAAATGAAATTGAATTAAACCATAAAGGCAAAAAATCGAGTTAAATATACAATTATCTCACTAAGAAAGTTTCAAAATTAAAGTAGCACACTAAATTATTCAAGCATTATAGTTAATGCATAATACATATCTAGTTGTTATTCTAACTGTTAATACATGTAAGATTTAAAGATAGCTTTCACAAAAGGTGTTTATATGAAGTTTAATGGCATTGATTAGTGTTTTGTTGAATAGCTCATAGCTCATAGCTCCTTTCTTTATCACAAAAGATGCACCTGTTTCTCTCATCCTAAATGTGCAACACCACATATAATAAAGTAATGTAAAAACACCATTTGTAGTTTCTTTTAATGTGTTGCCATTCCTCAAGAGTCTTACCAATGTTGCATTTGTGAAGTACTATTTTCCATGCACCAATGTTTGCTTGCATTTGAAAAATAGATGAAATGCTCTCCAACTGACTTTTACAAAGATTGCAACAGATTGTAAGGTAGGTAAATTTGTTTAGCCTATCAATAATGGGTAGTTTTCCTATAACAATTCTCTATAGTATTATGGAAGCTATAGGTAGATTATGTTTGCACCAAACCGATTTATACCATGTAACACACCTAAAATTCTGCTGTAATAGTTTTCTACAAGATGTATTTTTGAATTTGCCATTAAAATCAAGGCGCCACCATTTTTTTGCCATTCTAGTTTTCATTTAAGACAACTTTGTTAAACTCCATCTACATATTTATATCATTTATTATCATAAGTATCTCATCTTTTTGCTCTAAACCTTACCAAGGTTTTGATTGATGAAAATATTGTTCTTCAAAGGAAAACCTAACATCTAGTTGTTATGCCAGAGCATAGTTCTCATTCTAATCCAATTTTCTTTCTAATATGAGCTTTAATTAAGCTTATCAATTTTAGAATTTCCGTCAGAGTAGTAGAAACATTTCTAGTTATAAGATTAATTTCCCATGTACTTTTATCCTTTATGTAATATTCACGTCCCCATTTTCACTATAATGACTTCTGATCATCTATTAATCTCCAAAGAATTTTGATAAGCATTCAAGACTTCAAATTTTTTTAAGGGAATTGTGTTCAAACCTCTATGCTTCTTAGATCTTCATATCTTAAACCATTTGACATTAGCTTTATAACCCCTTTCCCTTACCCCTAACTAGAGACTAATTATCTTATCAATAGTCTTATTCACAACTCTTGGAATGGCAAGACGAGTAGCAGCTGTGACTAATTAAGCTTTGCCATCTAAGATAAAGCTTTCATGTTCTGTACAATTTATTATAGCAATTAGAGATTTTATTTGAATTTCTTCAAGAAATGATATATTTAAAGAAAAAAGAAGTATCCCTATCACCTTATGATATCCATTAGATCCTTACCTTCTGCCTTAATATGGAGCTTTTAATATCTAAAGTTCTAATATAATCACAGAGGGCATTTTCTCATCATTGATTAAAGTTAAGTTAGTAGTTCATATTATAGTTGAGTCCACATAACTTGCCTTTTATTTACCTTAAAATCTCTACACTTATTGGTGGAACTCATTGGATGCAATTCTTTGAGACCTGATTTGATGAATTAAAGTTTCATATAACACTTGAATTTCTTATAGCCTTCCACTACTTAGGTCAACCTTTTTCATATTGACATCTTAGAAGCCCTTCTAACTTTATCAGATAGTTTAAGAATCTAAATGGACCCATCACCTTGTCTTTCCTAGTAGAGTAATGACCTTTAATTAACGTATGATTAGAGGATAAGGGATTGTTGAATATAGCCAAGCTCCTCAAAAATTGGCTCAACTAGTGTTGCTTGCAAGAACCCTTTATAGCTTGTTCCATATTAGCCATTAATCTTATTGGTTGTTGGACTAAGTGAGTTGATGACCCTCATAAGTTAAGTCAATGACCCCAATATTGGCAAAACATGATCTCATCTTACTACAATGTAACTTTTTATAATTTTGACCCTAAGTCTCCATAGATAAGAGTGTATAATTGAAGTCACTAACTAGAATCCAAGGAGTTGATGTTGGAATCTCTAATAAGTAGGGCATTCCATATATTAGATCTATAAAAACCAAAAATAGAGGCATAGATAAAAGAAACTTGGGTTTTACAATGACTCATTCTATAGTTAATTAGTAAATGGATAGCTTGATCATTGACAAAATGGACAATAACTTTCACTTTATTTGGATTGAAGAAAAAAGCTATTTTTCCTTTATAATGGAACTGATGATTTGATAAGAAATGCCATCCTCTTTTAGTGAAGCATAGCCCTTTACAAACTGATTCATTTAGAATTGTTTCTAAATGATGAAAAATCCAAGGTTTTATAGAGAAAACAAGTCTATCACTTATTACTTTTAGGGTTATTTATGCCCCTCCAATTCCAAGCCATAATATTCATTGAGAAGAGATGAAAAGTCCAAGGTTTTATAGAGAAAACATAGTTTATCATTTATTGCTTTCAGGGTTGTTTATGCCCCTCAAATTCCATGCCATAATATTCATTAAGAAGGGATAAGAGAGCTTACACCTTTATTAAGCTTCCCCTTTTCTCTCCTACTTGAACATCTTTTAACAACTGGATCAAAATTATTCTCTATCCCTATGTCTATCAACTGATTACTAGCTTTAACCACCTTAGTGGAATTTAAAGAGATAAGCATAGGGGCAATCAAGTCAGTTACAGTTATTCCTCTATCTTTATTATAGACCTTGTACAAATTAACTACATCTGAGAATATACCATCGTTTGGAGTTGTTAACAATGTAATAATTGTACTTATCTGAGAAATTAAGTAGTTAGGTTCAAAGGTAAGTTCAAGTATAGTATCATTCAATATCACCTCCTTCATAGCCAGCTCCTTTTGGTCATTTAAATGTATAAAAGGGATTATATCTGACAAGCTTTAAGTTATATCATTTTACACACAACGTCTAAGAAAACCAATATGTATTCATCAATGCATAAAGGTTGGCTTATGAAAATTGTAAGATAGTTTAAATGAGTTATGGACTAATATTCTAGAGGAATATTATGGATATAGATCCACAATGCCAGAACTTTGAGCTTCATATGGTTTAACCTTAACATTGAAGACCAATTCTACAAGAAAATAGGTTTGTCTCTGAAAATATAGTTCATACTACGTTTTCCTAGGTGTTTTAGTGTGTTTTTAGGTGTTTATTAGATTATTATCATAAATATAGGCTTAGAATTGTGTTATTGTAAGTATTTGTTTATATTATACATGATTGTGTGGTTTAGAGCTTAAATTCAATCTAAATTTATGTTTCTTGAGGTTTTTCATATGTTTGTGAGTGTTGGAAATCAGAAAATTGAAGAACAAAGAGGATGGAAAATGCAAGAAGGGTGGAACAATTGTGCATGAGAAGCATGATCATGACAAACATGCTTAAAGCATAATCATGACAGAGAGGATGAAATATGGAGCATAATTGTGAATTCTAGGTCATAATTGTGACAGGAGATTTCTTGGCACAAATGTTTTCATCTCTTTTAGGGTTCAGGGCTACTTTTGGAACCGAACAAAGTGAGAAAACCCTAGACACAACCTCAAGACCTGAGGGAACTATATAATAACATGAAATACAACAAAAATGGTAGAAACCATACATCAAAGTGGATCAAAAGTGGTGAGATTAAGAAGAGAGTCAGGAAATTCCAGCATTCCAAATCAAGGCTTCAATAGATTTTTTATTCTTTTCCTTTATTTCTTTCATTATCTTTAATGTGTAATATGATTTTCTTAATGTTAACCATGTCTATGGATTTATAAATTCAGATTAGGAATTATTCTATAATCATTTTGTAACTTTTAATTATTACTGAATTCAATATATTTTTGGATTTTTGTGATAATTGTTTGTGCATAAACTTGACAACAAATTGAGAGAGTGAGTCAAAGTAAATAGAGTTACAATGTGCAAAGAGAGTTGGCAATTTAATAGACCCACAATTATCGAATTAACAATCAATTAAAAAGAGATATTATTTTTGAAATTAATTATCTAATAGATTGCTTCATATCTAATTGAAGAAGTTAGGAATAGTTTTGTGAATCGAGAGATTGCAAATATGTGAATTTCAAATTCAATTATAATTGATTAGGTCTTGAGAGAGAGTAATAAAAACCTTAGGAAATCTAAGATCAAACACATAAATTGAATCAACAAGATTAAAGGAAACAATATTTCCTAAGTATCCAATCTTGATCAAACCTTAATTTTTATTAGCAACTCACTATTTATTTGATTACTTGTTTTTTCAATTTCTCTTATTTAAATTTAATTCAAATCAATTTGTGAATACCTTAGACAAAGTTAGGTTCAAATTGTTATCTCTTGCTTAATCCTCATAGGAACGATAACCTCTTACACTATAAGATACAATCCATATAATAAGTTTTTTACATCATTGTCAGCGATTTAGCATTAGGATGATTTGAATTCCTTTAACTTAAGGAATTTTTGCCATTTTTGTATCCTTACGATTACATGAATGTAAGAATTACTCAAAGTTCAAACATCACAAGACAAGAAAGAGAAATCCTAAGAGTGAGACGTCAAGAAGAGATAGAAAGAAAAATGGCAGAAGAATATAATCACAGAGACTAGTAGAGAACTCTTATAGATTTCATGAGGCCAAGGTTCAATGCTAAACAACAAGGCATCACTTAACCATTAATGTAAGCAACCTTATTTGAGATCAAGCCAATGTTGCTAAATATGTTACAGATCAATGTGTAGTTATATAGGTTAGCTAATGAAGATTCCAATGCACATCTAATGAATGTTTAGAAATATGTGATACCTTTCAATATAATTTTATATCAGAAGATGTTGTTGGGATGAGACTCTTTCCCTTTACACTCAAAGATAGAGCCAAGGGATGGTACCATTCCCTTAACCCTACCAATGTCATGACACGGGAGTAATTGATATTTGCTTTCCTAGACAAGTACTTTCCTTTGAAGAAGAAAACTAGATTGATAATGGAGATTCCTAATATCTACCAAAATGATGGGGCGTCACTATATGAAGCGTGGGAATGGTACAAGGATTTGTAAAGGAAATGTCCTCATTAGGACCTACCAAAGTAATTTCTATTGCAAGCTTTCTATAATAGAGTTAATCCACCCATGAGGACCATCAAATATGCAAATTTTGGAGGATCTTTAATGCATAAAATAGTTGATAAAGTAAATGATTTGCTAGAGGAGATGGTGAATAATAATTGTCTTTGGATGTTGGATAGAACCAAACAATAGTCAACCTTTTAAGGTTAGAAGGATCAATGTCGATTTAGTGATAGCACTATTGGCTAAGATCATAAATTTAATGATGCAACTAAATAGCCTGAAAACCTCCTCATCAAATCAAATTAAAAGCAAAGATAAATGCTCATTAGGAAGAAGTTAGATAGAGCAATTGTCAACTAAGCTTAGATGAGTTTGCAATTATAATCATTTGAACATTTTGGTGAAAATATGATATTTGATCACTCTTACTTGCTCACACAAAATATTAAAAAACCTAGAAGGCATGTAGCAACATTAAGGGTCTTTAATGGGTTTAAATAATTGGATGGTTTCATGGAGTTAATACATAGATGCTATAATTAAGAGATGTAAAGGTTCAAAACATCTCAACTAACATAAAACATTAAACCTGGTAAAGAATGCTCTTAAGGAATTTGTTAAGAGGAAAAATTAAAGTCTCAATGCCATTAAGAAAAAGCTAAAAGAAACTCAAGAAGCATGTTACAACTTTCCTTAAGACACAGATCTTAGAACTACTAATACTTAGAGGCTAAAAGAGTGTTAAGAGGATTTGACATTTTAAAATTCAATCCTAAGGTAAGAAGCATGAATTAATTGGTTAAAAGATGGGGACTCCAACATAAGATATTTTCACTCATCTCTTCTCTCAATGAGAAATAAAAACAAATTTTCATAATTATAAGACAACTTGGGTAACATCATATCATGACAAAGTGATCTGAAGAAAGTGATCTGAAGAATCTCGCTAGGAATTACTTCCAATAGTTGATAGGATCAATAGCTAATAATTAGCTCAGTTTTAATATGAAAGATGTCTTTATTGGTTTAGAATTTAATATGAATGATGTCTTTATTGGTTTAGAAAATTAGGCACTCAAATACTCGATAACTACTCCTTTCATAGATCAGGAAGTTAAGGAAGTCCTATTCAGCTTGCATCCATCAAAAGCACCTAGACCAAATGGTTTTTCAGCTTCGTTCTTCTGAAAAACGTGGGAAGTTACTAGGAATTTATTCACAAAATTTTTCTTAGAATTTTTCTCTTCTATTAAAATTCTCAAAGAGGTCAATCACACATACACATTCCTTATTCCAAAGAAATGAAACCCTTTCTCTATAGCTAAATTCAGGCCCATTTCCTACTGTATAACTATGTACAAATTTATTGCAAAGCTCTTTGCTACAAGGTTGAAGCTCTTAAAGAAGTCATAAATCTAGTGACAACATCCTTATCTTAAAAAATTGGTTAGGAGAGTACATAAATGGTAAAAACGTAAAAAGTTGCTTAATGAATATGACTTCTATAAAGCCTTTGGCATAATCAGCTAAAGTTACTTATAAGATTACATTAAAGCAATAGGTCTGCTGACTAAGTTTATAAAGTGGATAAGGAATGAGTTTAAACTTCCTCGCTCAGTGTCCTGGTTATTGGAACCCCCTCTCAACCCTTCAAAAATAAGGATCTCAAGATTGATTGTTAAACTAACAGAGTGCAATGTCCAATTCCTAAACCATTATAAGTGTAGAGAAATCAAACTAACCCATTTAATTTATACAAATGATCTCTTGATTCTAAGTGGTGCAAACAATTAATCCATAATCATATCACTACACATCCTATAGCTTTTTTCAAAATGGTCTGGACTCAAATTTAATGCTAAAAGAATCAACTTGTATATCTCTTTAGATGTCAGAAATCAATAAGAAATCATAAACAATGTTGGATTTGCTTTGCATTCCCCTTTATTCAAATACCTTGGAGTCCTAATTATAATAATCAAGCCCAAGTTTTAAGATTTCATTCCATTAATTGAGAAGAATAAATCCAAGATAAATGCATGTCAAAAAAGGTTCCTCCCCATTGCTATTAGACTAACTCTCATCACTTCAGTAATAAACAGTTTGCATATTCTTTAGTCTACCTATGTTGTTTTACCTAAGAGCGTCAACAAGGAAATTTATAGAATCTTCAAAACCTTCTTATGGTCTAGAAAAATAGAAAGTTACAAAAATGTTAAAGTGAAATAGAGTGAAATCACCATTCCAAAAAAGCAAGGAGGGTTAGGCATCATCCTAATTTCAAAAATGGAACAAGTACTCTTAAGTAAGAGAATATGGTGAATATTTACTGACAAGAAAGCTCTATGGATTAAGTGGAAGAATAAATATCCTCTTAAAAATTAGAATTTTTGACTAATAGTAAACTTTAGAGAATTCTCTTGGATTTTCAATCATCTACTCAAATTAACAAATATGATTTATCCTTACTTCAAGCACAAATTAGGAAACGGAGTAAATACTTAGTTTTGGTTTGATAATGGGACAAACTCCAGCTCACTAATATAAAAACAAGATATTATATAACTTCGAAACAGAATTCCTATGAATACTAAAGTCTCCACACTCATTCAAAATAGAGATTAGTATGGGAATGTTTTAGGATTCTCTCTACTTGTTGACCACTTACTGCAAATTTCTATGGTACATAAAGAAGATTGCATTATATGGTCTCCTATTTTGATAGGGACATTCACAAATAGCTCCTATCACAAGCTAATCACAAACATTACAGAAGAAGTCCCTTGAAATGCAATTCTTTAGAAATAACCTCCAAATCCAAAAACTTCAATTATCACTTGGTTAGTGATTAAGAACAGACTTAGAACCAAGAACAGATGGTTCAGGGTATATGATTCTACTTGTGTCTTTGCAAAGAAGCTGAAGAGGATAGGAACCACCTATATTTCATATGCAGGTACTCCAAAGCAATATGGAGCAAAATTCTACACCTATTGCTAGTAGCTTATTACACATTTGAATGGAATGAGACCTTCAATATGATCACTGAGCTCACTAAGTAGGGAATGTAGAATGGGAAGCTAATCAAAACAACATTCACAACCACCATCTACATAATTTGGAAGGAAAGAAACTGCAAATTGTATAAAGGAACCAAAGAGGTAAAATACCAGCTTACAGAGAAAAAATAACTAATTGGATTTTGGTAACACTTATAGCAACCAATAAGCAAAATTTACTCATTCTTGAATGAAGAACACATGGATGTTGTAATGCTATGTATCAAATGATGGAAATATCTTGTAATTTTGATTTTGCTGAAGTGTGGATAGATTGTATATATCATTTTAATGTTGTTATAACTTTTGCTAATGTTAATGCAATTTCATTAATTTCCAAAAAAAGTATTCCACTGGTCTTTTTTTAAAAAAATTAGGTTAAGAATAGCGCTAGTAGCCAATTATGAATGTGATATAGCTTAGTAACTAGGAGATTCATGACAAAATGTTTATCTTCAATTCAAAAGGTTAAGATGACATTCCAACCAAGCTAAATAAAAAAATGTGACCTAGTTGAGTAACCGGGGGACATTCACAAAAAATGTTTTCCTTCACATCAAAGACTAGGTTAATGTTGAAGAAAATTAAGAAAATGATGTTTCAATAAATAAAACCTACTGATCTTTGAAAATAGCAAAAATTTTGATGAAAGGAAACTCAGTGATAGTTGCCTTTTTTATTGATCACTAATTGTAAATGCATGTTTACAGGTGCATAAGTGTATAAATAGGGTGTTAATATTTTTACTGATATGTATATTCAATTCAGAGTACTTAAACATGAAAGGAATCGGTTAGTATGTTGACATAATTTGAATGATTGATGTTTGTGGTTTAATTGATTTCATAAGATTCAATACCATTATATCATTATTGCATATAGCATGAATGTGTGATTATGTGTTTTTTTTTGGTTTTTTCCTGAGGATAAGCAAAATTTTAAGTATAGAGATGTTGATAGTTATAATTCATACTATGTTTTCCTATGTGTTTTAGTGTGATTTAAGGTGTTTATTAGATGATTATCATATATATAGGCTTAAAATTATGTTATTGTGAGTGTTTGTTTATATTCTAATTTTTTGTGTGGTTTAAAGCTTGAATTCAATCTTAATTTTATGTTTCATAAGGTGTTTGATGTGTTTTTAAGTGTTAGAAATTAGGGAATTGAAGAAAACAGAAGATGGAAGCTATATGAAGGGTGTCATGATCGTGTATAAGGAGAAAGATTATGATAGATGTGCATGGAGGTTACATGGGCTTTGTCACGATCATGCCTTAAGGGGCACGATCATGGCAGAGAGGATGAAACATGGAGCATAATCATGACTCCTAGGTCATGATCATGATAGGAGATTTTTAGGCGCAATTTTTTTCTTTTGTTTTAAGGTTTGGGGCTATTTTTAGAACCGAAAAAAGTGGGAAATCCTAGACACGACCACAAGACCCTAAGGCATTATATAAGAACATGAAATACAACAAATTGCAATAGCCACACATCAAAGTGGATCAAAAGATCAAGAAGAGCATCGGGAAATTCCATCATTCCAGATCAAGGCTTCAACAGAATTTTTATTCTTTTCCTTTATTTCTTTCGTTATCCTTAATGTGTAATATGATTTCCTAACATGCCTACGGATTTCTAAATTCAGCTTAGGAATTTAATAGACCTACAATTATCAAATTAACAATCAATCAAAGAGAGATCTTCATTGTGAAATTAATTATCTAATAGATTGCATTAGATTTAATTGAAGAAGTTAGGAATAGTTCTATTAATCGAGAGATTAAAAAATATATGAATTTTGAATTCACTTAGGGTTAATTAATTAAGACTTGAGAGAGAGTAATCAAAACCTTAGGAAATCTAGGATCAAATACATAAATTGAATCAACAAGATTGCAGGAAAGAATAATTCCTAAGTAGTCAATCTTGATCAAACCTTATCCTTTATTGGCAATTCACTACTTATTTGATTACCTTTTTTGTAACATCCCATCACCGATGGGAAGGGTAAATTGGTCATTTGGGACGAGATAGGAGTGAGGAAACATAGCTCGGTATGTTCATGCATATTATGGCCGCTAAATATATATGAATGGTAATTTTTGCAGATGCATATGACTGAACATGCATTCATAACATTTCCCGGCATATGTGTCTATTAATGTAATTTTTGTGAAAAATGTGATATATGTGCTTGAAAAATTGAATTGGAGTGATTTATGTGTGTTTTACATTTTTAGGGAATTTTAGAAATTTTTCTGGAATGTTTCGGAGAAAATTTTCGGACCGGAGAAATTGCCAAGCAACTGACTAATTGGATTTTCGGTACTGGAAATGACTGTCCAATGGCACTGGAAAATTAGATACGTGATTTTAGGATTTATTACTGTGAGCCATTGGAATTTGGAGAGAAATTGGACTAGAAATTGAGTTGAAATGGGAAAGAAACTTGTAGAGTGCTTAAAAAAGGACAAGTGGCAAGTGACACTTGTCACTTGCCTACTTATGTCTTAAACTTGTTTTATATATAAATATCCTAAGCTTGGTCAATCTTCCACGACACTTCCATTTGGAAAGAGTGAAAGGGCTTTGAGAGTGATTGTTTTCTCTCATCCGTAGCTCTCTTCTCCTCCTTCTTCTTTGATGGTCTCTTCTACTTGTTCTACCCACACAAAAGCCTTTATGTCTTATTTGCCTTCTCTCCTTTTATTCATGAAAAATCCATACCTAAGTCTTAAAGGTTGATGGTCGTGTATGGTTTGTGGAGGTAGAGAATTTGTGGTCTTTGTGAAAAACTTGAAGAAAGTGGAAGCCTAAGTGGGTAAGTTTGTGTTCTATGTTTTTAATTGGTAATTAAATATATTAATTGTGGTGTTATGTGAACTAATTGCATGGGATTGTGCTTTGATTTTAGGGGTAGGTTATTTTCTTGGTTAAAGTATGATTGATTGAGGATGAATGAGTTTGAATATGGTATTGGTAATTTAAGTGTCTTGGATTGGTTTTTATGATGTTAGATGAGTGGTAATGAATGTAAGAAAATTGTGTGTGTGTGCTGCCAATTTGTGATTACTTATTCAAGTGAGTGGCTTGATGAACTTGTGGCTGATTTCATGGCTAAATGGGATGCTTATTGATGTAGGAATGGTGTTAGAATGAAAGGAGTAGTGTTAGATATAAAATCTGGAAAATTTATTTTGTGTAGGGTTCAGGTTTTTGATCATAACTTTTGCTATGGTTGTGCTATTGAGATGAGCTTTGGCTTGAATTAAACTTGAGAAGTTTGGCTAGAATTCTTATGAAGGAAGTTCTGTCCAATTGTGGCTTGAAGGGT